>CABFOW010000072.1:125627-179795 GCA_902141385.1 Timema californicum | reverse complement strand
TTCTATATCCAATTTTTCACTTTTGTGTAAAAGAGCATTGAAGTTTGACCTTGTGCATAAGACCAATGTTACTAGATGACAACTCAAGATTGTATCCTCTTAAGTAATTATATAGTAGTCTTAATTTCACCGCAGGTGAACCACGTGCATTTTAAATATATGTAAACACCAAATATCTCAAATTTAACAATTTTGGAGATAGAACACGTGCGTTCTCGCATGACGATTTAGTTGGGGTTTTATTTAGCACCGGTTTAGTACCCGTTCGGCTTACACGCTTGTTTATAGTTTATCCGAATTTGCGTAGAGGAAGGATGGAAAAACCACCCTCGGTACACCCGACCTTAATTTTATCCTCTATCTCCCTGTCATCGGCAGTCCAGTCTACTCCGAGAGTAGCGCGTTAGACCACGCGGCCCCGAGGTGGGTCACACAATATTTACACGTTTGGTTTGAACGTGAAGGTAGATGTTCTCGTTAATGTTTAAGAAATATAACTGTCCAATTTAAAGTCGGGCGTATGGAAGCCCTAGGGCACAATCCTTGTTTGTGCCCTAGAGTAGAACGACCAATATTTTCTTGGAATTTTCGAGGACAGTAACTTTAAAATAACCAATGAGGTTGGATGCAAAAGAAACTGAACGTGGTTTACCCTTAAAGGTAGAAGTCTTACCCTTAAGAATCAGCTTATCTTATAATCCATACCATGTTGTAATCTGTAATGTTATGTTTGCTACTTTCAGTGTAATAATACATCCGATAGTCGTGTTATTGGATACCATTAATAAGGTAAATGTATTAAAATAGGTATCAATGTATGAGATGTAAGTGAATAATACGGTACATTAAAGTTTTCAACTTGACTACTTAAAGAGAGTGTACATGTTCCGATGGGTGACCTGGTGGTCTAGGGGTAAGGTGTCAGACTTCTATTCTGGCGGCCGGGGTTCAATCCTCGGTCCCGGCAAAGATTTATCTGATTACCAAACCCTTCCTTCACCTCTGACAAGACATCTTGTGAATGTGAGGAATGCCAGGCCTCCACCGTGGTTCAGATTCCACGTTAAACTGTAGGTCCTTCATTTCATCTCACAATCACCCTACCATTACACATTAGAGTAAGTGCGTATAACCCGAACGGGTAGTAAGACGCGGTGCTAATAATAATAATAATAATAATAATACATGTTCCGATCGGATAAAAACTTTAGCTCTCACTGGCTATTATGTAGTCAAATATATATGGTAAGAGGAAGGGCTCAGATTTAGGTACATAAACAGGTTTACAAGACCAGATCAGATAAAAAATGGAAAATTTAAATGGTGGATTGTACACTTCAATACTACAAAATTGTTATAGACCTTACAAACATTCAAAATAACTGTAAAAATATCGATCTTTCATACAAAAATCCCCTAAGTAATAGAAAGGCCTTGAAACTACCTACTTAAATAAAGTCTATACAATATAAGATCGGAAAAAAATTAGCTGTCACTAGCTCTTATGTAGTCAACATATATGGTAAAAGGAAGGGCTCGAATTAACGTACATAAAAAAAGTTTACAAGATCCCATTAGATAAAATTGTAGATTCAAATGGTGTCTCGAGCACTTCAATAATTACAAAATTGTTAGACACCTCAAAAACATTCAAAATAACTCTAAAAATATCAATTTTTCATATAAAAATTCCCTGAGAAATAGGAAGGACTTGGAATTGCCCACTAAAAGAGAATTTACATGTTACGATCGGATAAAAACTTTACCTTTAACTGATTCTTATGTAGTCAATATGAGTGGACAAAAAAGTTTCAGACCTGATTTAATAAAAAAAAGTTCAATTGTATCTGATAAAATAAAAAAAATAGAAAATTTAAATGTTGTCTCTTGCATTTCAATACTACAGAAATGCTAGCCACCACACACATATTCAAAATAACTCTAAAAATATCAATTTTTCATGTAAAAATCCCCTGAGAAATAGGAAGGCCTTGGAATTTCCGACTTAAAGAGACTTTACATGTTACGATCGGATAAAATATTTGGCTTTCACTGGAACTTATGTATTAAATAAAAAAAAATCAGGATTAATGAGAAATACTCGTCGTTGGCTATAATGGTGTACAATGTTGCCAGATTTTACAATTTCACTTTTTATCAATAATTGAGTTGACATGTTTTAGTGGCGTGGCGTGTTTGGCTGCCAGAGTAAGCAATTTTTTACAAACTGTTCTTGATACTTGTTTTCATTTCACGTATTGGTCAGATATCAATGAAAGTACATACTAGGGGGATCAAAACGTTTCAAGGCTGGTTCTGTAAAATGAAAACAGAACACAGCATGAAGATACGCACACTGGTGTAGCGAGTTGTGACCTTCATCTGCCAGTACGACATGTGGCTATCGTTCTGTGTTGACCAGTGACTGTGTTACACACGATTATTTGACGACTTGCACGGGTGCATTTGCGATTTCATCATGGACCGCAAACACGTAAAGAGAGCGAACATCAAATTCTGCGTCTTACTAGGAAAATCTTGAACGGACACCTTCCAAATGATGCAACAGGCTTACGGCAATGAAGCTATGAGCCTTCCGGTGTGTTTTTAGGGGCACTCGTGCTTCAGGAGCGGCAGAATGTCACTGAAAGACGAAGAGAGGCCAGGGTGACCTTCCACTAGCACAAACCCGGACATTGTAGACAGAGTTAGGCAACTTGTGCGCAAGGATCGCCAGATGACCATTAAGGACATTTCTGACATCGTCAATGTGTCATACGGATCAGTACAGAAAATCTTCACGTCTGTTTTTAACATGCACCGCGTTCGTTGCCGCTTAGTTTGTACCCAGGTTTCTGACCCTCTAACAGAAGAATTACCGTGCCAAAGTTTGTCGGTAACTCCATCAATATGCTCTGGATTACCCAACCTTCATGTCAAGGATCATCACAGAGGACGAGAGTTGGATCTACGGTTACGACCTGGAGACCAAACAACAGTCTTCGCAGTGGAAGATCCCCAGTTATCAAAAACCGAAGAAGGTGAGGCAGGTGGGGAGCACGACCAAGTGCATGCTCTTAGTTTTCTTCGACATTCTCGGGATTGTAGACCATGAATTCGTTTCCGAAGGTCAGACTGTCAACGGCGAGTTCTACTGTCACGTTATGAGGCGTTTGAGGGAGGGCGTTCAGTGGAAGATCAAAACGGTGGCGTGTAGGCAATTGGGTGTTCCAGCATGACAACGCACCCACACACAGCGATGAAAACTCGCGGGTTTATTGGACGCAACAACATGATCATCGCTCCTCCCCCCTCCCCCCCGTACTCACCAGCTTAGGCTCCCTGTGACTTCTTCCTCTTCCCTAAGATTAAGTTAAAGCTCAAGGGTGGTCGGTTCGACACCGTGAATCGCAGGCGGTGTTGTGCATGCTTCGAAACCATGACTTCCAGGGCGTTTTCCAAAAGTTGAAAAAGCGCTGTGGTCATTGTACCACTGCACAAGGGAACTACTTTGAAGGAGATAGTGGCTAGATTTAAATCAGGTAATTTGTTTACATTTTACAGAACCAGTCTTGAAACTTTTTGATACCCTTTCGTACTCATGCGAGCTAGAATAAGATTCTGGTAGGAAGAAACTTTTGGAATATGCACTATTTTTAGGTCAACATTGCTAGTATTTTACTATATTATTAGCGTAGCTATATTTTATGGATATTTATCAAAAGTGACAGTTACAGATCCCATTACCTGACGTAAGAAATATGTGAAAGTAAACCTAGAAAAGTTTCTATCCATCAGATTTCCTATGAAAATTTTGACTGTGTGTATAACAGAGCTCATGTACGATTGGTCAAATGGGGGTGATTGAGGGGGAGCATGGGCCATGTTTCACAGTCAAACTTAGTAAGCCTTGAGTGCGGCTCAAAATCATATACAAGACGACACCTACCTAAGCCGAATGGAATGGACAATTTTTGCATATGAAACTGGACCATTCTATTCTGGTCTAGGTAAGAGTAGTCCTGTATTTGGTATCGAGACGCACTTGAGCCGTGCTAAGTCGACCATAAAACTGGCCTGTAATCAAAGATAGGCCTACAGTGTTAACAATCCCCGCTTCCCCCTTTGCAACGCAACAATGACATGTGTATTTGCCCAGGGATAAAATCAATCCATGACATATTATTTAAGTGTTATTTCGGGTAATGTCCCCAAAAATTTAGGACGAATGGTCACTTCAGCCTATTGAAAAATGAGGCATGTAACATGCAATAGTTCGACAACTTAGCTCAGCCGGTAGCATGTCTTTCTACCGAGCTAAGGGTCTCGGTTTCGATTTCCGACATGGCCGAAAATGTATCATTGCTGAAATTTGGGGTTCTCATTTCAGAGTTAAGATTTAATGGCTTGGGGTAAAGTAGGAGGGTCTGGGAATTGTGTTTGTTCCAGATTTAAATTTGTTTATAAAGCCGTGTACTGACATAATAAGCCAGTTCAGAAAGTGGTATTTAAATGTATCAAATAAAAAAAATAAACATGAAACAGTCAACATGTGGTAAATGTTTCGCATTACTAAGCAGGGTTCACACTTGTAACATACCTTCGTATCGTATCCTCTATGCAATCAGGACTAGCGTGGGTTGACGATACACATGACTCGTTTGAAACAAAATTTTGGTCAATCCGATCCTTGTTTCATCGCGTTCATTGTAATGATCCATATAAGTTGATATCGTTGTTGTTGTTGTAACAGTCCCTAGCCACTGTTGTAGCGTTGGAATACTGGCGTCAAGATTATGGATAAGCAACCAGTAGTTTACGCAGCAAACATATACATGCATTGTGCGAAAAAGAAAATAAGGGATATAAAATGGTTGCAGGAATGAATGGGTGAAATAAAAGAAGAGTTGGTGAGATTAAGTGGTAATAAATTGTTTGCTGGTTTGAAATTTTAAGGTATCTGTGGACAATATAAAAATGTTACAAGAATGACACCGGCCTATTTTGAGTTTCGCATAAATTTGATTTGTCGCAGAGTGTTGAAGGAGGATACTTACACGAGGAAAGTCTTAAGGGTTCAGAAAACAATGTTTCCTGTTCATACATTTGATTAAAATGAAAAATACTTTTCTTGTTCTATTCCATATTACTGCACTAAGAAAAGTGAATGAATTAAATCCGTGCCACAACAATACTTGGTTCGGAGTACCTTCAGGCCGATTCTACACTAGCGGTTAAAACGCGGCGGTTTTACCGCTAGCTTACGCCCTCGAAATCTTGAATCTACACCTGACTGTCAAAACGCTACTTTTAAACAGCTATCAAAATGCTACTGATTCTATACTATCGGTTTTAAATGCCGCGGTTGTTTCTTCCACTTGTGCAGAATGGTTTGAAAATGGACTTTTTACAGGCCGGCTATATTGCGGGACTTATTTTGTTGGAGGAAACTCGCAAAAAAACTCATATAAAGAAACGGTTGACTCGCCCCATAGAATTAAACCATCTCTCAACAGGACAGTTTCATATTATGTTTATCGTTCACATAATGCACCCAGAGAAGTTCTTTTTTTCTACTATAGATTGTCTGTGGTTTCATTTGATGAACTACTTGGTTTAGTGAATGGAAACATTGCAAGACGTAATACCATCTTGGGGAAGAGTATTATTCTGCTGAAAGACTTGTGACATTGAGGCACAGCTGCCTGTTAACGCCTGGTGTAGTTTGATTCGCGTTTCTACCGCTAGGCGATTTTAACGCCTCCAGAGGTAGCGGTCAAAACGCTGATTTAAACGAAAACTTATTTTTTAACTTGATAACAAGGGTTTCATTCAAAGGCGTGGTTGCTAGCGTTTTAACCGCTAGTGTAGAATAGGTCTCAGACATGTCGTATCTTCAGCCCGTATCTTCTTTTGATGCGACGGTGAAATAGCTACGCGAAGCGGGTCGCAGTGATCTGATACGAGGTTCTGGCCATCAGAGAGACGTCAGTTGCAGACATGAGCTCGCTCGAAGAAGACATATTTTTGACTTGATGATTTTGTACGTGTGTTAATTTGTCTTGGTTTTCTTTGAATAAAATGTAAATATGTTTCTTTACAGTAATGAAAAAACCAGCACAATTACCCGATTTATTATCTTTATTTGGAAACTTATTTCCTCGCAAGGTGAATAGGCCAAAGAAATAAGCCTTCATATTGTTATTCCAAACAGATGATATTTTGCGATGCTTTTGCAAGAAATGCCAAGCAACAATGACCGCATATAAACTACTGTATCACTTCAAGCCAATATTTCACGATACATGTCGAGGGTAGTGAGGGGAAGATGTGTGTTTTTTTTTGTCAATTTTGTTTCACGCTAGATCTAATTTTTATAGCGACTAAACTAATCAAATGGCTTCTGTAGTTTTGTCTAGCTGGAAAAAAATCTTTTGGGCGATTTTATCTTGTTGTTTTTTTATTTTAATAGTATGTAGGTACAAGTAAGGTAGACTCCCAAATTAGTTTGGCATTAGTAAGTGGGCTCTGTAAGTATTCGTTTGTCAGTATATTGAATTATTTAGAATATGAATCTGCAACAACATTTTATTTTATATTTTGCTAAAGGAATGTTGGCAAGTCAATACATTTTCAGCATGTATTGACCAAAATTTAGGGAAGACTGGAAGTTCTAATATTAATTCTCCACATAAAAAAAAATACAGGATAAAAACGCCGACTCTTAAAATTATCTACATTTATATATTAAAATAAGTGAGTGGGGCTTAAACTAAAATTGGTGGGCGCCACTCCTAGAAACTACATTTAGGAGAAAAAAACATTTAGTTCGACTAACTCTTGACAGTGGCGCGACGGCTATTAACACTCTAGACCACTGGATGTGCTCGCGAACGTTTTCTGAATGATACAATATTAATGATAATTTCATTATCCCAACTACAACAATGGTGTTCTTTAAATTTCTACAAGAGTTGGAGGAAAATACATAAAATATAATATGAACAATTTAAATAAAAGAGATCACTGAATGAAATGTACTAATTAAAATTACAATAAAACCCAATTATTGGAATTTTTTGTGGGCTATAACTTATGATTATTATTGTTTCATTGCTACCACATCCCAATCCTACCTATGGAATTCCAATTAAATATAATTTGTAATCTTACAAATAAAATATATTTTGTTACAGATTATTTAGTTAAATAAAAAAATATTGTTGAAAAAATATTAATCAATAATCAATAGTCTATTAATAATTTTACAGAGAATAAAATATTAATTGAGGTTCTAGAAGAGTGAAGTTTCTGAATGTTTTAAATGTATACTGGAAGACTGATGTTCGAGAGAGAGAAAAACATAATTTATTGTTAAAGATTTGGATAGATCTCACCAATAAATAAGTACATGTTGAGATAGCACGAATGTCTGAAATTTGTTTTATTTTCTTAATTTCAACTGCTCCACATTTGTTAAGGAAATAAACAGTCTCTAGTTCTTCCCTGGACACTTAACTTTCTATTTGACACTTATATTTCACTTTTAAACTAATGTTACACTTTGAAAATAAATTTGATTTAGGAGCCTTTGTTCCATGTTTTTAAGACGCCGAAGAAAGAAGACCCTAATCTTCTTCAAATAGTGTTGCAGGAATCCAATTTAAAAACTTTATTTTTACAAGTCCAAAGAGAATATTTATTATATTATAACAAAAGTTGGTCATGGACTAGGGATCAAATAAATAAACTACAAAATACAATTTAATATAAAGGTTGAAAATAAATGGCAATAAATATGAAAATTGTTTTAAAAGGAATCATAATGTTTATTTCCATCTGTCAAAATTGAAATGCACGCTAGTTTTAAAGGTAATTAATACATCACATTGTATTTTCTTGCTTCTTTTATAGTTACGAGACACGCCACTCACTTGTTTAACAGTCATGCCCATGCCTTGGAATCATAGCGAACGCGAAAGAAAAAAGACCCGACAAACTTCTTATAGAAGGAAAAATATGTTTAATGAAAAGGCAAGTGCTCTTCCCTAGCTCAAAATTAATTATTTTAATTATTTTAAACAGTTTTAAACGTTCTTCCTTCTGTTTTATGGTGATAAATTGTATTATTTTGTCACGCACGGCAACACAGCGCGTTATGCTGCGGATGAACTTTGAAATACATTCATGATTTAATTCAACCAAAACTTAAATAAATTGTAAAATATTTACAAACTAGAAAAATATAGAGACATATACGGTAGGGTGGCAAATACCATTACAAAGTTTATTTTATTTTCTAAGAATCCTTAGTCACAACCAACTAGACTCTATAGTAAACAATAAGCCGGCCTTGCCTTAACCTTTATGTTTTTTTTAAATCGTGTGAATATTCGAAAATCTAGCCGCAAGTTGGATCATTCTGGTAACTGTTGGCGGCATTCTGGCAATGAGTTTACGACATTGATCTAAATGAGTCTCTGTCTCTCGCAGAAAATACCGCCACATTTCGTGTAGCATGCTACGTTTCCCTGGTGTGCGAGCCGCCTGGGAGTAAACGCACATGTTGGGGTGAAACTCACACACAGCGAAGGGAAAAACCATTGGAAACTTTCATTGGTTGCCCAGCAAACTAATGACTCAGATATTTGTTTTTATATTACCTAAGGCATGGCCAGATCTACCCCCAAAATGTTCTTAGGACTTAGGCTCATGGTATGCTAGATATCCCATCTGGTGCTGCCCACATTATTCAGACTTTTGTCACCTTTTGTTAAAATGGTGATAGTAAATCAGTGTAATATCGAATTTAACTTATTTGAGGTATTTAACGTGAACTTTCTGAACCGACTGATTACATTTTCACAAGATAATTTCTATGAGCGAGAGCTAAAGGGCCTACCAATTTTGCCGGGAAATATATTTTCACATACCTTCCACAGACCACAATCAACATGAAACCTACGTTGTGCTACGTATTTTTTTATCACTAGAAAAATTCGTCGACACCGGCTGAGTTTGAACCCTTAAACATCGAGATCAACCGTTATGTTAAACAAATTAATACTGTGATGGGCTAAAGGCATTTAACCCGTCACAATAAGATATAATTAATTTACACTGTGATCCTAAAAATGCTTCTATTAAAACATTAGCCGATCACCTTCTACAAATTGCTTTTGACTCACCATATGCTACATAGACATAAACTTAACTTAATTTCAAACTTCAAATAGTAACCAGTTCCGACTACAACAGCACGAGTTTTTGGCCGTTTCAACTAAAGATATAGTCTTCTCTTAACAAACACTTTCGCTATACACGCCGTTGTTGTGACAGAATCTCCCCTCTCCTTGGTACAACGATACAACAACGCGAGAGGAAGAGTGATTTTTCCTTCCGTGCCCCCTTCTCATCCGCAAGTTTGATAGTATAAATTGGGATGTTCCATCCACCTTATTTGTACTCATCGTCTTGACCTCGTCTGGAGAAGGAATGCTCTAACCAAGACTGACTACGCATCCAGTCCAACCGTCATGAGGGTATGGGTGGTCCCGCCGCTTCAGCGCAATTAGGTGGTACAATGTGATTATTTCTCCTCCAGAGAAACCTTTTATGGGTTGCGACATGTCAATTTAACTATGATTTACTTTTAAATATATTAGCTAAGTTTGGCTTGATTAATATAGTTAGAATGTAGGATGTAATTATTTCTCCTTCAGAGATACCTTGTATATGTAGCGACCTGTATATTTAACCATGTTTTGTTTTGAAACTTAATAACTTTGTTAAGAGAGACGTAGCTAGGCACATGTTGTTAGAGCGCAGCAAGGGCTAACTTAATTTAGTCATAATCAAGGCCGTAGCCAGGTGGTTTTGGGGGTTTAACCTCCCCTCCATTTTTATGAACAAAATATATGCTGTTTTATTTATGGTTCAAACAAAATCAAAATTAAGATACAAGTACAAATTAGGGGGCTGTGTTACAATAAAAAGCACTTTAGAGAGCTTTTAAAGGTTTTTTTTTAATTCCTAGGCTTCGGCAGTTATGGTGTTATGTGAACACTTTTTCTCCCTTTTAATATGGAATAAATCCAAGTTAAGAAGTCAGCTTACATATAAACATTTACAAAGCTCAATGAGGATTGTTTCTCTAAATTTTGATAATTTAGTAAGTGGGAAGCGATACCGGATTTCCAACAAACAATGTTTATGATAAATTACTATCGGGAGATATTGTTTTAAATGAAAAATATTTGAATTTTGAACTAAGTTTATTATTAATGTCTTTGTCATAACTATTTATTTTTTATTTAGCCTATTGTTTTTAATATTGTAGACTGACAGTTAAAAATTGTTTTTTTCTATATGACTTTTGAGTCCGCGTTAAAAGTGTATATGTTTGTAGAATTCAGTGTACTTTATGAATAAAAATGGGTTGAAGGGGAAAAAAAGATAAGCTTTTTTTATTCTGTATAAAAATTTAAAATGTATAATATAATAAATAAAAATCTTATGTGCAGCCCATATTGCCTCCTTAACGATATGATGCGACCCTCACACTTGTTTGAGTTCGACATCCTTTGTATAGACTATAACTGTGGGATTTTCTCCTGCTCCTCTTGTTGAACACCATGTCAATTTAATGAATGTTTTGCGCCCTTCCGGCCTTGTCTAGGTAACTGGTGTAGTAAGTTACCCGGAGCTTTTCTGTGCTCCATAATATTTATATATGTCTCACTTTGTGGGTTTTGTTCACAGTCATGTATTATCATTAGTAAAGGCTTTCTTAATTAGGATTGAGCCTCTCAATTGCCTCTTTGAATGTTCTTTTTAAAAAAAACTATGTGCCATATCTGTTTTGGCCATTGTAAATTCAATGGTGATCACCTAAATCATGTAGAAATTGTGCTGTAAAGAAATACTGTTTAGTTGCAATGGTATATCGTTAGACTAGTTACTTGAAGTCCTAGCTATAAAGTTAGAACCTAACTCTATTTTACATATTCTGTTTATTCTCTTTGCTATCTAAAAACTATGATGTCACACAGTCCACTTGACCAATTAAGGGGGAAATTACCACTTGTTGTATATTCTGTGTAACAAACTAAAATGATATATTAACCAGGAAATAACCATGTAATATTCTCTGGAACGTTGCTGACATTAAACTGGCATTTATTTAACCTGCTCTCTATGTTTCTTAATAATCCTTGCACATTTACAATTTGTGTTTAATATAAAGGGTTCAATACCATTTGTTTCTACAACGACATATTCGTGTACACGCGGACAAACATGTCACTCTCGTCTGGTCTGGTTTTCCGTAACTGGGGAGTTCGGAACTCAAAAACCCGAGTGGATGTCCGGATGTGATTTTTACTTAATATAAATTAGGGCACAGTTCTTTTAAATTCTACTTTCCTCATGCCTACCCCATTAGTTTAAATATGAGGGTATCCCAGACGAGTAGTAAGAAGCAAAGCAAAAAAAGTTAGTTTTTTAGCACCGCACATGTTCAGGTTATAGCCATACGTACTAATTACGCTAATGATTTAAGGATGAGGAAGTTTGAATTTAAAGAATATGTACCCACATTTGTGTGGAGAGAGAGTGGGAAAATCACCCTCAGTACACCCAACCGAGATTCGAACCCAAATATCCCTGTCATCGGCAGTCTAGTCTATTGAAAGAGTGACGCCTTAAACCATTCGACCACAGAGCAGGTAATATGTCAATAATATGATGACTTATAAGCACTATAAATATAATTCGACAAAAGAATGAATGTATTATTTATTTCAAGCCTGTTTAGCAATAGAACCGTGGTAGCTTTTGGTTTTGTCAACAAAGGGTGCAAAATATGTATTGGTAGGGGATGTTTGGGTTTTATTGAGACCAAAGACGAAGCCAGGCCAAAATTTCAGGGGCGATTTGGAGGCATCACCCCAAATTTCCACATACAAAGAAGAAAAATTAGGAATATTAAATTATTTTAGAAGCCATCTGGAGTTAATTTTTATATTAATTGATAAAAGGGGTTATATATTTTAAGTGCTATCAATTTGATATCATTTACATAATTACGTAGCGCCTCCTCCCTCCAAGCCTTAAATTAAGGCAAAGGAATATATATTCCATTCACGATAGGAATTGACTTCTGAAAGGCCTTTTTCCCTACCATAAATCTAATATATAGTAGGATATTGGTAGGAAAAAAGACCTTTCAGAGAGTAACTTCTACCGTGAATGGAATATTACCCCACCCCCTTTAGATTTATTTCACCCTTATTATATTTTAGATTATGATACACATAAAAACTAACTTCAAATAGCTTCTAAAAACAAATAATTAAAATAAGTATCGGGTGAGAACCATTCTAAATAGCGGCCATGACTGTCATCATTAAAAAAAAATCTGAGTGAAAACCACTCCTAAATAGTTTCTAGAGAAGTATAATTTCCGCAAATAAACTCCAGTGGCAGTATCCAATTGTCAAACGTTTGCTGATGGAAGGCCCCCGGAACTCTTTAGACCCGGGGAAAGAGAAAAAAATCCCTCAAAACTCCTTTTTGTTTAATACCTTTCCCCCTCCATCCAAATAGGGTTCCACTACCGTTGGCCCAACCTGGATAATATTCTAAAAATTATTTCATCTTTCACTAATAAAGTTGGAGATTTAAAAATTTGTTCTTGTAGAAAAGGTTTAATCACCGCTGCCCACATAGTCCAACATTGTACACTTTTTAAATAAATACATTTCTAACCTGGAAAAATTATGGCAGCCTCTGACCCATGAGACACATAGGTATTGAAAAGAGTGATCGATGGCAGGAGTTGGCATTACACACTAAGCTTACAAAACAATAAGCATTCACACTAATATATAACAAGTACTTATTTACAGGCAGGCTGGTATAAAACTGCCACTATTTATATTCTCGCAAACTGCAACCAGTTGGGGTTTGATACATTAACCTGCCCAGACGTGGTGCAAAGACAAAAAATAAAAATATTCCTTACACTAGATATTAAATTGTTAATATTTCCTTACCTTATATAATAAACTGTTAATATTTCCATACCCTAAATATAGAAATGTTAATATTTACTTATCCAAGATATTGAACTGTTAATATCATATTACCTTAGTTATTGAAATGCTAATATTCCATTACCCACATATAGAAATGTTAATATTTACTTACCCAAGGTATTGAACTGTTAATATCATATTACCTTAGTTATTGAACTGTTAATATTCACATACCCTAGATATAGAAATGTTAATATTTACTTACCTAAGATATTGATTGAACAGTTAATAGTGCTTGTAGTACTATTTTTTTTATTAGTAATAGGTCTACGTTAAACACCAAGTTTATTAATGCGTATTTTAAGGAGCAAAGATTGGGAAAGTGAACTTATAATAAATTAAACCAAATCAGCGTGAAGAGGGAATGTAAAAATTAAAATGTTTAATCACATGTTTAAAAAAAAGAGCTTAGGTGGAACTCATCCAGAATTCGAATATTGACCTCCCTGATAACGGCAACCCAGTATATGAGCGAAAGCTCATCCACAGAAACGGGTTGTGTTAACGTAGCATGCTAATGTTTTCTTTAATTTATTTGGAAAACTTCGAAATGAGATGTCTCAAATAACGGTCGTCAAATTTCATAACATTTTGCTGCGATTCTTGGGAAATAAGACAACTTCCTTCTCCTTTCTCAAGATCACGTAGAGCAGTCTTCGAATGGAGTACTTTCCTGACTTGATCGTTTTAAGTAAATTATTATCAAAATGCTATCATTCGTAAAAAGTGTTTCAAGTCCTTGGCCAACACTTTGGCCAGGAATGTATTAATAGTTATTATAAACGTGTCTTTATTTTCACCACGCATTTGAGTATAGGGAGAGTGGGAAACCATTTAGAAAAACTCAGTACACCCGACAATATTCAAATCCCGATCTACTCATCCCCTACAGGCAATACAGCCACTTTCGTGTTTTTTAGTAGCCTGTTGGAAAATAAGGGTTACTCTTGAATCAATCTGACTATATTATTATTATTATTATCATCATCATCATCACTGCGTCTTACTGCCCGTTCGGGCTATACGCACTTACGCTATTGAGTAATGGTAGGGTGATTACGAGATAAAATGGAGGACCTACAGTTTAACGTGGAATCCGAACCACGGTGGAGGCCTGGCATTCCTCCATTCACAAGTTATGATTAATACATATCTTGTCAGAGGTGAAGGAAGGGTTTGGCAATCAGATAAATCTGTGCCGGGACCGAGGATTGAACCCTATAACAGAAGTCCGACACCTCACCCCTAGACCACCAGGTCACCTAGCTGACTAAAATAACTCCAAACAACAAGTAGTGGCCACGAGGTAGCCTATTAATGTCAAGCACAATTAGTCTGGTTTACAGATGATGGGGAGGTCTATGTTCGAATCTCAATCGGGTTAAGTGAAACTGTATTTTTCCTAAATGGTTTCCCAAGCCCCTTCCACACAAATGCATGTACATTTCCTCTAAGTTTTACCTTTCTAATATTCTACCGGCGTAGTTTTACAATTCGTATCCCGGACGGGTAAATAGGACACTTTATAAAAACGACGGCTTCACTTTTTCCTAATTCTAATCTTGTTTGTTTAATAATGCTAACGAGTGAATCCTCCCTCACGCTCTCCGCACATTGCGTAACGTGTTGCGGGCCCGGCATTGGCCGGGTCCATTCCTCGGGCATGCGCGGTAAAGTTCCGCTTGGAGAGAGACCGGACGTGCCGCCGTCGAACAAGATCGATACGGACGGTCGTCGTTGGGGAGTGGAGCGGATTATTATCAGCAGCTACCATGGACGTCCCCGACACCTCGTCGTCGTGTCGAGGATAGCGGGCAAGTTATTATTATTATTACTATTCGCAGGGCATTGCTATGGCCTCGATCAACGCCGGGATCATCCTGCTCCTACTCCCCCTACTGGCCACCCCGGGGCAAGAAACGGAGACCATCAAGTTCCAGATGTAAGTAAGGCAGACACGCAGGTGCAGTCCAATTTATATTTAAAGGGACTTTAATAAAACACATACGTTTTTGCAGCCAATATTGATAACAGCTTACTACTTTATTACTGTTATTTTATATTTATTAATATCTATCGAAAGTGACAGTTGCAGATCACACTGCTTGACGTATGGATGCGTGAAAGTAGATCTAGGTTAGTAATTTTTCTAGCAGTTACATTAGACTATCCGTATTAAAATAAGAAGTTAACAAGTGGACGGCTGGACATATATCGACATTTTAATTTCACCTCTCAAGTTCGTGACGTCAATCATGACGTATTCATAATTTAACATTGAAGTGTTTATAAAACATATCCTCACTATTTGTACGTATGTATGTCAAATAAATTTTAATTCTAATCACATGTCAACCTCAATCAATGCTTACACTATTACAAAGTTCTTAATAAAAAGGTTAAAGATAGCTAACTTGTTTTCAGTACGTTTATTAGATATTATTACGATTATTTATTTTATTAATAAAAGCCTTTTAGAAAATGCAAACTTTTTTGCAGTCAACAGTAGTAATATTTTATTAGTGTAATTTTACATGTATTGATAGTATAGGCCTATATCAAACGTAACCGCTACAGAGAACATAACTTGACTTATGAATAAGTGAAAGTAGATCCTAGTTCCTAGCTGTCGGATAGCGAAAGCTCTTTATATGAACATTTTACGGGTCAAACCATGTAAAGATTAAAATTGAAAGGTTTCACAGGGGGAAAAAAACAGAACAAAAACACATCGAATAGTCGTCGCAGAGTGTAAGGTCAAATTTAATTCAACGAGCTATTTAATGTGGACATTATAAATACACACATATACACAAAATATACAATATGCAGTGGTAATCGTGGTGGTAAAATATAGTTACTAAAACCGCTTCCATATATTCATACGTCAAGTCATGTGAGCTGTTGCTGTCATTGACAAATAGTGTCAATTTTTAACAGCTATAAGATATAGTACCTATTTTCATTGTTGGCTACTCTAGCAGTGGTGTGGATAGGATATATTCCGGGGGAAGGATTGGGTTATACTTTTTGTGTTACCAATTAAATACAATCATTAACAGTAGTAATTATAGTCAAACACCTTAGCTCAGTTGGTAGCGTGAATGTCAACGGAGCTAAGGGTCCCGGTTATATTCCTAGCATGGATGAAAAATTGATCATTGGTGAAATGTGATGAATTAAAGGCCGGGGGCTGGATGGTGCGTCTGTTCTGGATTTAAACTAGTTTGTAAGTCGTTTGCTGATATAATCAGTCGGTTCAAAAAGTGCACGTTAAATGCCTCGAATAAATAAAATTGTAGTAAAAATACATAAATTCGAATAAATATATTATTATTATATAGCACTACGTCTTACTACCCGTTCGGGTTATACGCTTTAAGTACTAATTACGCTAATGGATTGGGAATTGGGAAAGTTGAATTAGAGGAAGTGAACCCGCATTTGCGTGGAGAGGGAGTGGAAAACCATTTAGGAAATACCACTCTCCGTACACCCGACCGAGATTCGAACCTCGATCTCCCCATCCTAGGAGGTCGAGCTCAACACGACTAGCGTGTTAGCCAACTACGCCACCGAGGCGGGTGAATAGATATAGTAATAATAATACAGGTAATCTTTGAATTATCAATCACTTTGAAACCCACTTCGGGGGTCGCGTGGTGTGAAGCGTTACTCTCGCAATAGAGCAGACTGCCGAAGACGGGGAGAGCGGGGCTCAATACCCACTGGTTTTCCTTAATGGTTTACCACCCTCCCTTCAAGCAAATGCGGATGCACTTGCTCTAAACTAAACCTTTATAATCCCTGACACACTAGTGTAATTAGTACTCTGACAAGACGTGTATTAACCACAACTTTTGAATGTGTGGAATGCCAGGCCTCCATCGTGGTTCGGATCCCACGTTAAACTGTAGGTCCTCAATTGCATCTCACAATCACCTTACCATTACACATTAGCGTAAGTGCGTACAACTCGAACTGGTAGTAAAATGCGGTGCTAATAATAATAATAATAATAATAATAATAATAATAATAATAATAGTAATTTCCTTTATTATAGTGCTGGCCGACAGTTGTAGGACCTATAACAGGCCAACAAGTACCTTACACCAATATATAATTACACGAGAAAATAAGGTAAACAACAATAGCTAAATAATTATGTATACTGATAAATAGTTACGAAAAAAATAGTAATTCATAATGATAAGAATAAAAAAAATAGCAATAATGACAAATAACTAAAGCGTAGTTAAAAGCAGTAGGCCTAACAATATGGAAAAAAATCATAATATTGTAAATTTAAATATTATAGGCAGAACTTCTATATGATAAATTATTGATATGAGAGTTCCTTAAATAACTCTCTGAGTTTAGATTTTCTTTTATTATAGAAGTCGAATTCAACCAATCTAGAATTGACGCTATGGATACAGTGACCTATAGGGCTCACCTTATATGAGCTATTGAGAAAAAATAATTTTGGATTACGAGAAGCCCGAGAAGGGATATGAATACTTACACAATCAAGGGCAAATTTGCAAGAAATTTTGCTAATTGATATATTAAAAACAAATAGGAAATCACAATAAAGTCTACGAGAGAAGAGAGTTTGAAGCCCTAAGAGGTTTCGAACTCTGTCATAATCGTAATAAATCAGTCAGTAAAGAATTTGTCATAGCACGCAGAGACAAATTTTCTTTGAACGTTTTCCAAACTAAGAGAGTAAGTTAAGGTAATGGAATTCTGAGCAACAGTAGCATATTCTAACTTAGATCTAACCAGGGCGTAGTACATACATGAAATATAGTCAACTTTCTTAAATGAAGACGTAATAAATTTAAGAAGTCCAAGTAATTTCAATGATTGGGAAATTACATGGTCAACATGATAGTGGGAAAAAAAGTTTGTTATCCAGGAGAACACCAAGATCATTAATACAAAGTGTACGAACTATGTTTTCATTGCCCAATTTATAAGTAAAAAAGAAAGGATTAGTTTTCCTAGTAAAAGATGTATATTTGGTCTTAGATTTATTAATAGACATATCATTTTCAAAAGACCATTGTAGAATACCATTTATATCATTTTGCGAATCTATACAATCTGCAATTGATTTAATATTTTTAAATAATTTTACATCATCAGCAAAGAGTAAATAACTATATGAGTTCAAATATTTACCAAAGTCATCAATAAACACGTTAAATAGAAGAGGACCTAAATAATAACATCTGGCATTTAATCCGGACGGGACGAACACACACACATATATATATATATAAAATTTCACTCAAATTCATAATATATTCTTCATAACCTTATATTTTATGATGATACAATGATTTGTTTTACACTTCAAATACTAGATTGTTTTAGCACATTCAAATGATATTGGAGAACAAAAGGAGTTTATTGTAATGAAATGAGTTAGTGGGATTGAGAAATGGGTCCAATATTGTTATTAGTTATTACTATATGTACAATAGACACACATACCCATCCCCAATTATATATGTTAGTTTATAAAAACAATATCAACATATTGCGTCAGATTTCCCTTTAAAAATTAGAATCGTCCTTGAGCAGACTTAAATACTAGTACGTAAAATATATTGTTTTTTTCTACAATAGTTCAGTAAATATAATTACAAATTTTGATAAACAACAAATTGTAAATGTCTTTGCTACTTCACTAAATTGGCAGTCCAAACTGTAGTGAGCATAAATACAATTATTATTATTATTATTATTAGCACTGCGTCTTACTACCCGTTTGGGTTATCCGCAATAGTGTTTCTAGAAAGCCACTTTAACTATTTGGATTACATTTTGTATCTAGCCACAGTTTAATATTATATTAAAATAGCAATTATCATTTCCATGAATATGACCTCAGGGCAAATCTTTATACACACTTTCTTCCTAGATTTTTACAAGGAATATACTCCTGACTTTTGAAACATAAGTTAAAACTCACCCAATATATATCTTTGGTGCCAGGGAAAAGAGTATAAATCAAAAAAATGATCAAAATGAGATAGACCAATATTTGCATTCTCCTTGGCCAAAACTACCATTTGGTACAAGTAGTATAAGTCAAACCCAAACTTATTGGTGGAAAAATTCCATTTTGATCTTTATATTATAAGTAAATTTGTTTAGTTGTACATTTTAGTATAAGTCAAGTTACATTTTTTTGACTTATACTTTTTTTTTCTCTGGCACCAATGATATATATGTCAATCTTATATAGGGATAGTAAGACGCTGTGCCTATATATATATAGGCATATATATACATGCATATATGTGCCTATATATAGGCATATATATACATACATATACATAGGAAGTTTCAGTGAAAGCGTGCAAAAATTAAACAGGACATAGGGGATGCTCTACCGAACATTTTCAGATAGGGTATAGTGTGGTCTGCGAAGCCAGCTAAGAGGGATATACGGGGGAGGTGGGAGGGGGGAATCCTGAAGGCTATTTTGTATGGGGATATCTCACATCACTTTTGTATGAGACCCTAGTACCACAGACTTGGAATTGGTTGCCATCCTGGCACCCTGTGATGTGATTCGCAACAGGCATGGGATATTTGAACGGGTGCGGTAGAATCTCGTACGCAGATGTCGTGCTTTCATTGGGGTTGGTTGCCGTCATTTTGAGCAACTGTTGTGAGGTAAGAAATGGTAGGTTTCCTCGTTTATCAATCATATGTTATACTGTACACTACTTCCTGTACGTAATGTTACAACTAAATGTAAATAAATTACATGTAATGATTAACTGTAAATAAACCGGACATTAGTAACAGTGCTATACATGTTTAGGACCATACCCCCTTAGCTGGCCTCGCAGACCACACTATCCCCTATCTGAAAATGTTCGGTAGAGCATCCCCTATGACATGTTTAATTTTTGCACACTTTCACCTAAACAGTTTGTATATCAAAATATTTGAAAATTTAAATTGTTTGTTATGCTCTTTGGCGAACAGAGAAGTTCCTCTTTCCCCAATGTGTCTGTAACAGTGTATATTATTCATTTACGCTCTTTGGTGGAATATTTCTGCAACAAAGTATATTATTTTGTTTAACAAATCTTACAAGTTTTTAGTAAATGTCTCTATTTTAAGATAAAAGCTAGAGAAAGTTTTGGTGGTGCACCGTTTAATTTATTTAACGTTGTGTTTGTTATGCGAAAGATTTAGAATAGAATGTAACTTTGAAACCTATACTGGGCTGTATTCACGACAGGCCGGCCAACATGTAGGGTGGCGTTACAGAATATTAATGAGGCTAAGTAATGTCACGGTCATAAGTGGCTTTGGGTGTTACGCATGTCCGTACCTGTGGTCACGCGGTACAAAGCGTCAATCTTGCAATGTACTGTTTTTTTTTTATTTCACCACGTTTTAGTATCCGTTCAGGAATAATTGAATTACGGTAAAGGAATTGGAATGAGTAAGGTGGAATTTCCGAGGAAGTGTACCCACGTTTGCGTGAAGAAAGAGTGGGGAAACAAAATAGTAAAAAAAACATCCTTACTACACCTGACCGGTAATTGTACCTCGACCTCCCACCATATGTAATCCAGTGTGACACGAGTGTGTCACGTTAAATTATGCAACCACCGATGTAGGTTGTTGTTTACCTGTTGATGAGGAGATCCAAGTTAGAATCTCAACTGCGGGTGTAATAAGAGTTGGTTTTCCACAGCGCCTTTATAGCTGTGTTTCCCATCCTTCTCTACATAGTAACGTGGGTGCACTTCCTCTAATACAACCTTACTCATCGCTTCTCCTTATAGAATAAGTTGTTAAATGCTTAGGTGTAAAATGTAATAAAGAGATTTTAAAATCGTTTGGGTAGGTTTAGAGATCCGCACTCCTGATTGATCCAGGTTGTTTACAGGGGACTTGTTTCGAATCCTGGCCAGGTGCATTGAAGGTAGCTTTTATATTGTGATTTTAACATATTTTTTCTATTATTATTATTATTATTATTATTATTATTATTATTATTAACACCGCGTCTTACTACCCGTTCGGATTGTACGCACTTACGCTAATATGTAATGGTAGGGTGGTTGTGAGATGAAATGGAGGACCTACAGTTTAACGTGGAATCCGAACCATGGTGGAGGCCTGGCATTCCCCACATTCACAAGATGTCTTGTCAGAGGTGAAGGAAGGGTTTGGTAATCAAATAAATCTGTGCCATTATCGAGGACTGAACCCCGGACCCAAGGTACAGAAGTCTGACTCCTTACCCCTAGATCACCAGGTCACCCAACATTTTCTAGTAAAATTCTAGTGCATATCCTCTTATATTCTCTCCCCACACATACTCTCTTAGATCACCGTTAATAAATGCCTTAATAAACGTTATCAGTAAAAAAACAAAAAAAATTTACCTGCTTCGATGGCCGCATGGTCTAAGGCGTCACTATCGTGTTAGACTAGACCACCAACAGCAGGGATATAGGAGTTCCGAATCCCTATAGGGTGTTCTGAGGGTGACTTTCCAAAAGAGTTTTCTACTCTCCCCCCATGCAAATGCGGGCACATTTACTCTAAATCCAACCTTTATCATCCCCAGCTAATTAGTGTAATTAGTACTCAAGCGTTTAACCTGAAAATGTAGTAAAACACGGTGATTAAAAAAATCAGATCCTCAAACAAATGGAATAATGTTTTATTTATTTATTTGTGATAGTTAAAGTATTTAAAATGCATTTTCTGAATCGACTGACAGCACATTAAAATGGAATTATAGAATTTGCAGAACATTTTAGTATGATAAATATATTAAAAACTTATCTTGTCTTCGTCTATCAATCGATTGATGAAGCTATTAGGCCTACATTTACTATCTAAAAAGCGCCTGACACCGCATATATAGTTTATTATTATTATTATTATTAGCACCGCGTCTTACTACCCGTTCGGGTTATACGCACTTACGCTAATGTGTAATATTAGGGTGATAGTGAGATGAAATGGAGGACCTACAGTTTAACGTGGAATCCGAACCACGGTGGAGGCCTGGCATTCCCCACATTCACAAGATGTCTTGTCAGAGGTGAAGGATGGGTTTGGTAATCAGATAAATCTATGCCGGGACCGAGGATTGAACCCCGGCCGCCAGCATAGAAGTCTGACACCTTACTCCTAGACCGCCAGGTCACCCATTTATAGTTAAATTTGTGTGTATGTGTGTACGTGTGCGCACCAAGTGTTACTACCTGTTAGGGCTGTATGTAATTTTACACTTATAAGAGAGTGGGGGGGGGGAGGTAGTATTTAGAGGAAATGCGCCTCTATTTGCTTAGGGATAGAGTTGGAAACCATTTATGACGAACACAAATGTAAGCCCGACTGGAATTCAAACCCCGAAATCTTTATCTTCTAATTTCCATTTTTTCATCTTATTATCTCCCGATCGTTTATACCTTTTCACTTTCTTTCTCCATGCTGACCTGCACTTCTCAATCATTCCTCCTACTTTCCTTTTCCCACGCTTTCCTCTATAACTCAATTATCACTTCTTTAGGTGTTTTTTTGTTACCTGGTGGTCTGGGGGTAAGGTGTCGGACTTCTTTGTTGGAAGTCCGGGGTTCAATCCTCGGTCCCGGCACAGATTTATCTTATTGCTAATCACTTTCTTATAACCCAAACGGGTAGTAAGACGCGGTGCTAATAAAAGTGATAATAATAATAATGTAGTATTTTTTTAATGCTATTATTAACTATATTAAAACTCCGCTCTTCATTTTTCTAGGCTATCCTCCACAATTCAATTAAAACTCCTCTCTTCAATTTTTTTCAAGCTATCCTCCACAACGCAATTATAGCTCCTCCCATCCTTTTACCGTGATATCCTTTATTTCTCAATCATGCCTTCCAAACGCCAAAAGGTTTGTTTTCCTTTACGGTAAACAAAGCGTGACTGATTTGGGCGCAGTAATATATATGGCTCGCTTGTCTTGTCGGCCATAAGGTTACACGCACGCACGCACAGTACACTGAGAAGCATTTAGTAACACTAGAATAGAATGACTCCCAGCCTGCACGAGGGAAGAGTAACAATGTGGCTGATAGAATAAGTCAGTCTATCCACTTGCGTTGGCCTCGTGGTATGTTGGATTGTCGTCCAAAGGGGCGCCCGCGGGCCAAATGAGGCCTACACTCGCTGAAAATGTGGCCCTCACAATATCCTGGAGGAAAATTAAATAGAAACCCTCGATGGCAAATGTGATATAGGTAATGATTCAAATATAATTATTGTCATGATTGCATTTCATCATACATTTATTTGATTAGTAAAAATATGTATAAATATATATTTATAATGTTAAGAGGTTTTGTGAAAGTGTGTAGGTTCATATTTCATCATATATTTTTTGGGAGTTTAATAAACCTATTTTGCCAGTAAATTTGAAAAGATTTTACCAACAAATAATACAATTTATTTTAATTATCGAAAATGATTGTTTATTAAGTTTTTTAGCACCGCACCTTACTACCCATTTGGGTTGTACCGTTATATACTAATTACGCTAGAGGTTTTTAAGAACGAGGAAGGTTATATTTGGTGGAAGTGTATCCACATTTTCGTGTAGGGACAGTGAAAAACAATTTTTGGAAAAACCACTCCCAATAAACCCGACCGAGATTCTAACCTTGATCTCCCCGTCATCGACAGTCTAGTCTACTGCAAAAGTGACGCCTTAGGCCATGCGGCCACAGAAGCGGGTTATTAAGTGTTGTTTGTAGGCCTATATTAAATTGATGGGACTACTAAATACATCTTCGGGGCCTGCGGTGCAAACTGATAGTCAGATTTGTCCCTTGGGATGAAAAACGTTGGACCACCCTGGTCTAACGCGCTACTATCATAGTAAACTAGACTCCCGATGACGATGACGAGGAGATCGAGGATCAAATGCCAGTCGGGTGTACTGAGGGTGGTTTTTCCTCAATGCTTTTTCACTCTCCCTCCACGCACACTGCCTATGAATTCAACCTTCCCCTTCCCTAATACATTAGCGTTGTTAGTACATAGACGTACAACTCAAACGTGTACTAAGACGCGCTAAAAAAAAAGGGGGGGGGGCAGTTAAAGGTGTTGAGGCGTGTGAATTGTATTGATTACCGAACAAACTCTTTTGTTTTATTTGATACTAAACTATTTTTTATACCATAAAAAAATCTCAACATAGAAATATTTAAAATTTTACCTTTTTTAAAAATGGAAATATCCTAGTACGAATTAAAAGAATGGCGCTCCGCGTATTACTTGTTCAAGGTATCCAGGGGTGACCTGGTGGTCTGGGGGTAAGGTGTCAGACTTCTGTGCTGGCGGCCGGGGTTCAATCCTTGGTCTCGGCACAGATTTATCTGATTAACAAACCCTTCCTTCACCTCTGACAAGACATCTTGTGAATGTGGGGAATGCCAGGTCTCCACCGTGGTTCGGATCCCACGTTAAACTGTAGATCCTCCATTTCATCTCACAATCACCCTACCATTGCACATTAGGGTGCGTATAACCCGAACGGGTAGTAAGACGCGGTGCTAATAATAATAATAATCTTCAAGGTATTCACATTTCTTCGTTGATGGGGCAAAGACGATGATAGTGGAACGTTTAAGGAAATGTTCCCAAGTTTACGTGAAGTTTGTGTGTGAAAGAGAGAGGGAAACCATTTAGGAAATTTCACCCTCTGTGCACCTGACCGGGATTTGAAACCCCATCTCACCATCTCTAACCATCTATAGTCTATTGGGACAGTGACGCCTTAGAACAGTCGACCCCTGATGCGGGTTATTTTTATATACGCACACTGGACAAAAGCGTCGGCCTCATCGTTTTGCAGTTACGGTAGCTCTGGGTTTGAATTCCCGCCTAATGTGCTGAGACGTTCTTTTCCTAAATGGTTTTACACTCTCACTTCGCACAGATGCTAGTACACAACCTCCAAATTAAATATTCCTCACCCATAATCTATTTGTGTAGATAGAAGGATGTTCCGAGTGGCACTAAAAAGGTGTTAGTAGTTTAGGTAACATCTAATCAAACTTTTGAATAGAAAGGATAAGTGTGTATCATCGAATCATTTTAGAATAATCTTGTATGCTATTTTGAAAAGCTACCCGCTTCAGTCCTAAGGGTCACTCTTGAGTTAGACTGGCCTGTTGATGAGGGGGAGATCGGGGTTCGAATTCCAATTTGGTCTAATGAGTGTTTTTCCCTTAATGATTTCCCACTCTCTTTCCACGCAAACGCTAGTTCATGAAAACATTGATTATAACACGTGATATTCTAACGTTAATTTCTTAATACAATTTTGTGCAGTTCTGAAAAAGGGTGCCTGGAGCTATAAATAATTTAAATAATTGAATGAAATAGAATAACTGGTCAATATTGTATTTAACTTAGTGGGTGACAAATGCTTATCTCAAAATTATATCTTAGTATTTGGAGTTCTTAACATCCATGGGTAAACATCTTTTTACCTTAAAATTTAACTTTATTAAAATTGTTCATTTCTAAATTCAATTTTTTGCCGTTCTAAAATATCCTTAGAGCATACATTATTCTCCGGAATCGAATTAACATTGACAAGTACTGATAACATTGAAATCCAAGTTAAGCAAGAAACCTAAATTTTTAGATACTTTTAAAAATTAAAACAAAGGACATATCAAACTTAATATGATGAGGATTGGGACGGTACCCACATTAGCGCAATAAAAAGTATGGGAAAATAGGTGATGAGTTACGTATGAAAAACTACCGCCAGTTAAACCAGCCGAGATTTGAATCGTGACCCTTTGGTCAAATACGACCTTGATAGAAAGCCTAGCGCTTAAGACTACGCATCTCCTAGCGCGGGTCATACGAACAAAGTACAAGAACTATCTTTAGAAATAACCAAAGGGACAAACACATTTTTTTAAATAAAGTTTTAGTTTCTTTATTATTTATTTTTTAGAACACCAGCATCGATCTCGATGGTCTTGAATTAAAATGCTCACCTCATGACCCGATGTTTAATCCAGACAAGCTTGACGGATTTTTCCAGAGCGATAAAAATTCGTATCATGACTTCTGTCGGAGAGGAAGGAAAGCCGCTAGTCCCATGTTGATTGTGGCATGTAAAAGAACTCTGGAAGGTGTGTGAAAATATCTTTCCGGAAAAATCGGTAGAAAATTTCGCGCTCGCTCTTAGAAATTCACTGGGGAATAACCATACTTTCTTAAATCCCCTAGTGCATGTTATTTCTACCAGATGGTGTAGGCAGCACTAACCATAACAACTGAAGGGCTGAAAGCATGCCCAGCTCCGGATTAACAGAAATTACATCAAACCAAGCTTCAAGTTGTTAACTTAAGAAGTAAAACACCATGGTTTTTGATGACCTAATTTAATATGGAAGGAATGAAGAGGATAAAATGCACCTACACTAGCGTGAACAGTGAATGAGTAAAATCACATAGGGGAAAAAAATAACCCCAGAGCACTCTGCCGAGATTATAACTCGACCTTCCAACCAATAACAAATGAATCTATCGCAAGCCTGACGACTATCGTATGACCACAGGTACGAGATTATAGGGAATATTGAAAGGAGTAACAGATAAATAAGACCAGAAAAAAAAGAGGAATTTACAGATTTCGAGCTATAGATGGTTTTCATCAGTTATATTCCAAGTGTATTACAGCCTCCCAGGTTCCTCAGAGATTCGCAAACGTTAGCCGCCATTAAAATACACAAATACTAGATGTAAGAAAATATACACTGTCACTGAGGAATTTCCCCAAGTTATACGTTGTGCTTATCAAGCGTTCCTTATTTCGCCTGATTAAAATAGTCGTTCTGTCAAACAAAAGCGTGAGCACACTGATCGATAGAACATTGCAGCCTTGCCAACGAAACATGGACGAGTTTATTTAGGAAAGAAGGTATAAACAAAGTAAGGCCAACATTTCTAATTGGACTATATATTCCACATCCACCAGGATTTAACATTTGAATCACTTAAATTAATACTTTGCGCATGACGTAGGGTAAAAGGCTCTTTTAAAAAAAATTAAACCATTAGCGTTAACACCCTCATCGGCGGGAACGCTGACAAAGGCGTCAGTCCATAATTGGATAATTTTCTTGTTGGGGAGGTCTGGTTTCGGATCCCGACCGGGTATACAAAGGTATTATTTTCCTAGTGGTTTCCTCCTCTACTTTCACACATGCGACCACTGCACCTTTTCACTAAAACTCTCCCCTCTTTACTTCATTCCTATTAGTAGTAAATATGCGAATAGTTCGGACGAGTGCACGTTGGGTAAAACTAAATATGTGAATAGTTCGGACGAGTGCACGTTGGGTAAAGCTAAATATGCGAATAGTTCGGACGAGTGCACGTTGGGTAAAGCTAAATATGCGAATAGTTCGGACGAGTGCACGTTGGGTAAAGCTAAGTATGCGAATAGTTTGGACGAGTGCACGTTGGGTAAAGCCTGAGATCAGTGATTTGCAGTCTTGTTTCTGACCCAAAAGATTGAGCCTTAATCATGATCTAGCGCACAAGGTATGTTTTATTTTATTGAGGTTTTTCCTCAATATTTTCATGTGAATGCTGGGACATTTCTTTCAAATTCACTTTCTTCTTGTAGAATTAGCTCCGAAACCCCCTGAACGTGTCTGACCTTACTTGAAGTCTTCAGTCAGGATTCGAACCCATGTTTATGAGGTAGGATTAAATTGCGCCTTGTAATATTATCAAGGTATTTAACGAGAGCCTTTTTTTGGAACAAATTAAACATTTCAGCACACGAATCACAAACCAACTTAAATTGAAACCTCTCTTTGGCTACCAGTTTTAAAACCAACTAAGGTAGAAAATGTTTCACTTTGAAACATTTGGATTTGCTCCAGTGATAATTTGACGGTGTGAGGTCTGAATTCTTTGCTTGTTCTATAATGAAGCTTATTTAAGACAATATTAACCGCAAGCAACTAATTGAAATAAAACAAACCTAGCAAAGTGTCGGTTCAGGGGTGGACTAGCAAGTTCCAAGCGGCCCGAGACTACAAATATAACGGCCCTTAATATACATTCAGTGAAGCTATGTTTCAGTGTAAGTTGAAGTGGTGAGGTGAAATATGTTTAGTGTGTTTTTCATCAGTAAATTTAATCTTGAGGCCATTTCAGCTACGTATCAATAATTACGTCACTATTCAGTAAACTTCAGCTTTTACTTTCTACTACCATGAGTAAAAATACTTATAAATATTGTTAGACAAAATCTGGGAGACTAATTTTGATATATTTAAGCTTGTAAGCACCTGTTAGTTGTGTAGATTACAAAGCTAGTAGCAGTCAGCAGTCATAAAACAAATAATTTTATGTTTGTCTTAAGAAATTGTTAATAAACAACACCCAAAAAAAACACAAAAGGGACGATTATACACTTTGTCATCGTCTATTTCTTCGCAATTGATATATTCTAGTCACCTCAAACTTACTCGTGGGAATAATAAAAACAACTATTTAGAATAGAATGGATAGCTTTATTTTAGTTGTGAATTGTTTACGGCAGCCCAAATAAAACCGTCCCACCGAGATATCTCCTGGTAGTCCAGTCCACCCCTGACGTAGTGTAGTATCTTAGCTCTTAGAATGAGGGTAGACCCAAACACTGCTAGAATCGAGCTACAAACTAAAATATATTTTTTTAAGGGTTGTGACATGCGTGCATATAATTATTTTATTACTATTGCGTTTAACACGAAGGTTATTAACAACTCACCCTCTTAGGTGATCGAATGGGGGAAGACTCCAAGGCGTCAATCTCGCAACAGACTGGATTGCCAGTGAAGGGAAGAGCGAGAATCGACTATCGGTTGGGTGTCCTAAGAGTAGATTTTTCTAGATCGTTTTTCCTTATCTCTCCATGAAAATGTGGATAAACTTCCTCTAAATTCTACCTTCCTCGTCTCTACCCCATATGCGGCTTAATCTAAGGGGTAAGAGACAAGTAGAGCTATTTTAAAGGAAATTCATATCCTTCAGTAATAAGCTACAGTGATGAACCAGCCCTAATGCTCCCGGTCAAAATTCGAATATCAATATCTGCAATAAAGTAAATAACGAGCCTGACAGCGTGATCACTGGCTATCACTTAATCTATGAAATTAGGAACTCAAAAGTTCATTGCCGCACTTACAAAAACTATCCACCTATTCCTATGTTGAGCTAGTTCCATCCAGTCCACCTCGTTACACCCTATCTCTTTTAGGTACATTCTAATATCTTCCCATGTGCGTCCAGGTCTTCCCAATGGTCTCTTTTCATTGGGTTTGCCAGTAAGTACACTGAACACTGTTCTGGATTCTTCTATTCACACTGCATGTCCTGCTCACCGTAATATGAAAGATTTAACCATCGTAACAATGTCTTGTGATGAGTACAGGATACATCATTATGTAGCCTCATCAAATCCCCAGTGTATTCATCACTTTTTGGACCAAATATCTTCCTAAGCACCTTGTTTTCTAACACCTTCAATTTCTTTTCCTCATGTAGACCACAGGTTTTAGTGCAGATAAATTAAATAGAAAATCTACGCCACGATCTTTGGACAGTAACATTAGCTTTTATGTTTTTTTACTACAAGCATTCAAGTCAAATGTAACTATTAGCTCCAAACATAGTACAGTACTTACAGTGAAATGAGTATCGCACCTTTCCAGCCTTCTCACAGAGTAAAAGTTTAAGAAAGGGCAATATTTAAAGATAAAACCCTATCCCCCTTCGTCCAAAACTGTTTTATATTTGGTAGATTGAAAGAATGGTTGATATCAGTGACAATATATCCGGTCCTGAATTTATATTTAAGGTTTTTTATTTAAATAAATGGTACGGCGCACCGCACACACTTTCTCTTTTTCTATAAACTCGTAAGATTTCTGAACGGAATAATGTACATTGTATGTGTGTAACCACTCTACATAAGAACACGAATAAAATCATATACCATGATATAGAATCTAATTGAGTCTAAAATGGAGATAGATCATTGCTGTACAAACATTTCTCCTAAGAGGTCTAAGGAAAAATAACAAACTTTTTTAGATACTTACTTAAATTTAATTACTCTAGGGAATTGGAGAATTATTGCGTTAAGACTTAAGTAGTATATGTTTACAACTAAAGCTCACAAAATTGTATTAATATATTTGCAAATATCTCAGAAACGGTTGCTTTTATGAAAATATATGTCAAATAAAAGTTTTTTATTTCTAATAGTCCTACAATTTTGCAATGATAAGTTGTTTATTATCTCAAATAGTTGTGGATATACGGAAATTAACGCTTCTGTAAAGTACCCTAAAAATGATTTTCATGGAAAAATGAAAATATCCAATTTATAATCTTAATCAACGCCTAGATACGAATTTTAATCAAAATCGTTGGATCAGATTTTGAGAAAACCTATTTTTTCTCTTTTCGCCCCTTATAAAACTACTCTTAATTTTAAGTTTTAATAGACACACAGATGGCATTGCAAAGACTATTTTTTAGGGTTCGGGGGGTCATGAGACGTTGACATCCATCAACATTTCAGGTTAGATTTTTTTTACGGTCGCAATACTTAAACTTTAATGTCCAAAAAGTTAAAAAAATATAGATAATTGCGTACAGATTGAAAGTTATTGATTTTATAAACATATGTTTCGAATAAAATATTTGTATTATAAATATGTATACATATTTGTAATGCTAGGTAATTTCATATCTCAAATAGTTTCAGAGATATTATAAAAAATGTTAATTTACGCATCAGACCGAAGCCCTTAAAGCCATTTTGCCGAAATATTGAGAGTATCCATTTTGTTTGGAATATGTATTAATGTTTATAAATGAAATTTAATCAAACTCGTTAGAGCCGATTTTGAGAAAATCGACTTTTTCTCTTTTTGCCCTTCAGAAACTACCCTTAATTTTAGGGGTATATAACCAATTCAAAAAAAAACCTCGGGGCAACCCTATAAAAACCCTAGATATCAAGTTTTAGCTCAATCAGTAAAATAGTTTAGGCTCTAGTTGGAGGTACAGACAGACAGACGGAAATTCAAAAACAACTTTTTCGGATTCAGGGAGTCATGAAACGTCAAGATTCATCAAAATCTCTGGTTCGATTTTTTTGACGATCACCATACTTTCCCTACCTGTAAGATAAAGAGAAAGTTAAAATAGGCCTACAATATTACTTGACTATACACAGTTCATATATCCTCATGTATCCAGTCCTTAAAATATTTACTAGATTATATCTGGCCAAAAATCTTGAAAATAGTCTATATATTCGGCTTTAAATATGAAGACAAGCCTATATATCTGTCCTTAAAGATTGCGATTATACAAGTAGAGTTTGTAACTAAGGAATACACTGATGAAAAGCTACATTTGGAGCGTCGCGCTGCATGGAGCAGAATCTTGAACTCTTAGGAAGATGGAAAAGAAATACTCGTAGAGCTTTGAAATGTGGAGCTGGAGAAGACTAAAGAAAATCAGGTGGACCGACAGGGTGACAAATGAACAAGTCCTAAGAAGAGTGGTTGAGAAGATAACAATTCTGCATGTGATTTATAGGTACAAAACAAACTGGATCAGACACACCCTTAGAAAGAATTGTCTTCTGCGTGATGTCATAGAAGGAAAGGTAGAGGGAAAGATGAGATCAGTAAGGAGGGGGATTAAAATATTGGATAACGTGTAGGAAAGAAGAACATTCTGGGAGCTGAAAGAGGAGGCAGAGGATAGGGTGCATTGGCGGATCTAAGTTCACAGGCAAAATGAATGGACTTGTCGTAAGACAGACCATCTAGTAATAATAATAATAATAATAATAATAATAATAATAATAATACATATCAACTAATAAATCTTGGAACTCAACAATATATCCGGCCATCGTTCTTCGAGTCTGCCTGTAGGTCTACTTGAATCTAATATATAAATCCCTCAGGTGTAGTCAGCCAAACAACTTCTGAATCTTAACGACTTAGAGCTTCGTGTTAGGGAAAGTATCCATCAAAATTTAATCTAACTGACCGTTTTATTTAAATGGTTTACTTTCAAGATTCAAGCTATCTCACACATGCAATTCCCTATTAGACTTATTGGCCTGGTTTAATTAATGCGGAGAATAGCACTGCAAACTGAAACCCATCCTGCAAGGTGTGATTATATTTTAAATATATATGCAATTTTAAATCATACATAACAAACAGTATACCTCGAGTACAATTAATCGCGTGGTTGTGTCAAACACATCAAGATGTTTAGACAAGACATAATTTATAATCCAAACAAATTAGTTTGGCGAGGTCAATGTTTATTTAAATTATTTGTTTTTATTATTTCGTTTGCACAGTTAAACAAAAACGAAAATGTCATGCAGCAGTTTTGTAAGACTTCCAGGTGACCTGGCGGACCTGGTGGGGTAAGGTGTCGGAATTCTGTGCTGGGAGTCCGGGGTTCAATCCTAGGTCCCGGCACAGATTTATCAGATTGCCAAACCCTTACTTCACCTCTGACAAGACGTGTATTAATCACAACTTGTGAACATGTGGAATGCCAGGCCTCCACCGGGGTTCGGATCCCACGTTAAATCTGTAGGTCCTCCATTTCATCTCACAATCACCCTACCATTACACATTAGCGTAAGTGCATATAGCCCGAACGGGCAGTAAGAAGCGATGCTAATAATAATAATAATAATAATAATAATACTTCCAGAACTCTTATATTGCATTAAGTATATTGGGTTGGCTACTCGTAAAACACTTAGGATTGCCATAGGTCCTATTAAAGACAGAATGAATAACATTTTTGTAAGTATCTATACTTTTTCATGTATTGAACAGATTATTAAGAAAGGTATTAGGCCTATTTGAATTTGTGATGTACTAAAAATCTTTAATCTAAATCAATATTCAGCTGAAACGAAGTATTTTTAATATGAAAAGTATTTAATAGGTAATTTAAAGATTAGGTTATTTTCATGTAATACAAGTAGTGATTAATGAGGGCTGTGTTCATGGCCGGATTTATATCGGTGGAGGTCTTGAGACTGTAACGCATTGGAGAACCTCAACAATAAACAAATGTTTCTCTTTCCAACGTTTCAACGTGATTTTTAATTTCTCGCTACAGGTAGAGAAAGTATTGTGATCATCAAAAAAATCGAACTAGAAATTTTGGTGAATTTCGACGTTTCATGACCCCCCCCTCCTCCCCCTTCACCCCTCCGAATCCTAAAAAGTTATTTTTGAATTTCCGTCTGCCTGTCTGTCTGTACCTTGGACTAGAGCCTTAACTATTTTACCGATTGGACTAAAACTTGGTATTTAGGGTTTTCATAGGGTTGTCCCGAGGGATTTTTTAAAATTGGATATCCAACCCTAAAGTTAAGGGGTAGTTTACTGAGGGGCAAAAAGAGGAAACATCGATTTTTCTCAAAATCGGCTCTAATGATTTTTATTAAATTTCATTTATAAGTATTGATCAATATTATAAACAAAATGGCTACTCTCATTTTTTTCGGCAAAATTATTTTGAGGGTTCCGGTCCGATGCGTGAATTCTCATTTTTTGTCACATCTCCGAAAGTATTTGAGATAAGAAATTATTTATCATTGCAAATATGTAGGTCTAGGCCTATATATGATACAAATATTTTACTTGAAGCATATTTTTTATAAAACCAATTAATTTCAAGCTAAGCTCAACTATATATGTTTTAACTGTTTGAATACTAAATGTCAATTATTGCGACCGTAAAAAAAATTTAACTCGAGATGTTGATGGATGACAACGTTTCATGTCCGTTTGAAGTTCCATACCATTTATTTTTTACAAAATTAAATATTAAAGATATTATATAAACAAGGAAATATTGTCATAAAAATAATTAGATTTTAAGTACATAAAAATAATGTTAAAAGTTTGAAAATAAAAACTTCTTTAATTTTATTCATAAATGTTGTTTAAAAGTACCGAAGATTAATTTTTTTATCAAATTTTCCAAAAGAGAAGTTGTATTTTCTCATTGCAACAGTTTGTGGAGGCCTGGTTAAGGTAGGCCCCCTTCTCTCTCCGAAACTGGAAAGTCAGACACGTCTAATGTAAAGATAATAAAAGATAACGCCAGATGGAGAAAGACATCTGACTTGCTGAGCTTGTGACGTCACTGGTTACAAATTTTAATTCATCACTGTATCCTACTAACCGTTCGGACTATACGCTCTCAGTACAAAGCTATATGGAAGACAAACTAAGCTGTTTAAAATCAGGTTACATTTGGGAAATCAAATAATAAATAAACCTTTAAAATCCACAGCAATGTCCAACTAACGTCATTACTCTATTTATTTAAAATAAGTAATACGGTGCACCGGATAGACTCTCTCTCTCTCTTTAATCTCAAGCACTCGTAAGATTTGTGAAAATATACGTTGTTGCTGTAACACTCCACTAACGAGCATAAATGAAATAATGTAAAACGTTACAGAACAATTGAGTAAAGAGGAGAATTTATGTCCACTAAAGAGCATAGCAATCAATTTCACATTTTTAAAGACATGAAAGAAATACAATAAATGTTTGCTTATAACTCAGAAACTAGTGGTTTTATAAAAACATATGTTCAATAAAAGATATTTATTTTTGTTAGTTATACAACTTTACAATGGTAAGTTATTTCATATCTCTAATAGGGTAGTTAAGGTGATCTGATAAAAATTGGAAATTTCCGCTTATGTAGAATACCCTCAAATTAATTTTATGTAAAAATGAAAGTTGCCATTTTGTTTATAATATTAAACAGTGTCTAGATACAAAATGTAATTAAAATCGTTGTAACGGGTATTGAATTTTTTCTCTCTCTTTTTATCCTTCAGTAAACTATCCTTCGTTTTAGGCCGGGTTTACACATGCCGTTGTTCGACGGTCGTTGCTGCGATAGGGCCAACGGCCGTTGATTTTTCTCCTTGTTCCCACATACTGCGATACCGCGGTGTCTTAGGGTGGTAAAAACCTCCTCCTGACCTAATCTCGTCTTAACAACCAGTAATCTGTATATTCCTGTGCTTTTATTTGAACTGCAGTTATGAACGCGTATAGAAGACGCTTATTAGTGGTATGCATGGCGTAGGCATCAGGTTTACTACACCGAGACTTATTTGGTGCTGACTGACAGCTCACAGCTGACTTCTGACAGTCAACATTTAGGTATATACCTAAATTTTGGCCGTCAGAAGTGACAGCTGCTAAACACATGTTTTTGCACATCATATGGTTCGGCGTAGGGATACATAATTTGGTCTGGTGACTTTTCAAAGCTGTCAGTCAGCACCAAAGAAGCCATGGGGCTACTGTAGATGAACCACAGCCATTAAAAAGATTATGGGTGCATAAGTACGACAAAGAAAGAAAATCCTCTCCAATGCAGACAATTTTTCCCATTTTTCCACAATTCCTCCTGCTACTTACAACCAGCACTTTTCTTTTTCCGTGCAGTCTTCAAAAAGGTTGTGGCTTTTACCCCAAAACGGTGGTTTAGCTTGCACTAATGCTATTAGTTTATCACAACAAAACTTGTAAAAAAGAAATATGTGTAGGAGGTTCACCGACGGCCGTCGAGAGGTTTATGTGGGACCAGCTACGTCTGATTCTTTGTGTTCTGCCTCTCCCTTCAACGGTACCGTTGACCTTGATGCAGCAACGGCCGTCGAAAAACGACACGTGTAAACCCGAACTTAGGGTTGAATATTTATTTCAAACTCCTTTGGGGAACATTATGCTAGCCTTAGATATTAAGTTTTAGGCAGATCAGTAAAGTGGTTTCGGCTCTCATCCGAGATACAAACGGACAGACAAATAAACAAACGGACGGTATCGCAAAAACTACTTTTTCTGTTTCAGGGGTTCATGAAACGTTGACATTTATCAAAAGTTCGAGTTTTTTTTACGATAACAATACTTTCTCTCTTCGAGAGGCCCAGAGAAAGTAAAATTATGTATGTTTTGCGGTTCTCATATAACTGCTGTGTACCGGGTGACGTAAGCAATGACATAATCAAATTCCTCTAAGTGGCGCTACTTTTCTATTCTCTTTACATTGAGCACGTCCATTTAACACGCTGGTGACCTGGTGGTCTAGGGGTAAGGTGTCAAACTTCTGTGCTGAGGGCCTGGGGTTAAATCCCCGGTCCTGGCACAGATTTATCTGATTTCCAAACCCTTCCTTCACCTATAACAAGACTTGTATTAATCATTACTTGTGAATGTGTGGAATGCCAGGCCTCCACCTTGGTTCGGATTCTACGTTAAACTGTAGGTCCTTCATTTTCATCTCACAATCACCCTACCATTACACATTAGCGTGAGTGCGTATAACCCGAACGGGTAGTAAGACGTGGTGCTAATAATCATAACATTAACACGCTCTTTACAACAATGAGAGACGCTGAGCAACTACTTCCAGTCAAAGATAAAACTTTGTCAATCATCTTTTTCGGTGCCATGGCCTAATGTGACTATAAATAGACCCCGATGGTTTAGTATAAGGCGCTGAGATGGGTTGTTTGGATAGTTCAACATTCATCATCACTCACTTTTACGAGCCCTGCTGGGACGCAGGAGCTAAGATTGATGAGTGATGAATGGTAATGAAAGGGAGCTGTTGGTTCTGAAGCCTGGAAATGCTGCATGTTCAGCATCAAGCGTCGAGTGGGTTCTATTTTACAATTACTTTTATTTATTGAGCTCAATTATATGTGTTTACGAAAGTAACCTCGAATATTTATTTAGGCACGAAACCTACTTGTATTTATTTACAAAAGTTTATAACCTCAAATATATACTTAATATTATTATTATTATTATTATTATTATTATTAGCACCGCGTCTTACTACCCGTTCGGGTTGTACGCACTTACGCGAATGTGAAATGGTAGGCTGATTGTGAGATGAAATGAAGGACCTACAGTTTAACGTGCAATCCGAACTTACGGTGGAGGCCTGGCATTCCCCACATTCACAAGATGTCTTGTCAGAGGTGAAGGAAGGGTTTGGTAATCAGATAAATATTATACTTAATAACTAAAACTACTATTATTTATTTATGAAAGAAACATTCTATTAGGTTGTTTATTTTCGAAAGAAACATTCTATTAGGTTGTTTACTTTCGAAAGAAACATTATAGTATTTATTTAAGAGAGAAAAAATCATATTATTTATTTATCAAATAAACTTTATAATATGTATTTAGGAACAAAGCATGATAGTATATATTTAGGAAATAAACATCGTAGTATTTATTTATCAAATAAACTTTCTAATGTGTACTTAAAAAAGTTCCCTCAAATATTTATTCAGGAACTAAACCTACTACCCACTTTGGTGGCCACATAGACTGAGTCGTCATTCAAGCAAAAGCAGGGAGATCGGGCCTCCAATCCCGATATGGTGTACTAAAGAGGTTTTTTCCATAATAGTTTTTCACTCTCCCTACACGAAAATATGGGTACACGTCTTCAAAATGCAACCTTCCTTATCCCTAACTCACTAGTGTAATTATTATATAGGCATATAACCTAAACAGGTAGGCCTAATAAGTGGTCCTAAAAAACCTCACGTGGGCAATACAAGGATGTCTCAATGTCTCACAAAATGTTGAACCCGCATTTATGCTTAGATAGACTAGGAAATAATGAAGAAAATAAATATGTCCTGAGTGCACCCATCTGGGATTCGAACTCCAACCTTCCCATCACCAGAAACACAATTTATTACGTTAGCGAAGCCTTAGATCATTAGACCACATATGCGGATAAGTCTTTTATTAATTAATCTTAGCGCCAAAAAAAATCAAGCACCCCTACTTTGTTTTAATTTTCTATCCGCTCCTGATCACAAATTAATACCTGATAAAATCCGCTTCGGTGAACGCTTGGCCTAGGGCATTTCTCTCGCAAGAGATTAGACCCGGTCTCGGGTACTGAGATTTTTTCTTAAATGGTTTTCCAATCTTCTTTCACGCAAATGCAGCTACATTTCATCTCAATTCAACCCTCCTAATACCCAACACATTAGTGTACTTAGTACATAGGCGTATAACCTAAACGGGTAGTTGGCCTAAGATGCGGGATCAAAAGAAAATCTAATAGGTTTTAAAAAAATGCATTATAAGGGAGCACTTCCGTCGATTGGGTCCATTTTTAAATTTAATTTTATAAAATGACAGATAAGTAGTTGAAATAGAATATATCGCTCTTTGAAATAAGAGTATATAACATAGACCAAATATTTTCTTACTAACTCTATTTTCGGTATTTTCTTTAAACAGAATAATTTTGTTTACATTTCATAACCATTTACTATAAACCAATAACAACAAACTATGCGTTGTCACATTTCACTATTTAATTATGAATTTAAAATTTTTACAAGGACTAATGAAATTGACGATTTGCCGCTGAAACTTTCGTAGAATGCACAAACTATTGAATACGCCTGTATAATACTTGACTGCAATGCGCATCACAAAACTGTATGAAAGGTTGCCAGCTCTAGAATATCACGGCGATACTTGATCATATGTTTAAGTAAGATCGTGGCAATTATTATTTGGGTTTTGTTATTGTGTAACTTGCAATGTCTGGGTTATTATAATTTCACGATTTACAATCTATATTTAACCTAAGGCAACACGATTACTGCGTTTACCACGTTGATCTATTTTACAATATGTTTTAGATATATTTTGAATAAAGGCAATATGTTGGTGGCAAATACATTATAGTAACTGTGCAGACGTTGACTTAAACGAGTTGAGGATGTAAAGCTACAATATGTTGAGTGAACGAGCCTTCAGTGCACCTGGTAGAGTTAAAAGCCCGGCCTCCTGAATTAAGTTCAGGCACATTAACCAAGCGACCAAGTTTATTAGGGTGTGATTGTTGGAACCGGTACCGTCCGATTTCTTCCCTGGCAGAAACGCCGCCTGTTTAAACAACATTAATTATAAAACAAATAAACAGCGCTCTAAATTACCGCGAATAATGTGTTTCACCGTGCACGTTGAATCACTTGTTTTAATTTTGAATGCTGGCCTGACAGACCTTATATATACTCCATCCATAACTTGCAAACCCATACTAAACGGGTGTTTTCGCGCAATCTAGTACCGATACTCGCTAGAGAATGTCAAGTATTTATAAAATAACATATTTAAGCTTCATTTCTAGAGTGGCTCTTCTCTTGTAACAATAAAGTATGACTAAGCGTATGAATACATTCAGATAGCTCTAATACCCGTATAGGTGTTTGCACACTCAACTGAACAGTCAGCGATGGGAAAGTCAAGGTTCGAATCTTGGTCGGGTGCGTGTTGGTCTTAAATATATCCTCCTCGCCTTATTTTAAGTATTCTGAAAATTTTAAAATGACACCTAGACACGGGAATCGAACCCCGAATCGAATTCCCGTGTCTAGGTGTCATTTTTCAATTTTCAGAGTATGATATCTATGTATAGTAATCCTCACTAAAAGCATAAATAATAGCTTTGACTATTTGATTCTTATTTTAAGTAGTCAATAACCTAAGTACTCATTTAGGTGGTCAAGTGGTCTGAAACGTGCCTCTGGTAATAAATGGACTGACAATGACGGAAAGCTCGATGTTCGAATCCTAGTCAGGTTTACTAAGGATGGGTTTTTTTCAAAATTGTTTTTCACCATCCCTCCACGTATATGTGATTATACTTCTTCTAAAATTCAACCTTCTTCGTCCTTATTCTATTAACGTAATTAGTTCACATGCATATAACTGAAACTGGTTGGGAGACGCGGCGACAAAAACAACCTTGGCATTGTACGAAACAATTTAAAACAAATGGATCTAATAACTTTTCTGACTGTCGGAAAAGACACAAAAAGTTGGAGAAAGGAGTGAGGTTGTATTATAGGAAATGCACTAACGTTGAGAGAGAGTGGGGAAATTGCATGTCGAATATCCCCCTCAAGCCCTTCCTTCCCCACACAGACAGGGGTTCGAAAATTAAATACTTCTTCCATGTCGACAGTGATCAAGTGCGGGTGGGCACCATTACATCTCATGTCCATTACATCGCGTTTTAGGAACAAATGCATTGCAGGTCTATCACGTCGCATTTCCCCCACCTATCTATACACAGCTAACCCTTCTCTGACGTACAACCAATAGGATTGAAGGGGTGTATATATACAACTACATCGCATTACAAATACATCGCATGTCCATTACATCGCGTTTTTGAACAAATACATTGCAGGTCTAACACGTCGCATTTCTCCACCTCTCTACACACAGCTAACCATATTGGCCAACACGATCCCAACAAGCTGTGTTACAATATAAACGCACTCCCAACTCTTTGGTAATGTTGGCCAACATGTATGGAAAAATTGTCCAGATAAATAGGGTATATTTTTAATTTGAATATTATATTCTTATTTTATTATTTCATATTTGGTTTTCGTTGCACCATAGTAATTGGAATCTACAAATTCAAGTCTCCAAGTTTGATTAAGGACATTAGATTTCTGGCAAGTTAGAAACTCTCTCCCTCCCAAATGGAAAATTTAAGGTGGTCGAAATACATGAGAGTGGATATGCTAACTTTTGCCTTGTCTGGAACAGATGAATACTCTTTAAATCTAACTAACTACTTAACTTCAAGATGAGAGTCGGGTACACTATCCTTGTAATCAACTTTGCCAACAAGAGGAGTCAGGCACATAATCCTTTCAACCAAACTTACCTTCATAGTGAGAGTAAATCCTCGTTTATTATGTAATAAGTTGTATCCAATATAATGGAAGACAAGACATGTGGAAAAGTAAGCTGTGTTTATTCTAGACAACTTGTTGGAACAACATCCTGGTTCCTCCGCCTTTTTTTAATCAATATACACATTTCTAGCCATGGATAATGACGTATTACTTGCCGTTTCTTCATTTATTTGATGACAGGAAGTGTATTCTCGCAGAAGAACCAAAACTTAAGAAACGGTAGGGCGTTCGAAGTTGTTGTTTTTTTGCTAGACGTCGAATTGAAGGTATGTATATAGTAATAATGAGCTACCTACATTTGTAAAGTGGCGTTGATAGCTTTGTACACATGAAACATCACAAAGAACAAAATACTTTTGATATAAATCAATTAAGAATATAGTAACTGAAGCTATTATTATGTATTCTTTTTAGTGATGAATTCTCCATCTAGATATCATTTTCTGAAAATTTAAAAATGACACCTGAACAAGGGTTCCAGGTTCGATTCCCGTGTTCAGGTGTAATTTTTCCATTTTCAGAATTTAAATCAATTAGTTTAACTGTATTAGCCTTTTTCCATTCCATGATCACAAAATTATGCTAGCCCCGGTATTAAAAGTCAAACTAATCTTAAAATAAAACTCATGCTTCACCAAGGTTAGACACTCATTCAACTCGATAGCTCTGATTGCCAAACCCTTCCTTCACCTCTGACAAGACATCTTGTGAATGTGGGGAATGCCAGGCCTCCGCCGTGGTTTAGATTCCACGTTAAACTGTAGGTCCTCCATTTCATCTCACAATCACCCTACCATTACACATTAGCGTAAGTGCGTATAACCCGAACGGGTAGTAAGACGTGGTGCTAATAATAATAATAATAATAATAATAATAATAATAATAATAATAATAATAAACTCGATAGCGCACGCGCAGAACCTCCCAACTCGGCCAACATGTTGGGTTGGTCGTTTATTATATCTAACAAATGATCCAACATAACCCTGCAATGTATTTGTTCAAAAACTCAATGTAATGGACATGCAATGTAATGGTATACACCCACCAAGTGCACTTAAAGTTTAACGCCAACGACTGCTTGACCACCTTTGCGGATTCGAGTAGTTTTTAAATGATCTAAAGATGCGATCCTGGTGGTTATTTTTAGAGGCGATTAAAAAGTCTTGTCACGTGGGTTACATCAAGGGTCACATGGCCTATTTATTGTTTATGCTTAAGTAAACAACTTTACAGACGGAAGTACACATTCAGACAAGAGCCTTTTAAATTTATATTTTTAGTCTCAACTTAATTTACGAGGTATATATGAAATGCCTAACGTATTCTCTTTTAAAGAAACTAAAAGTCTGAAAAAATCCAAAGTTTATCAATTCGGCTGATAAAAAGTAACCAAGAAACAGCATTAGACAAAATAATAATAATTTCAAAACCGTTACTGACCGGCAACAAAATTTGTGGAAATTATAGATAGTTTTTACTGTCAATACTGTAATAGAGAATATCATTGTCGCTTTAAATATATAAGGATCACATGTACAAGACTTTTTTTTATCAATAATTAATTTTAAAATGTATGGTTACAAATTTTAGAATGGCGGTTTCAAATAAAAATAAAAACATAAATTCGTCGAAATATTTCAGTTCAAAATAATGTATATTTAAATATATAGTATGCACATGTCTCAACAAAAACCATTGTAAAATTTTATCAATCTTGGCTGCAATAAAATATTTTTTGTATTTTTAAAAGGTACTTTGTATGAAAACTGAGCTGTATAACATGTTTAAATGGCTCGTTAAATATTTCAATGGAAAATATGTAAATTACGCCTTAGCCAATATTTACCGAACATATCTTTATGCTTTTCAATATTGTATTATCCACTTCATTGGCCGAATAGTCTGAGGCGTCACTCTCATGTTAGACAGGTCTACTGATGACAGGGAAATCAGGGATCGAATCCCGGTCAGGTCTAATAAATGTGTTTTTTCCTAGATTGTTTCCCACTCTCCTTCCATACAAATGCAGGTAGTTTACCTCTCAAATATTTCCTTCCTCATCCCTACCCAATTAGAGTAATTATAAAATATGCGTATAACCTGGACAGGTCATCATATTAGCACCATTTTACCCCCAGCCAACTTACTCCTTTTTAACCCTCCCTCCCAAACACACAATCTCACTTACGTAATATCACCTTACCCATTACTGAGAGTCATGCGATTTAAACGTCAGAATTACAACACATTTTAAAATGGCAGTGACGGGAAGATCAAAGTTCAAATCTCGGTTAGATAAACGAAAAGTGATTTCTCCATGTGTGAGTTATCACTCTGGTTTTCCCGGCTCTTTTACATGTTAATGCGGGTGCACGTCTTCTTAACGAACCTATTTATTTTTATCTCATATAATAAGCCTCCAATGGGCATTGTGTTAGAAAAATATGAAAAAAGTTCAGACCCATGTTTATGTATTTTTTAAATTAGTCACGACAGGGGTATGTGTTGTGTTGCGCAGGGTGGACAATTGGGCCAAGAAGTTGGGTGTGGAGCTCTGGCACTGCGGGGGGTACGTCACCAGGAGGGACGAAATACTCGAGGTAAGTCACTCTTCAAAGAAACAAGCAGAACCATTTCCAATTTTTCGATATTACAATGTTTTTACAGAATAACATTTGGCATAATTTTTAAGAGCGAATATCTTATATGTTGTTAAAACTTATCAGTATTCTATTTTTTTGTGGAACTGAATGTTAATGATGAAAAATATCAGAGGAGTCATTTGAAGAGGCTGACCTTCTAGGCTATAAACAAAAGTATTAGTTCTCATATACTCTGGGTTCAAATTCTAGAAAAACGCCAATATGTGTTTTTCAGCAGTCGTTTTTGGATAAGTGTAAAATTTAACAGCTGTAAGATAAAGTGGCGGGCAAATAATAAAGGTTTTGCCTGTGGAAATCTTGCTATAATTTAAATTGAGTTTGTATGCTTGACACTGTAGTTAACATACTCGCTGCTTATTATTAATCTATGCATGAATATATGACATAAAACTTTTCTTGACAAAACTGAGGAATATATATATATATATGTTATATATATATATATATATATATAATACATACATACAAATACGCAAACCACGTTATGGTTGGTACGCCATTGTTGACACGGGTTCGACATGATCGCCATTTAATAAACAAATAAAAGTGGCGATTGCTCCTAATGTATGTCTAAAAATATCGAGCTATATGGGAACTATGTCCAGGTAGCTAAAGGTTAGTGGACTGCATTATCTTTTAAGTGTTTACTTTGAGACTTAGGGCCAGTTTCATAGTCAAATTTAGTACGCCTCAAGTGCGGCACTACACTAAGTACATGACGACACCTACCTAGACTAGAATGGAATGGGCCAGTTTCCTATGCGAGAACGGCCCATTCCATTCGAGTTTAGGTAGGTGTCGTCTTGTATTTAGTGTAGCGCCGCACTTGAGGCGTACTAAATTTGACTATGAAACTGGCCCAAATATACGAGTAAACTTAACTAAATAAACTTGGCCCTATATCGTGCATTTCTTTAAAATTAGTTTCTGACACAAATAATAATATTAGTATTTTTACAATAAAAAAACAAAAGTAGTAAGGTCTCATTAACATCCCCTACGTAAGCTCGATATTACGAGTGCGACAGTTGTGTAAAAAATACGACTCATGACTCCTCTTATTGATCTAAAGGGGCAACACCCATGAGCTACTATTTTCACTGGAGTTGTGTAGAGAATCTGTTGCCAATATAACTGTTTCCATGTAAGCCATTGACATACTTGGCTCTAATGTGAGTATGTATTACAGGAATAGCCGTTTCTATTCACAGCTCTAGTGAAATAATTTAAGTGACTCATGGGAACTACCGTGTTTTATAATTAAATGACTTGGAAATATTTTTTTCACAACTTTCTACCTATAGCTCTAATCATTACGAACTGATACTTTAGAGAACAAAGAGAAAAATTTGTTATACATTTAGTATTGGTAAATATAGGTTAAAACATAGTTTTGTAGCGTGATAAATATGTATAATTACGCTGTGAATATCTACTTTTTATGTGAAATTAATGGACTTGGCCTTCTCAGTAGGTATTTTATGGCAATAGGTAAGTTTGGGAGAGAGGAATGGAAACACATATGATAATCTTTTTTTTTAATTCTTGGCACTGCTTTCGGGCTATATGCTTATGTACTAATTACGCTCATGGTTTTAGGGATTATAAATGTTATATTAATGGGAAGTGTACCCGTAATTGCATAGAGAGAGGGAGAGTGGAGAAACATTTTTTTAAACCTCCCTCGGTACACCTGACCGAGTTTCTAATCTCGATCCTGCCCATCATCGGCACTCTAGTCTACAGCGAGAGTAGCACGTTAGACCACACGGCCACCGAAACGGGTTTGTGACCCATTTTATTATGAGACTCAAAAGTAAACAATCACTCTCTCTATTAAGTAGCACTGGCAAACCCAGATGTTTTCAATAGTGATAGCTTAATATGGTCCCAATTTAATAGAAAGAACAATTTAGAAAATATAAATATATGTTTTTTTGCTGTCAATATAGATAATATTTTACTATATTATGAATATTACTTTAAAGGTATTGATCATATCTATCTTAAGTGATAGTTGCAGATAATATAACTTGACTTATGAATATATTAAAATTGTTTTAGTAACGTTTGTAACTGTTAAATACTGTTATTGCAGAACCCTACTATAGCTTTATATTTTCTTTAGACTAATAGTTTTCTTCACTACCGACACCTTAGCTCATTCGGTAGCGTGTCTGTCTACTTAGCTAGGCGTCCCGTGTTCGATTCCAGGGATGGCCGAAAAATGTATCATTGGTGAAATATGGGCTTGCCCTTTCTCATTGATAAATTAACGGCTGGGGACTGTATATTGTGTTTTAAGTTATATTATAAGGCAAATAAAGTTACGACAGGCCTAGCAAGCTGTTAGTGAAAAATATGTGGCTTGAATAAAACAATGACGCAGGCCACAGGCTGTAAACAGTGTGGATGTAAAGTAAAGTTTTATTCATTGTGATCGATGAGCTGTACAGAGAAAAGCGTAATTTAGTAATATTAGGGTCTACTAACGTTTTGTACACAGATTAAACACAAAGTTTAAACTATCTAGGTATGTGTTCCCTTAAACTGAGAAAATAGTTAGCCAATGTGCTGGAAAATGCTAACAGCAGCTAAGATGGTCATTTTGTCAACTTAAGTGCCGCTTTTACTCCTACCGAGTAGTATTTTCAATCTTTTAATTTTCCTCCTCAGTCCAGGCAAAGATTTAATCTGATTACCAAACCCTTCCTTCACCTCTGACAAGCCATCTTGTGAATGTGGGGAATGCCAGGCCTCCACCGTGGTTCGGATACCGTGGTTCGGATTCCACGTTAAACTGTAGGTCCTTCATTTCATCTCATAATCGCCCTACCATTACACATTAGCGTAAGTGTGTATAACCCGAACAGGTAGTAAGACGCGGTGCTAGTAATAATAATAATTTTAATTTTCCAAACCCTTCTTTCACCCCACATTAACCTTCACATATTCAAAAAATTTCGAAGGAAGTAGAAAACTTTGATTTGAAATATCCCAACAAGTATGACAATTTTTTTTAAACAGTTAGTAAACCGTATTTTGGCACAGGCTAGTGATTAAATTACGTATATAAAAACATATATAAATCCAGATATTTCAGCATTTATGATTATAAGTGAATTATTTTGTGTATCTAGGTAGAATATTTGGTAAAATGGATGGATATATGGTGAAATTGACAGATGTTTGAACGCATCTCTGAGATTAGTTGGATGTATGTGGACTATCGCAAAGAATGAAGTAGTATCAAAAGAGGAAAATATGGAAGTATGTAAAAGTGTGTTAACACCAACATGTTTTATGGATGTGAAGCGTGGGTTTGTCAGGAGAAACATGGGAGTAAAGTGAATGCGGCTGGTGGAAAAACTCGTATGGACAGAGTCAGTAATGAAGGTGTGCTGAAGGAGTGCGGTTTGAAAGGGACTCCAACAGGGCAACGTGAAAGAAGATTCTTACGTTGGTTTGCGTATTTTAAGAGGATGAGTGGGGATCGAGTGATGAAGCAAATATATGAAGGTAGAGTGTGAGGATCAAGAGGAAGGGGTAGGCCATATAAGACGTAGATGAATATATGAACAATAGAAACATTAAGAGTTTTAAGAATAAAAAAGCATGTATGACTGTGTATGGAAGTTGTTGAAGCGGAGGGAGTAGGAAAGGATAGGTAAGTATGAAGTAATTTAGTTAGGATGGATAAAGTACTCTCTTTTTTAAACTATATGTCCCTACTCCGTAAGAAAACGGTGTTATTTAAGTTATGTATGTGTGTGTGTTTACTATATATTTTTCTGTACATTTCATCTTCCTAGACGCACTTAATGAATAATTTAAAACTTAAAACTAGTGTTATTTATTATGATAACAGCCAAAACCTTTTCTTCTACATCGGCTTCGATTATGCTTCGCATGTTTCAAACTTTGCTTCGCATTTCTAAAATAACCTTCGTACACCCCTAATGAATTATACAATGAATATATTGACCCAAAACCTTGTTCGTATAGTGTCCCGACACGTGTGCTACCTTGTTTACAGAGCTACAAGGAAGCAACAGTTGACGAAAGGAACGCGGCCACATTGGTGCAAGACATAGCCCGGGAGATCAAGAACATGACCGACCTCAAGATCAGCGCTGTCAGGGTAAGAGCGAGCTGGTGACATAAAGGGTACAGAGGAAAAAGGGGGAAATCCTATTTTAGCTCAGATTGAGTTAGTGCTTCCATCAGTTAGACAATCATGAGACCTTTATAATGCACTTTATATTATTAATAAAGTGGTTTCTGTCATATTTTAATCAATTTAAAAATGTATTTTCTAGTGTCCTTCTGGGGTTTGAGTTATAAAAGTTGTCACCCTGAAAAATGTGTGTAATGTGACTTTCCCCTGTGCCCTCCATATGTGCACTTGCCACCTTAGACCCACACCTGTAACCTGAGTGTCTATAACGTTAGATTCACAATGTGCTCGGTTACCTTTGACGGGGAGACTGGGGTTAGAATCCCGGCTTCGTTCCCTCTGATATATCCTTACTTAAGTTCATTATTTAAGTAAATAATAATGTCATCAATCACATTTTAAAATTATCAAATTTAAAAGAAATTCATGTAGATTAATAAAAAAAAATCACGAATATACCTTAATGATCGAGCGTAGCAAGGCTATATTTTAACTCGGCTATTTTGCATTTCGTCTGTTTGTCAGTATCGTTGTCCCACGATAGTTGTCAAATGTCTGGACCAATTTTAACGAAATTTGTCAGAGAAAATCTTTGAACCTAAGCCACAGACAATGATTCCTTTTCTGTGACCTTGGCCGAACGATGTATTTACATAATTTTTCAATCCTGTTATCTGTTTAAATATGGCGGCCAAGAAATAGGTTTTTTTTAGTAACTCAGATTTCAATATAAAACTAAACATTCGGTTAAGTACTTAAGGTATACATTTTTTTCTTTAATTTTGACATTTATTACGAGACTGATTTTTGGTGACATTCCTTTTTTGCGACATGGGGACAAATTTACACAAACCAGAATATAACGTTCGTCGTTGTAATAGTTGAGTTCAATAGAATACTAAAGTGTAACCTTGATTATGTTGTCACCCGCAACAGAGTCATGCGGTCTAAGACGTCGGACTCACAATAGACCAGATTGCTAGTTACGAGGATATCAAGGTTCGAGTCTCGGCTGAGTGTACTAAAGATAGTTTATCAAGTGTGATGCATTAATGTTTTTTTCTCATCCTCTCCCTACACTAATGCAAGGTCACTCTAGTACTGAGACCCACCACTAAGAGCCACTTAGTTCCGGAACCAACTGCTATATTTCTAGAACCCACAGCTAAGGGACATTTTAGTTCTAGTTCTTGTTGCTAAAGGCAACTATAGTTGCAGGACCCATTTATAAGGGTCACTCTAGTTTTGAGATACGTTTCTAAGAGCCATTTCAGTTCTGGGACCTGTTGTTAAGGGTTACTTTAGTTTTAGGACCCGTTACTAAGGACAGTTTATTTCCAAGACCCGTTGCTAAGGGCTAGTTCGTTGTCTCGTGAGAGAGGCCCAACCTTGTCTAATCTGTCGTTGTCCCAGAGGATAATGGACGCGGCGGAGAACACGGCCATGTCACACCAGGAGGAGGAAGTGACGAAGTACGAGTATTATAACGTGAAGCGGATAAAGAACCCCGGGGAGCCCCTGAAAGAGAAGGAAATGGAGATGCTTCTCACCCCCAACAAGCACTTCAACAACATCCCCGTCAACACCAGCTACAGCGCCGTGCACGTGCCTACCAACGTCTACGATGAAGGTGAATGGCACCGCCAACTGATGTTACCGGGACTTTCTTTATCACCAAAACAAAAACTAATTAGAGATGGAGATATGTTCCAAAAGTTTGCCATTTATAATGTTTTCTGTGGTCTCCCCGGCTACAAATTCCACTTAATGGCGGGATGAAAGGGGACACGAGCAGGGCCGCGCGGCAGATTTTCTCAATATGATGCAAGTCTTTGAAATGCCGCCCCTTTAATGTTTTTTTCTTTAAAATAACCTTCGATTGTGATTTTTTTTTAAAGGGTACAAAATGTACGAATACTATTTTTATTTTGAAAATATAAACTACTCTAAAATAATTATATCAACTACAACAATCCACTACACATTTACCGTTCTAGCTTTACTTTAGCAAATTCGTTAATTAACGTCTATAGATTCTAGAATGGCAGCCAAGCTATAGTGAATATTTGTCAAATTGACAGCTAGCAGCCGTTTTGACATATGCCTTTCTTTAACTTGTTATTGTATTGTCTCCACTTCAACGTATATGAATTTGGTAAAAATAGAGCAATAAATAACGAACGCAAAAGAAGGCAAATGCAAATATTTCCTAAGCAACTCTCTCTCTCTCTCACAGAACGCAAAAGTAGCCCAATATTACCTAAATAACTCTCTATCACACAGACACACGTTCCGTACCTGAGATATACCCAATTTAAGTAACTACAAATGCGGTAAAAAAAAACAATAATTCTCTTATCTGATCTACTTTTAAACACAAAGACTGAATTATTAGTCTAATTCAAAAATATTATACTGATACAGATATATATCTGATTTACTGATTTAAACACAGCACAGCCACTTGCAACTTATCGAGACAAACTAACATTAAAATCAAATATTGTAAATAATTGTAAGCTCAAACAGAACTATCAACAAAGGCCAGTCTTTATGAAGTTCCTATAACATTAATTTTTTTTGTTGCCAAAGTAAATAAAATATTACGTCAGTGGACGCTTTTAATTTTTCTTCATATATTAATCTCAACAGTTGTTGAATATTTGTTCTTTCACTTTTGATAAGAACTTTTTCTCTTCAATAAAAAAGTGTTATCAGTAAATGGTAACATGATATATATAAATTTCTAAACATTATAATTTCATCAGTTCTTGAGTGTATATATATATATATATATACACACACACACACTCTCAAGAACTGATGAAATTATAATGTTTAGAAATTTAGACTAAATTTATCTACTGAAACCATGCTTTATTTATTTTGGCTGAAAAAAATTTGTTATACTATTGAATTAATGGAGCCGCACTTTGTGCGTCAATTGTTGCACTATGGAATCAATCGCCCCGCTTTGGGCGTCGATTGAAACACTACGGATTAATTCCCTGATATAATATTGCTGTGATGATGTTTAGGTTGTCTAAGGCTCCATGATCGAGCGCCTATCATCACTGTACGGAAAAGATACAGTTTAACCAGCTTTCTATAGCTCCGTGTTCGAGCACTAATTAAATCTGTATATTAATAAAATTGAAGAAAGAGAACTGCTGATGGCTGTTTATTCACACACGGTTTATTTAAATGACACTTGTTAATTACGTATACATATTCCAACTAAATGTTTTATATCACTGCACACTTGTGATATTAATGTAAGTTATTTTATACTGTGTTAGACTGTCTGCTAGTGTGTGGCTCTGACTGCGTTGTGCGTGGGCGGGATCTCCCGGTGTAGATGTTTGGATCCAGGAGATGCCTTAAACATACGCACAATAGTTTATATATGACATACCCTTTGCCTTTTTCTCCCCTCATCAACAGTGCAAAAACCAACTAATAGAAAAAGTCCCGGAGACAGGTTTTGTGAAGGCTAGCTTCTTATTGATATAGGGGATTGCCATCTTCTGCCAAATACTACGAAGTGGTTCCTTTTAACAGGAAGTGACGCAGTTGTTTTTTTTAACAGGAAAGATGTTATAAAAAATATATTTTAGGGGTGAAATCCTTTTCACATTGTTTCTGAGAAGCACGTGTTTCTTCATGGATGAATCTTAAAAGGATACTCTACATATATTTCGCCCCGCTTTGGGCGTCGATTGAAACACTACGGATTAATTCCCTGATATAATATTGCTGTGATGATGTTTAGGTTGTCTAAGGCTCCATGATCGAGCGCCTATCATCACTGTACGGAAAAGATACAGTTTAACCAGCTTTCTATAGCTCCGTGTTCGAGCACTAATTAAATCTGTATATTAATAAAATTGAAGAAAGAGAACTGCTGATGGCTGTTTATTCACACACGGTTTATTTAAATGACACTTGTTAATTACGTATACATATTCCAACTAAATGTTTTATATCACTGCACACTTGTGATATTAATGTAAGTTATTTTATACTGTGTTAGACTGTCTGCTAGTGTGTGGCTCTGACTGCGTTGTGCGTGGGCGGGATCTCCCGGTGTAGATGTTTGGATCCAGGAGATGCCTTAAACATACGCACAATAGTTTATATATGACATACCCTTTGCCTTTTTCTCCCCTCATCAACAGTGCAAAAACCAACTAATAGAAAAAGTCCCGGAGACAGGTTTTGTGAAGGCTAGCTTCTTATTGATATAGGGGATTGCCATCTTCTGCCAAATACTACGAAGTGGTTCCTTTTAACAGGAAGTGACGCAGTTGTTTTTTTTAACAGGAAAGATGTTATAAAAAATATATTTTAGGGGTGAAATCCTTTTCACATTGTTTCTGAGAAGCACGTGTTTCTTCATGGATGAATCTTAAAAGGATACTCTACATATATAACTTTAAATAAAAATTACCTTCATCCATGACTTTTTATATAATTTAGATTAATCCAAACCAATGTCATTACAAAGTGTTGCTGTAAAAACTGCAGAAATACTTCCATCACACCTTAATCACACAAACTACTCAAAATACGTTTGATCTATTATATTGTTCTCGTCTTTATTTAATATGGGTAGTTAGAAAATTTGTCATCCGGCATCTACATAACATGTAAAATAACTTGTATATTGAAAACTATAAACTATTTTTATGTAGATCAAGGGTTTCCAGCTGACGGCCCTATATATATATTTGCGGCCCAAGAAGTTTCTTGTAAAAATGATATACTGTATGTTTATGTTTTAGCTGAGAAACGGAAAGTTTTGACTAACATGGGAGAAATCCATGGAAGCTACAAAACTGACGTTTAAGTTTAATTTATGTCTTACATATTTTATGTTATATTGACGTATCAAAGATAGTATATTTTAGTCGGAACATTTGTATAGTCAGAAATTAAAACATGTTTAAGGTGGGGATGTATGTAACGCGAGAAAAGGCCTGTGTTGTTCAGTTTTTATAGCAAAACTTATTTTGCCAAGATAAATAAAAAAAATCTCCAGTAGAAACGAATCTAATTTTCTTCACAAGGGTATAGACAAGTTCTTGAATATCTGCCATGACCATATCGGCATTATATGAAAAACTTTTTAAATGTAGATAAAAAGTTGTCATTAAATTCCAGGACACCCTTAACAGATATTGAAGAACTGTTGACCATGTGGAAAAAATTAAACTCTATGCTTCTATTTAAGAAATATTTTATTTTGACGAAAAAAAAGCTATAATATAAAAAATGTAAAAACACTGGCCTTTTCTCGCGTCCCGTACGTTGCCACCTTAAATTAACACTTCTTATTTCATTTCATTCACAATTTCAAATGGTCTTGTTTTCATAACTTGACAAAAATTATGATGCAACCCGCCACTGGACTTGTGGATTCAATTCAATTCATCTTGTAAGAGGAAATCCTAATTTCACCAGTGATACATTTTTAGGTCATACCGAAAATTGAATACTGGAGCCTACTTTCCATTGACATAGGCACTATCAAGTATCAACTGAACGAATGTGGAGAAGGTGGTTAAAAATGAGAATTAGCAAACAAGGCTTCAACATAGGTGTAAAAAGAGAGCTTTTTTTAGTAAAACAAAGTAAAAAATAAATCTAAAACCTTGCCATAACTAAGCGCTGTTTTATAATCCTAGACATTTCTTTAAAAAAAACTTATGAATGGCTCACTTTAAGAGATACAGGTGAAGTATTCTTATTCATAAAAAAAATTATATAATGACACAGATAAAAGTGATGAATTAAATGCTTCAATTTTATTTTTATTTTACTTATATGCAACCAACCCAACCAACCTTTACGAATCTTTAGAAGCGTATTCAACATAATACACTTGCTTTCTTTTGTAGTATAGGTATGTTTCATTAGACTAAATTTATGGTAGACATTGGAACGATAAATTTGTTTGTGCGTGTTAACTTTGTGTAATTGTATTTCAGCTCCCGATATCTTGAAAGCAATCAAATGGTCCAGTAATTTAGACACAATCTTCACGAATAACTACGAAGCTGATCCGTCGTTATCATGGCAGTATTTCGGGAGTTCCACCGGATTTATGAGACAATACCCAGGTAAAGATCGATCGTTATACATTTTCCTCGAGTGCTCTTCCATATTTTACAGCCCATGTGTGTTGTTTACATTTGTGAGTAACTGTACTGGAATTTAGAGGATATATCCCAGAACTTGTGCGGGTAGAGTGGAAAGCTATTTAGGAATAAAATAAACATCTTGGCACACTCAGTCAGG
>CABFOW010000072.1:61882-125562 GCA_902141385.1 Timema californicum | reverse complement strand
GGGGGGGGGGGGGTGATACAATATATCAAAGATAATATTCAAGTACCGCTTTCCTCTTGGAAATATTTAGAAAACTTTAAATGTGTGTAACAGAAAATCTTTCTAATATCATGCCATGTCTTAAAATTAAGCCTATACCATCGGAATAGTTTCAATGCTCTATATTAGAGTTCTATTTAAGGCCTGTGTGTTTAAACTTTTACAAGGCTTAACATTATTTGAGGTCTTGGAGGAGCCAAATGGCCAGTTTTCTTCCTCTTTGGTGTACCACAGTTGTAACACCTTCAAAGCACAGCTTTAAGTTGCCAGTGAATAAGTATTTTGACATGAAAATGATAAAGATCTCAATTGCTGATAGTCACACCATAATTTCCATAAAATATTTATTCTTCTAAACACCTTGGTAATAGGTTATATTATTAAGATGTGGTTATATTATTAAAATGGTACAGGTTTTACATACACCTATCCGTCTGAATATATTTACAGGATTTCGAAATTACTATACGTGAGTTGTTTTCAACAATGGTGTTTTACTTTGAGATAAAATAAAACTTTCGATTTCTTTCATTTTACTTTTTCATTTCCATTGGACGTCATCAAGAAGGCAAACATACAAACAAATTATAAAACATATTCCTGAATACTAGTTGTTATAATGTGACCAATTTTTTTTACAATGAAAAGGAGGACGGAAAATTTTAAGAAAAAAGTACAATGTAAATAAATGAAACATTTTATTAATTCAAACAAAAATACACTAATTATGCTTACATCCCTTTTACTCATTTAATTAAACGAGTATTTTTCCATTGAATGAATATTTTTTTGTTAATATATCATTTTCTAACAATATATTGGAAATTTCGGAGCAAGAAATATCCTTCATATTGAATTTTACGGTAAGTGCTGCAGCTAGTGTATCAACATTCAATCTTGATTTCTCACGTGTCCAAAAATCATTACCAATTGAAAAAACTCTTTCAACTGCTGCATTAGTTCCAGGGCAGCACAACGTCAATTCAACAAGAATAACTAACTTTTAATTTGGAATGTGTCCATTTTTGAAATGGTTAAATATTTCCACCCATCTTTTATCAATTTCAACATGTTGATTTTCCCATTGTTCTAATTTATAAGAATTTAAATATACATTCAGTCTTCTAATTTCTTCAAACAGACAACTGTCATCGATTTTAATATCAGGCATTTTTTTCGATAAAAACTCAACACAATTTTCAATATCTGCCCAATTTACTTGCAATGAAGTCAAAAAACACCATTGAAAAATGTTATTTCCTGTGCTATTTGTTCAGACCATTCTTCGACATATTGGAAACATGATTAGTAAAAATTCCGCACTTCTTTGGTAAACTTTTCCGTTATGCCCGGATTTAACTCCTCTAAGTTTGACAATTTTCTTTTTATTATTAAAGGAATAAATTTTTCTTCAAATCGTGATTTATATTGAAGGACAAAATCGTTCAAAATAAGACTAACCTCTGTAGCTGAAATATGTTCACCTTCAATCTTTTAAAATGTTTTGTAGAAAATAGATGCCTGTTTACGTACAAAATATATTATTAATATATCTGATAATTCATAATTGAAAGAAAGAGTTCAGAATTTTTGGACATTTGTCTAAACTTAAAAAATAAGGATGGAGAGACTCAAATAATTGTAAAACACGCTCTTTAACAGGTGTTAGAGCGAGCCATCTAAATTTTGAGTATCCTAAAAGTTTTTTGTATTCAACATTTGTGTCTACACAAAATTGTTTTAAAGTAGCCACATGAACAGTAAAATGACTAAAATACAAATAAATTGTCGTTATTATTACTTCTACATCAATTGGCATGGCACATGACACTGTGTTGATTGCATTTGATAAAATATGTGCATTACAACCTATTCCTAGTATTTTATTTTGGAGTAAATATTGTAATTTTATATATACATTATTCACTCCTTTGCTTCTTCGCCCACCAAAATTTCTGTTTGTACTATCATTTGTTAGTGCAACAACTTTAGATTTCAAATTGTTTTCATTTATTACTCTGTGTAGGTGGTTTGACAAAATTTCAGCAGCTTAAAACGTTTGCATCAATGGATTCTAAATCTAAATGTTTTACTTGAATGCCCTTGGTAACATTATAATACCTTACTATTATTGGATACGATTTGGTTTCATTATGATTTGATGCATCAGATAAAACTGTTACAAATGCTGCATTTTTCAAGTCTTCTGCAAGTATTTTATCACAGTAGCCTAATTTTTAAATACTCATTTAATAATAGCCTCACATTTTGTCCTGGAACATGAAGATTTAGATTTGTGAAACTTTTTCAATAATTTAGTTGTACAATCCATACTATGAAAACTTTGATTGTGAATTATGGTATGAAATGCAAATGTTCCCTCCACTACAGCTGTTTTTCAACTTCAGAATAATTAAAAGTTTTAAAAAAATTTGTTACTTTACTACTGGAAGCTGATGCATCTAATGATTGCTTATGTTTGTTGATGTTCAAGTGTTTCGTTATAGCTGCTCTGCTTCCAACTGCAATACAAAATTCTCCTCTGCATATATTGTAGAAAACAATGGTGTCTCTCTTTGATAGGCGGAATGGAAATTCCTTTTTCAATTGATCGTTGAAATGGCATTTCCTCTTTCTTGATTTTTACAGCCCTAAAATGAAATAAAAAATAAAATATAGAGCTACACGAACGATGCAAGCACATTATGAATAAATAAAATTAATAATTAAAACTAAAACTTCAATATGAAGGATATTTCTTGCACAGAAATGTCCAATATAGTGTTAAAAAATGATATTTTGACAAAAAAATATTCATTCAATGGAAAAATACTCGTTTAGTTAAATAATTAAAAGGGATGTAAGCATAATTAGGATATTTTTGTTTGAATTACTAAAATGTTTCATTTATTTACGTTGTACATTTTTCTAAATTTTTTTTCCGTCCTCCTTTTCATTGTAAAAAAATTGGTCACCTTACTGTTACATATCCACCACCACCAGTAGAGGGCCAATAATGGCTAACAACAAACCCTGGTGGCATCGGAGGGAACCCAAAGAATACTTTTAAAACATATTTGCCAAGATGTATTAATACAAAACTAAATTTCAATCTATCTTTATCGCACCTGGATTACTTTAAAATCAATAAGAAAAAAACACCATTCAAATAGACCATTAAATATATATTTTCCCCCACTCGAAAATATTACACAGTAGGCCTATAATATTTTTTTTAAACTAGAATTCCCGCTAGCAGCTATTTACATAATTTAGTCATAAGACCCACTTCGAAAGAAAACTAGATCTAGCTGGATAAGAACATGATTTATAAAACCTAACAAAAACTATTTGTGTTTTGAGTTGGTGGCTCAATAGCCCGAGCATTATAAATTCCATTCATATTGTTTTCCAAATAGTTTTTAGGTTTTCCAGTGCCTATTTAAACTTCACTTTATAATATGTACTTATAAATATTATATTGTATGTTTTTAGTGTGGTACTGTGTGAAATTCTATTAAATAAGGCAATTATTTTGGGCAAAATATTTTTTATTAAAAAAAATCTCAACTCTATGAACTGGTTTGCTAGGGAATGAAACGAAGTTTAAATCACTAGTTCTTAGTGATGACCAAGTAATAATGGTGTCTATGGTGGTGGAGGGTGGCGGGTGGGGCGATCGGGGGGTAACCTACTAAGGACAGCGTAAAAGGAAATGTTTTCATTGACTTAAAATTGACAAACAAGTACTCCTTAAATAGGCTATTCCATACAAATATGCACTTTTAACTCATAGCTACGGTGATGACCATGGTTCACTCATTTTATCAATGGCATTATTTTACTACAAGAGGGAAAACGTATTTTCTGATCGGTTCAATCCTGATTATTAGTCAATGCTATATCCTTTATTATTGGTTTTCTGAATACTTAAATACAAAATGTTTGGCATTTTTTCTTTAAAAACATTGATTTGCGCACCTTATTAATTTGAATGATCAATCATTGTTTCTTGTTTCAAAAAAATATATTTAAATGTTGATTGTTTTCTAGCCATGCAGTGGAAATATGATCCTGTGGATTTGTATGATTGTCGCACACGCTCCTGGTTCATCGAGGCCGCAACGAGTCCCAAGGATATGTTGATACTTGTAGATGACTCTGGCTCCATGAAGGGCATGAGAAAAGAAATTGCTAGGCATGTGGTCAACAATATACTCGACACATTGGGGAACAATGATTTTGTCAATGTTTTCAACTTCTCTGATCGGATCGGTGAGGTGATGAAATGCTACAAAGAAAGCCAAGACACCTTAGTTCAGGTGATACAGTCGGATGTTATTTTTTGTTTGTGGTTTCCTCAGACACCCAGGGTAGGAGTGTAGAGAACGCAGTTTTTACAGTTTTTTTTTTTAATAAATAAAATATTGCTCCAGAAGCAATCTAATCTAATTTTCTCCACATGGTGATAATAACAGTAAATTGTTCGATAGTCTATCTGTCATGAGCAAGGAGCTATTAGATGATAAACTTGAAGGCCCTTGACTAGGATTTATATTTTTTTTAATATTCTGACCCATATGAATAGATCTGGGTCAAATATGGCCAATCTCAGGTCTGTTGTGAGACAGATTTGTGGCAAATTTGGCCAATCTCGGATCTGATTTGGTTTATGACCAGATTATGATTTTTACAAATTGAGAAGATTGGGTGATTGTTTATTATTACTATTTTATAAAGATTGTGATTATTTTCAATAAAATGAAAAGGCTTAGCAAAAATGATAGATTTTCCATTGCTTGGTTAATGAAGGCCAAACAGTAGGCTTATTCAAACATTCCTCAAACTTGAACTTTTGAAAATGAAACGTTAACATATTCTTGCATTTTCTTGAAAAGTAAATTTCATCATTTTGAATGCATCATTTTAAAATTTTAAATATCATAGTTCTTATAAATGTATTTCCAGGCAAACTTGTTGAACATCAGAGAGCTGAAGCAAGCAATGAAGGAATTATACACTGATAAAATAGCAAACTTTTCATCAGTTCTCACCAAGGCATTTGAGATATTACAAAATGTAAGTAACACATATAGCCATACTTTAGTTTTAAATTTTAAAAATGGCTAAAATTACTGAAAATAAAATATTAATTACAATGAACAAGAAGGGTACAATAGGCCTGATTCTGAATTTGTAGGGCAATATTCAATACCCAAACAGCTTCACTAGGATTAATTTAATTTAACCTTCCCAACCTGTTATATTAGAATATTTAGCGACTACAATAAATTACTGGAACTAGGATAGTGTGAAAAATTCATAAGATATGCAGAGTTGATTGGATGGTTTGTGTGGCTAACTCTGAACAAGTGGGGTTTGATTGTATATGGCTGCACTGCAGCAGGCTTTATCATAGGTCTTTTTTAACACTTACTTTCATTCAAATACTGGTGCATTTCCTTTTTACTGACTCTTAAAACACCTTTAATCTTAAGCTAATGCATTAATGACCTTGTGTCAAACATAAAACATATCTTACTATACTTAAAAATATCATATCAAAGGGTGTAGGATGGCAAAGAGTCATTCTAAAGAAACTCAACATTAGCCTTTGTAAAAAAGTGTAATAGATTGTTGATAAAACACCATAAATGTACCAAATAGGGGTGGAACCTTGGCCTCGTAGGACAAAATAAGCGAGAACAGGAACATATGAATAGGAGGAGGGGTCTCGTGCATCTGTACCCCCTTGAAATATCCACTGTACAAAGTGTGTTCCTCTTTTCCCAGTAGCAACAGTGTAAGGTATCAACTGTGTTCCTGTTCCCTAATGGCAAAAGTTTAAAGTGTCAACTTTGTTCCTCTGTTGTGAAAGCCAAATTTTATATATCAATATTTTTGCTCTCCTGCTATTCTATACCTTCTTTAATGTATAAAAAATAAGTAAATTTGAAAATAAGTTTTCCTTAAAGAGTTATATTGAAAGTATACCTAGTAGCTTTGATAGCTGATGGAAGACAGTCTTGGGTACGATTTATTTGTGACAAGTGCTTGATTGGGGGGGTTTCCTAGTACCGCGAGGAGAGGAAGGGGGCTTGCTGCAACCAAGCCATCATGCTGATCACTGATGGAGTCCCTTACAACTACAAAGAGATATTCGAGCTGTACAACTGGCAAAACCTTCCCTTCATGCCTGTTAGAGTTTTCACGTACCTGATTGGGCAAGAGGTGCCTGATGTGAGGGAGGTCAAATGGATGGCGTGTGAAAACAGAGGTAATGCCACTCTGGAAACCAATTTAGTTTTTGTTTTAGGCATAATATGCACCATCTAGGATATTTGTATTATAAAATACTGGCTGGGTGATAACACTAACAGATAGAGAAACACTTGTATAGAGACTGTCGTGTTACAGGGTATTATGTCCACTTGAGTACATTAGCGGAGGTCCGGGAGCAAGTGTTACAATATATTCCTGTCATGGCACGCCCTATGGTACTATGGAGAAATGAACACCCAACTATCTGGACACCTGTTTACGCTGACATAACGGTGAGTGATGACAGTTTTATATTTTAAAAAGTATGATTGATAAATTAAGTTTAGCTATGCAACATTTTCAAAGACAATTACTCGAAGCATTGTGGTTTTTTACTTATTGCATAATTGTTTATTATTACTCAGCAAAGCTGTGCTTATGTTATAACTTATACTTGAAACTGTTATTCTGGATGTTGGCTCAATATAAATTACATCCTGTCAGATCTCTAGACTAAGATTAACCAACATTCAAACACACCTACTCAGCTCCTCCACCAGTCAGCCAAATACTTCACACACATATAAGTACACAGTTTTACTTGTGTACAGTCTATTGCCACTATTAACCAGTATATGCTTCAGACTATATAGTTTAAGGAACAGGATAAGGAAGATGCATCTCGATTTGCCTGAGAGGAATGTGAATAAATTCCATGGAAAATCAAATAGGCACCTTATTACAATGCCATTCGTTAAGAGAAACCTTTTTACACTTTTGAGGTAAATTGGAGGATAAAATATAAAATGTAATAGGAATTTAAAAAAACAAAGAAAGATTTTCACAATGAAGAGAACCCAATACCTTTCAATATTCATACTGCTGTTATTCGACAAAGAAATAGTTACTGATCCAACACCTTGGCTCAGTCGGTAGCGTGTTTGCCTACTGATCTAGGGGTCTTGGGTTTGATTTCCGGCATGGCCGAACAAATTATCATTGATGAAATTTTGTGATTACCCTTTCAAATTGATAAATTAACGGATGTAAATAAATTAACGGACTGGATGTTGTGCCTGTCCTAGTCTTAAGTTAGATTATAAAGCAAATGAAGTTACGAAAGTCCTAGAGCCATTCTGTAGTGGAAAATATGACTTTAAAAAACTGATCCAGGCCATAGGCTGGAAACATTAATGGATGTAAAGTAATGTAATGGCTGCCCTATAAATAAAATTATTTACTGTTCAATCCTGACCTGAGAGATTTTTTCTGTCATAACACTCTTGATTTTTATTTTAGGCAGTTTAATTGTGCGTTTAAAACCCTCTTTTGAAGAGTTATATATAAAAAAAGGAATAGTAAATAGTAAGAGCTTTAATTTTGTAAAGGTTTATATTTTTATTTAGTTTTAATTTATTCTTGAATGTGTATTATTATTTTGACTTGACTACATGCCATGCGGGCAGATGCCACACTACTATTTAATAAAATCTCATTTATTCATTTTCAAACTTATTTTTTTCAATGGGGAATGCATTACGTCGAAGAAAACACAATGAGAAAAAATTGAAATATCAAAATAATAACACCGTATTAGATCAGCAAGGAACATAATTATATTTATTTACCTGGTTTTAGTCCCAATATTCCGTCCACGCTACAAAAAGACTGATAATCTGTTATTAATTTTAATTACAACAGTCAATTATTTACCATCACTTGATGCTCACAAAAACAGGGTGTACATGATTGAATAAGAGTGAGCTAAGACCGAGCCCAATTTGAAAAGGGATGAAGGCAGGGACTGTGACGACGCAAGACATGTCATTTTATCTCACTCGTGCATTATTAATCTAAAAGGCCACCGAGAAAAAGAAAAAAAAAATTGTTTAGTTTCATAAACAATTAATCATATGAGCAGCTACAAAGAACTGACCAAGGTATTTAAAGGTCATAGCTTACACCCTTTCCTTAATCAAACATTTTTTTGGTCCCGGAAGGTGTCTGCTAAAATAGATATCCTCAAGATTTTTGGGGCCTAGACGAGAACTGCAAGGAGATGGGAGTTTAAAAAAAAAAAGCGAGACTGGTGTCTTGGAGAAGAAGAGAAAATGACATGCAATATTCCAGTCCCGCAAAAATATGTCAATTTTAACAACAAAGTTTAAAGTGTTCTTCGAATTATCCATCAAAATTAAAACCAGAGACGCGACAACTTTAGTTCATTGTTAAACCTCTACAATAAAGACTCTTGGACTATTAGGGGTTTTTGAACCAATCCACAATTTTGATGAGATGACCTCCCAGAACATCAATGAGGTGATTTCAACGATTGTTCTATGTTTTAATCTCTACATATATATTTGACCTCCCTACGCAGACACTATGTTTATATTAACCTTTTACACTAACATTTCCAGACTTTATATTATTTTTTGCTAAAGGAAAAAATCACCAACCAGACATTTAATGTAATTTTTCCTTCTCAAGTTAAACTTTTTTTTTTCAACAATGATTCTGGAAAAAATCTTTTGGCCAGAGTAATTCCTTTGACTCGAATGCAATGTCTTATATTCTATTATTCATTTCTGTTAACTTTTAACCTCATAAAAGAAATCATTTAGGCCTATTTGCTTCAAGAAATTTTATATATATATTATTATTTCAATAATTATTCATCAAGACTGTACTTAAGATATTTCTTGTATTAATACCTAAATAACTACTATTATCTGAATTAAATTAGAAAGATTTGATCAGATGATAGACATAGTGAATTGTATTTTTACTTTATAATTTAGCATACATCTGTTAGGCGGGGAAAATTTTAAATTTGACAATTATTTACTGAAATCTATAGGGCCTACCGGTACTTAATTATTTTTCCAAGTCAAATCTGTTGTTAGTATTTTATTTATATTATTATTACCATCATTCAGTGTTATCTACCTTGTTATCATTGCTATAATAAACCCCAACATTATTTAGCTATGTATTACCTTCAAGAATTCACAGGGATGCCCACCTTGGAGACTGTTATTGTTTTACACAAGGTGAGTCCATTGTTGGATACTTCCATTTAAGGTATTTTTCCCAACGTTACCCAGAGGTTTTGAGAGTATTGTGTTTGATTTTATGTAGCCTATTAGGGTTTTTATTTTCACAACAAGATAATTATTCCATTGTTGTTAAATGTAAATGTTGGTTTTGAACGCAAAGTATTATACTGTATTCATTTTATTCTAGACTAGCATATTTTTAGTTTCTCATCTATATTATTTATTACCCAATTATTTAAGGTGTGGTCAAAGCCAGTGCAAGTATTTTTACAGTTTTTATAGAACTGACATTTTTTGGCTAAAATATATCAAAAATTTCTCCAGTAGCAACATAGAGTTTAGTTTTCTGAACATGCTGATATAAACAGATCTTGAATATCTGTTAAGGATGCCCTGGAATTTTGTCAAAACTTTTTCTCTTTATTTAAAAAGTTTTGACAAAATTCCAGGACACTCTTGACAGATATTCAAGATCTGGTGATATCAAACAACATGTGCAGAAAACTAAGCTCTATGTTGTTACTGGAGAAATACTTGATTTATTTTGGCCAAAAAAATGTAATGATATAAAAACTGTAAAATTACTTGTGCTCCCTTCTACCGCACCTTAATGAGGTCATTGAACTTACAGTAAAATTATTATATGCCTGTTAATATTTCCTCCTTAAATATAAATACATAGCTTATAGTACAGTTTTTTAAAATTTATATTCTAAAAAATTAATAATCATTAATCACACTCTCCAATTTTTAAACCAATCCTATGCCAGGCTCTGTTTGCAGGACCCGAAGATGACAGACTGGTTGTGGGAAAAGAAAGAAAGTCAGGAACAAAAGGACCGCTACATGAGTTTCCACACTGGCAAGTTTCGTTACGTCAGCGATGAGGAACAAGATCGCAAATACATCCAGAAGAGTGTTAGTAAACGTTTCTGAATATCAATCAACATGTTCAGCCAAATCAGATTTGATTATTTCACAAAGATTTCATGTTTTCCTTTCTCATACTTTATGTTTTTATTCTAAAATTTATCAGATAATTGTTTTTTTAATTGTTTTACTGTAGGTACTTTTACCAAGTTTGTGAAGGTACCTATTTTACAAAACTAAATTGTTTTTAAATTATAAACTTAGTTTATATTGCTTTCATTTTATGGCTGAACACCTTGATAAATAAATAAATTGTCATGATATTCAAAAGATGGTCTCACACAAATACTCAAAAGAACTTCGAATTACACGCTTCGTTGGCTGCATGATCTAAAGAGGTCACTCTCACAATAGATAGCTGATAATTGGAAGATCATGGTTCTATCCTGGTCGGGTGTACTGAGGGTGGTTTTCACTAATTAGTTTCTCACTCTCTCTTTGCACAAGTGTGGGTACACTTCCTCTAAATTACACCTTCCTCATCCCTAACCCATTAACTTAATTAGAACATAGGCATATAGCCCGAACAGGTAGTAAGATGTGGTGCTAAAACATCATAATAAACTTAAAATAGTTATTACCATTTGAGTGAACTATTTATAAAGTTGCAAGCTCATTTTATGATGTTTCTGGTCCATTATACGATGTAATTGCAAGTTAAAAATCCCCCTTAATTTGTTTTATACTCCATTTAGTATTGATATACCTACTACTAAAATATATTAAACAGTCACTTTTCTATTGGAATTAAAGGAACAAATAAATGGCTTAAACATGAATATTTTAGATAAAATGTTAAATGCTATGGAAATACCTGTTTTGTTAAGTTATGTTAAGTTACTTGCTTTTGATATTAAATATTTTTAATCATGTGTAGTTCCACTGAAATGGAGCGGATAATGCCAGCTTAGCAGAGAGATAGGTCTAGTTGGTGTACTTTTGTAAGTGCAACAGTGAACTTCCAAGTTCCTGATGCCATAGAGTAAGTGGTGCCACTTAGGGTATTCCTTACAGCCTAACAATGAAAAGGGCAGCATTGTACAAATGTAATGCCTCAAATGTTGTTTGATACTACAGATGGCATCAAGCACATGTTTAGCTCATACCTCAAAATGTACAATAAAATTTAAGTTTAGGATATAGAATAAACATTCCATGATGTGAAATATAATCTGTTCTTTTGAATCCCACATGAGAAATGGTGCCATTGTGCACAATAATGAAAATTGAAAATATAACATAAATATTTGTGAACCATCAAATTTTAAATTATCCTAATTTTATATCAAGATGTTTGATGTTGTTCTATTACATTTAAGAGCCATCCTTTTTTAAACATGACCTCATAATATTCCTTCATCTTTTATATATTACGCTTTGTTGTCTATTGTTATCAACCATGCAGTTCCTGTTTGTAAACAACACATTACCATATATGTATTTATCATTACTTGTATCCTTTAATCAATTTGAATCATGTTCTGTGATATACCACCAAATTTGACACCCCCTGGGAGTATTAATAAACAGGGCGCTGTTTCTAGGTGTTTTGCCGCCCTAGGCGAAAATTGAAAAATGCCGCCCCTCTCTTTTACTACCATCAGTCTCTTCCCCTGCCATCCAGGCTAGAAAAATTAAAGCATTAGATTCAAAATAACTTGTATTCAACATTACACATCAAACATTAAATAACTATATAAGCACTGTTCATGATATTTTATTTCATTTTTAAATTTCTCTCTTCTAACTTCAAACATATTTTGTGTTCTTTCTCTTAATCCAATGGTACCTTCCTTGCCTTTATTTTAGCAAAGTCTTTAATAAGATCTCTAATGTCAAGCTGGTAAGTCATGCCTTTTTCTACAGAAATCGTGGCTAGTCCCACGAGTCTTTCTTGGCTCATGGAAATGCGCAGATATAGGTTTTTATTAATTTGAGTTTTAAGAAACTCCTCTCCGCACTTGCCACTGATATGGGTAAAATAAAGAGAATATGGAGAGCTATAAACAAAAATAGGAAAATCATTTTAAAACTTTTTTGGCAAAGATAGTTCGGCAGATATTCGGGTTTCACTTTTTTTTGGTATTCGACGACTTATTTCTGAAAGTTCAGAGCCAAGAGCTGCCATATCAATGCTCTTTAGAAAAGATGAGGTTTCTCCAGGGCTATGCCGGATTTTAGAGCTGTTTCCAATTTGATACACAAATCCATGAGTTTTTTAGAAGCTTTAATCTTGAGGTCACTTATATTGTATAGAAAACCAAATAATCCTGCAATTTCATTCAACTGTGTGAATCATTCTTTTACAGAACTAATTGCAGTGTCCAATATTGCAAAACAGTAATTTACTCTGAACTTTTCTTTGGGGTCAACGATGGTTTCATCTTCTGATTCGTAAGTGAACCAATTCCTTTTCCTCCTTCTTATTTCTGAGGTTGAAGTTGATGCCTCAACTGTTCAAGAGAACTCTCTGGAGGACATAGACATTTTTAAATAAACCCGTTCAATTCGGATAGTTATATTTCTCTATCCGCTTTTCTTTTTCTGTACTGAGCACCTAAGAGTTTTTTCCTGTCTGCCATTTTTGATCCTTTCTACTTGCAAAAATATAGGGCAGTAATAATTTGGAATATTGTAGGCCCTATATAATAATTCTGTGTATTGCATTAGAAAATTGTAACTCTATTTTAAAGTCAATATCTTGATTTAAACTAATTTCAAATGTTATATCCAATAGTATGTTGGTATTTTTGGGTATACATAAATTTTTAAGAAAACGACAGATAATTTGTTTGAGAAAATACAGTTTTTTTATTGCTAAACAAATATTTATTTCATCCAAATTCCTACTCCCTTTTCTGAAGTAGTACGAATAAATGCCGGAAATATACACTGCTATCCAACAGATTTGCGGTATTCGCTACTAAATATGCATACATTTTACAGACAGTCATACTTAGGTATGTACAGAATTAGCTTTTGAAAGTCGGGATTTCCCTATTTTACATCTTGCTACACATAATTTTTCAAATCGGCTTACCGTTCACAAATTAATTATCTTTCGCTGTTTGCTTTCTTCCAGCCATCACAGAATCTAAATCTTTAAGCTGGTGCCATTTTGTTTCTCGCAGCCCTCACACTTACTGTACAAAAAGCTGTGCAAGAAAGTGTACAATAGCTTGGTCACATTGATTGCATACAAGTTTAACCACAATACTTTTCAGATGGCTTATGTGATTTCCTACAATATTGTGAGCAATAGGGTCTACAACAGTAGGCAGTGCCAGATTAAGCTAGTGAGGGGCCTGTAGCATAATGTTATAAAGGGGCCCCAAATTTATAAAAATGCACTTATATATTAAAGTACAAGTAATTTACATGAACAGTAAGGTGATTCAATATTTTCATTTGCTATTCAGCCAGTACATTATTCAGAGGTGATAATAGCCTGGCACAGTTTTGACAAAAATAATAAGTATTTGCGTGTAATGAATAACGTAGTGAAAAAGCAGTTTCAATTCTCACCAGACAGCTTACAAGAATCTATTTTTTATTTTATTTTTCAAATTTTAAATTTACTTATTTTCTATTGAGGTCCCTCCAAAACGCGGGGCCCGTAACTTATGCTACTTTTGCTACTGTGTTAATCCAGCACTGATAGTAGGCCTATCTTTGTTTTTAATGAAATAATAACAGATAGTAAATAAATCGATGATAAACATATTGAGTTTAATCATAGTATTATAATAGAAATATAACTTTGAATGGTAATTTTTTTTATTAATAAAGGGATGCCTGGTAAATATGTTATCATATATTCGATTAGTTCACATTTATAAGGTAGGGTTATCTTATCAATCCAAAAGTTGTATGAAATAAATGGCGGATAAAGGTCATGTTCGATTCCCTGAAACTATGTACAATAAGTCAATAAGTAATTGTGAAGTAGATCTTGTACAATCTTTGGTGTTCACACAACACCATCTTTAGACTACAATTTATTGTAAAACGTTTTGTATAATAATTTGTGTCGTATCATACCAAACTTTAGACATTTAATGTTTTTCTTTCAGATGCTGATGTCTTATCAATTCTGACAACAAAAACTTTTTGAGTTATGAGTGGGAGTAAACCTTAGGCTCTTCTTTTTATTAATGCAGTTTGAGTGCAATTGGCACATTTTTTCAGCCATTCTTAAAACATCTACTTCATATTAATTATTTTGCAAAGAATTAAGGTTACCGCTAATTAATTCCTCACCAAGTAGGAAATATATTAGTGGATTTGTTCAATTATATCGGTATTAGAAAAGTGGGTTAATTCTTTATGGGCAGTGTTTTTATCATGTCATAATGGAATTTGAATGAGATATCACTAAACATGGTCCAAGGATTATTATTAAAGTTTTTTTTTAATATCGTTCATAAATACAATACAGGTACCAGTGGGTAGGCCTATTCTTGAAATTACTAAATATCAATTTAAATAATATTTTGGAGAAATTTTGATTTGTATTTGGATAAAAGATTAATTATATTACTTTTATTTCAGTTAGAAGACAATGAAAATGACTTGGGACGATATCAATTAATGACATCTGTGTCAATGCCGGTGTTCGACAGGAGGGAAAATGCGGTAGGAGATGGTTGTGAACTCAAATATTTACAAATGATAATTTAATTATTTCAATCAAGCAAAGATTGAAACTGTTCAGGGAGCAGTTGAGGGAAACTTGAAATTAATTTGTCAAGTTTTTTTAAATAGATATAGTGTTAAGTTTATGTTTAAAAATTGATTAGTCTAATGCTTAATTACTCTCTAAACAGTGTAAACCATGAGCAAATATTTTATTTGGATGAAACAATACAATAATAAGTCATTATTAATATTTCTAAGGTTAGTATTAAGTTATTTTAAGTGAAATGAATTTCGTCTGATTTTGATGTGTTTTTTGCCTACAATTTGGTGGTTTTGTTTTGTCATGCTGATTCTCCTCCCCACAGAACCTCACAGAACGGATTCTCATAAATGAGGCGATTTGGGTTCAAAAAATAAGAGAGGTAGAAAGATAATTCTAACCATCAGTTGTTATTTTTTATGTAGAAAGTTCTTACATTACTCAATGGTAACTTTGTGCCGTAACCGTAAAGTAGTTGGAGGAGCGTAAACAAAAGTTTGAATCATAATTTAATTTATTTTTTTTATTTTTTAGATTTTACAATATTAAAATTAATCGGATGTTAGTGATCAATCATTGAATGAAATAGAACCTACAACAAATTTATCGTATTTTTGCTGAACAAGATGTAGACCAGTATAGAAGTTCACAGAGCAACATGAAAATCATTAGTTAAACATTTACACTACTTATGAGGTTTTGTTAAAAGTAAAATTTAGCATTAAACCTAATAATATTGTCATAATTTTAATCATCATAAAACGAAACTTTAAGACTAACATTAAATATAAACATTGTCTATATTTATTTTATTTACAGTACATACTTCATTTTTATTTGATCCTATTTACAAGTAAAACAAATAACATTATACACTGCAATATAAGGAATAAAATCAAAACAAAACCTTATAATTTTGTGTAAATATTAGTGTGTTGGAAACCAGCAGACATTCTAAAAAATCAAAATGATCACATTTTTAACTGTTACAATTGACTGTATACTTGTATTAGCTATCTAAACAGTTAATATTTTATAGACGTACATAAGTACATTTTTTCAACCATCTAAATGAAACTACGTTAAAAAGATGAAGCAAACAGAGACCTACCTTTAAACTTCAGGAAACAACACATATTGAGGCTATGACCAGTGAGGTTAGCCACTAAGATAATGGATCCTCTGCTAGCTCCTTTGGGCTATTTTTTCCAAAGACACATAAAACATTTTTCTTTAGTTGGAATTTAATGCAGTTTTTTTTATTAACTATCATATATTATGTTCCCATTACATTAATATGTTACTTCTTATAAATCCATTTAGTTAAAGGAAGATTTGATCAGTAGGTGACTTAAATAAAGCATAAGTATTTTATATCCAATCAATAGTATTAACTTTCCTTGGCTTGGTGGGCACGGGAACAAAGAGTCAACCTAGTCTGGTCTGGTTTTATGGTGACGGGGTGACTGGGGTTAAAGTCCTGGTCATGTGTAGCCTACTAAAGGTGGTTTTTCCTAAATAGATTTCTACTTGTTTCTTTTCTCTCTTCATGCAAATGTAGGTAAGTTTACTCTAAGCGTCTACCTTTTTTTTCGTTACTACCACATTAGTGTAAAGACATAGATAGTCCAAATCAATAGTAAAACACTGTGCACAGAAAATATATTCAATTTCATAAAATAAAGCTTTAGTTTACTTTTATTTTTATACTGTCCCTTTTAAAGAAAATGTTTAACTTAACAACTATAAACAGTTTTACAATTTGATCATAACAGACCTACTAATACTTATATTTTCATTTGTTCCTCAAATGAAACAATTTTATTTTAAATTTGTATTTTATATTCTTGGAAACTAGATTTAAAAACTCAAATTGGTAGTCTATTGGAGCAACGCATCTCTCTCGTGTAAGACCAGATTACCAGTGACGAAGAAACTGAGGCTCAAATCCTGGTCATTCATACTGAGGGGGGTATTCTCTAGTTGGTTTTCCATTCTCCTGCCAAAGAAAGGCGGATAAATTTTCTCTAAAATTCCACCTTACTCATCCCTATTGCATTAATATAATTACTGTAAGAGTATAACCTGAACGGGTACTAAGAAATGGTGAAAAACAAAAAAATTAAATCACTTTATTGCTTGATCATTTACGAATAATAAATATCACTTTTAATTAGATATGGGTGAAGTCTAGATTTCTCAAATTCGAATATTGAATTTAAATCTTAAATTTTCTTTCAAATCTCAAATCCAAATTCTGATCCTGAAATCTTAAAAAATGTATGATTTAAGTTAAAGTGAAAATATTTAAAATATAATTTAAAGAAATGTTGCTTAGTGCTAATTGTCAAATGCTCTTTTGTTTGTTTTATCTTTTATGCCATGAACAAAAAAAAACACTTTTTAAGTCAATTAATTATATATAATCTATATATATATATATATATATTGTGATTTTGGTACTGTCCCAATTAAACAAGCGTGTGTATGTAAATATATATATATTCCTTTTACCATTTGTTTGAAATTGTTATTTTAAGTCAAGGTCTTCATAATTGCAATCAATATACTTTTTTGAGATACTTACGAATCTCGAATCCTTTGAATACCATGAGAATAAAGGAATCAAGGATTTGAGCACTCCATCTCTACTTTTAATGTAAATATGGTAATTTATTATTAGGTTCAGTAATTTAAAGAAGGTACCTCTATAATTGTGGGTGTACATATTAATTACAACACATTCCTTTAACTTTTGAGTTTGCTTGAACCAATTCGCACTAAGAGTCAATAGAAGTTTATGATTCAAGTGAATAAGTCTAAAATACTTGTGAAAGTAGTGTTTAAAATATCTATGTCAGGGTATTTGGCGGTAATGATCAATTATTTTCAATATGCAGCTACTACCTCTTTGTCCGGTGGTAGTAATGTAAAGGGTGAAGAACTTTGCTCCTCTTTTCATTGTAAAAGTCTCATCGCGCTTGTTCCCTTTTCTATGTTTTCTACCAACCTTTCCTGCACCTTCTTACAAATGTGTACAGCTTAAAGATTAAATTAGATATATATAGAGGATATTTCGGCAAAAATATGCACACAATGTACTACCAGTAAAATAATTAAACAAATTATTTATTACATATTTTATTATATTTGGAAGAAGGTATAGGAAAGGTGGATAGAAACGATGATTTCCGATGGAATGAAACCTGGGTTGGGGGATTGGGTGGTGACGATCAATTTTCTTTAAGGGGCAACCAGTACCTTTTTGTCCATTGGCAGCAGTGTAAAGTGTGAACTGTGTTCTTCTTTTCATTTGTAAAGGCCATATTGTGTTCGTCCCCCTTTTATATGTTTCTATCCACCTTTCCTATACCTTCTTCCAAATATAATACAACCAACTCATAAAGCAAAAGGAGGTTTTCCTTATAGAGTTATATCATTATTACATATTTTGTTTCCCAAAAGTTATGATTTTTTTTTTAAATTTTACTGAATTTATAAAATGAGCAGAGAAACTAAAAACAATTATTGTAAATCATATGAATTGACATTCCCCCCGCTCTCTCTTTATATATAATAATATATAAATGGTTTGATGAGTTAAGTATTAATTTTCTAATAATATTATCAGCACCCATGGTCACATGGTTTTAAGGCAAGGCTGGCAAACCTTTTTGAAAGTGGGTGCCCAGTTTATAGAGAATTTTCAGAGAAATTATTTTGCATAGTTACGGGAATTTTTAGTAGAAAAATGTAATATTTAATTATTACATAATCAATATTAATTATATATAATATACTATCATTATTATATGTTATTATAATTGCTGTTGTTGAAAAATATGTTACAAAGGTAACAAACAAAATAGTGTTTTTAAGTACCCAGGTCTTACTACTTGTCCAAACTATCAGCAGCAAAGTAGTTGGGTACATTGATAAGAAACTTATTTGGGAAATACTTTTGAATTATTTTAATAAATTATTCACTCGCAAAATCATTTGAAAGTGATGATACTCATATAGGTCACATTTATTCCTTATTTTTCTTCTTCTTTTTCATTCAACAACTCGAAGGTTATTTTAATGTGATTTCCATTCATCCATAGTTGGGCATGCACTCAACCTTTTGGCTGGTTAGTACTGCCTGCACCATCTGGTAGAGATTCCATGTACTAAGGGAGTTCAGAAAATATAATAGTTCCCTGTTTCCTCCTCCAGTGAATTTATATTAGGGAGCTCGAAAGGGTCTACCAATTTTTGGGGGGTAAGCTATTTTTGCATAGCTTCCAGAGTTCTTTTATTCACCACAATCAACATGGGACCAACGGCTTTACTTCCCCTTCGAAGTAAATTATGCTATCGGATTTTAACCACTGAGGAAAAATTCTTCGACCTTGTTGGTTTTGAACCCATGAACACCGACCGGGTCCTGAGACTAGCACTTTAACCTAAGACCACCGAGGTCATCTTGTGCTTACATCTATATAAAAGAGCAACGTTCATCCGGCCAAAAAAATAAAAAATTGAGACAAAAATGAATGTTGCCGGTCTTATGTGCCACAAATTTGCTAGCCTTGTCTTAGGGTGTCAAGCTTACAATAAAATGGATTACTGGTATCAAGGATAGAATCTCCACCAGGGACACTAGGGGTGATTTTCCAATTCCCTTTCCACACTAATTTTGGTGTATTTCCTTTAAGCTACCCCTTCTTCTGATCCTTACCTATAAGAATATGTTTTTGATAAGCTTAGTGTTGAATTTACAAATTAAATAACTAATAATATGCTTCAAAAATAACAATCTACCCTGTTTAGCGCACACACACATTTATTTAACAAAAGTGAAGTAAAATACACAATATAAAAATAAATTATATTTGATATAAATAATTTAACACTTTTATGAAAACAATATTCGTAATATACTAATCTTAAAATATAATGTGAAAAAAAAATGTCTGCTGGATACCATTATGTTTCGGCAACTCCATTGCTTTACATTATTCTAGTTCAATTATTCTTGATGACAGTTTTATAATTCTTAAAGTGGCCATCTTAGTTTTATTTTTATTTTTTTTTCCTCTTATATTAAATTCTTTACTTTCATACTAGTGTGTAAAATGTACTTTATTTTATCATCTAAAACTAGTAGGCTACAAATACTAGTGTAGTTTTGCTTAGCTCTTCAACCCTGCATGGGTATTTTCTTTAGATTGAGAAGAATGCTCATAACATGTTGCATAATATCAGTTGTGTGTTTGTCTAGGCTAGACTATGCCTATCATTTCTGCCCTTTGTACTATCTTAGATCAGTTTTAGCCTACCTTATAACATACAAATTGAAGCGTTGGACAAAATAACGTTTTAGGTCACATTCTTCAATAGTATATAAACAGCCTCTTCATTGGACATTTTGTCTTAGGCATAGAACTTGTCTTATAATCAAATAAAAGTTGACAATTATTAAAAAGCTTCAGAATTTTTACCCCCTTCATTATTGAGATGATATCACATGTAGCTTACAGCGTTGTTATAGCTGACGTTTCAAATGTCAAAGATGTGTGTCATAAGGAATGCACAGCATTGGCTCAAAACTATGATTCTAAATTTAATGATGATGATGATCATTTTGAGGTCAGTTATGAAAAAATTAAATCTATATATTAATTATATGGATTCACAATAGATATTTTAGTCAATAAAAAAGTAAGTTAGGAGCAGCTTAAGTACTATAATAGGTGTTTTAGTTTTCTTCTTCGTTGAACACACAAACACATGAAAATAAGTGTTTGACTGGATTCAGTTTATTTATACCTAATATTTTCTGTAGTTTATGATTGTCTGACATTTATTGTAGACTTGACAGTAGAGTTAAGGGCTCTTCTTAATTTACTTTAATCAGTGTTAATCAATCTTAGCCATCTATTTCCAGTATTCTGAATAGTTTGTTAATTAGTAATTTTTAAAATTAATTCTATTAATAAAAAGTAAGCATAGCTAATTAGCTAGTAAATTAATTGACTATTCACTATGAATTAGTTTTCTTAATTTATATAGATTTGAACTGAAGTCTCAAAATAGTATGAAAAGAAAACGTTGATTTCTCTAGGTTTCTATATATTATACCTTTATGAAAATGTGAGTTCAAACATATCAAATATCATATTATCAAGGCAAAATAATAAAAAGTTTTTATCTTATATTTAGTTTACATACATAATGTTTTTGCAAGAGTTCAGCCATTAACTTTGAAACAATAGTCAGGCACTATTGGACTTATGCTTTTAAATTCATAATGAACAATAAGTTTACTAGCAAATTGCTATTTTGGCCAATCACTTAATGATTCTTCTTGATACATCAATAAGTTTGCATAATCTCTATATGAAAATTACAAAAAAAATCTCTTTTTTTTTCACTAGCAATAAATATATGTATATCATAAATGGTAAGAGGTTTTTAACTATAATTTATTGATTTCATAAATGGTATGGCAATCAATCTTGCAACATCACTATATAAAGGTTATATATAGATAGCAAGAAATTTTGAATGATCACTATATAAATATCAGTATTGCGAGAAACCTTGCACAATTGGTATGAAAATATAATAAATAGTAAGAAATTTTGCACCATCAGTATATAAAGATCACAAATAGCAAGAAGTTTTTCATGATCATTAATTCATTATTATATAAAGATCACAAACGTTAAGAAGTTTAGCATAATCACTATATAAAGATCACAATAAAAAGGAGCTTTTCAGAATCTCTTTGCTATAAAGATCATAAATAGCAGAAAGTTTTGCATGATCATAATATGAAGATCAGATATAGATAGAAGTTTTACATAATCACTACATAAAGATAAAAAAATGAATGACACAAAGCTTTGCACTAATTATAATTACCGATTAATATTCAAATTTTAACCATCATACAGGGCATATATGTTGTATCAACTGCTTTATACATTTGTTTGAATTATATGCCATTATATGCCAATGTTGTTACATAAATATATATATCTTAGGTACTGCAATAGGTATAACGCCAAATCTAATATTCTGTGAAATGGATTCTGAAGAAGGGCCCTTAATTTGCTAGTAATAATTCTAATAAAATTAATAATTATTATTATACAAATTTGTTGTCACTTTTGACATGTGTATTGTCCCAACTTGTGAGTGACCTCTGGAAGGTAAAATGGTTGACTGAGAAGGGAAAAGCAGCTAAATAATGAAATATTTTTCTTTTCTCCGTGAAAGTGGTGTTTCAGAAGAGAATAAGAAAATATTCATTTACACTGTTCTTCATACTTAGTCATCTTGTTTCTATGAAAGAGAACTCGTTTGATGTTCTGCTTCAATGAAAGAAAGAAAAAATGTATATACATTTAACGGGCTTTTAATATATTTGTTTTTGTTACTTTTTTTTTTTTTTTGCTTCACGACAAATGAGACGTGAAGAGATTATTTCCTTATGAGACATGGCTTTACAAAATTAGAACTTAGAAGTAGAATGCTAGTTCTTGAGACATGTTAGAAAGAAATAGCTAACATTAGATAACTATTTGGAGTGAGTTAACGATTTAGCTAAAATCCTAGATAGGGCTTATATATATCATATCAATCATCATATATATATAATATCAATATATATATGATAAAATTAGTTTATCACTTCCCGTGTTAAAAAAAAAGTGACAGAAACTTGTGTTAAGAATATTAGCATTTAAATGTATCAGTACCATACCACGCATTAATACAAAAATGTAAATATTTTATATTGCTATAATATGTATGCTAATCCATACAAAAAGTATTATATGAATTTTTATTGGCTTTGAATTATTATTTCTTAGTGTTTTTATTTCTTAGTCGCCGAGTTTTGGTCACTTAACATGGTTGGATAATTTATAATACAAGTGCTTTGTAATTAAACAAATATTTCCAACTAGTATTTAGTTGGATTTGATAAGATGGAGAGTATTTAAGAATTGAGCTTCAGATGGTGACTGAACACTTCTAAGAGAAAGAGGTTCAAGTCCCAATTGAGATGGATTTTAATGGTTGTCCATCACATGTGTTAGCCTGGCCACACTTGCCAAAAAAAAAGCATCTATAACAATAAAAATAATATTTAAACTCATCAGACACAATAGATAGCCATGTACTTTAAAACTCTATTATACTGTAATAAATATTGGCTCTCATATGATCTTTAAATTTGGACCCGCAGAAATGGGCTCATGGATTAAATGTTTAAGCCTATCTAGTCTGATTTGCAGGTGACATGGAGGTTTGGGGTTTGACTCCCAGCTGAACATAATGAAAGTGGGTTTTTCTTCCACACAAATGCGGGTACATTTTCTTTACACCTACCTTACTTATACCTGATTAACTAGTGTAGTAATATGTGTATAGCCTAAATAGGTAGTAAGATGTTATAAAAAACTTTAAATTTGGTTGTTATTTAACATTTGAATATTCTTAAGTTGGCTTGCTGTGTGCTTAAAAGTTGTAACATTAAATGCAAGTCTCCATTATCATGAATTACATTTGCATTGAAGCTTGTAAATGATATACAACTACTCTCTAAGCATCTACTTACTCTTCAGTATATAAAATAATTAACGTTCAAGAAATGGTAATTTATCAAAGTATTGCTATTGCATAGTGTCACTTTAGTTTCTATATTCTAAAACTATGTCTTGTGCTTACAAAGCATCTTACTTTTTATATATTTGAGGGAAAGTGATACACTAATAGAATTAATAATGTTTTGTTAGTCTTATTAATGTATTAGGAAACCTTTGTGTTCAATACATAAATTAAATATATGTATATTGATTTCAATGAGTATGACAAATTTACTTATTAGACTAATAATAAAAACAATCATAAAAAGTTATACATACATAGTTTTCTTATGATAAAATGTTGCACTAAATGCAACACTTGCAAGTTAGCTATTTCTTCGCGCTTACTCTTAAATACCATTGACTTTATAAGTAGAAAGCTTTTCTTGTAGGTATAGACATGTCTCAGTACATTTTGAAAGAAGTATGCATTTTTACTTCTTTATGTATTCTGCTTTTATTTTATATTTCATAACTAAATTTTAGTTATTAAAGAAAAATATTAACTTGAGATGAGCTGCTGAAGCATTGTTTGATAATAGTGTCAATTACTTTGAAGTACATAACATATTAAAATATTTAATAAAAGCTATGCTTTGTTTTTGAATGCAATATCAAATATTTTCAAATGCTAACTTCATCAAATCCTAAGCATTGTTCAGTGGGTCCTATGTTGGTTTACAGACCAAGATTGCCAACTTATTGGGTGTGGCAGGCACAGATGTTCCCATTCAAGATATTAGAAAACTTCTGATGCCACACAGGGTGAGTAAAATATAACTTTCTTTCAAAAACCTTAAAACCACCTATCGTAAAATAAAATTGAAAGAAATGCATCAGCCTTTTTCATGGATAATAAATAACCATATAAAAACATCTTTTAGTGGATTTTACTGAGATTGAACAAGCCCTTTTTAAGTTTGAGAAAAACACACTATTATTCCTACCTCTTCAGCTAATAAACAAAATTTAAAAATTAACTAATGCAACATTGTAAAAGCAAACTACACAACGAGTTGATTAATATTTTAACTTATTTTTGTACACACAGCTGGGCGTGAATGGCTATGCTTTCATTGTTACTAATAATGGATTCATCTTGATACATCCCGATCTTCGGCCAGTGGTAAGTAGGCTAGGATAAATTATTATTTATATGCATCAGCCACTGGCTGGGTCTGTTTGGAACATTATCCTCTCCAATGCCTTTCCTTTCCTCGCACCACCTCTTTCCCTCCACCATGACCCAGTTCTCCCCTCCCTCAGCCACACTCCTCCTTTAGCCAGTTTTTGTAAAGTGGTCAGGGTTTTAGGCCCTTAGCTCTCAACCATTTCATTTATAAATTATATTAGTTTTTCCTTTAGTTCACATATTAATACACTCAAGATACTGAGAGTACTAAACTGATAACTACATTGTTCTTTTCCATTCATCTAGGCCTAATTTAATTCTTCTTATTACTATCAAATGGTTAATTATAAGAAAGTGTGGGGTTTATGGTAATTATAAGTTATGTAAATCATAACCAAAGTTGTAAGCAATATATGTTTTAAATTTCAATTAATTAACTTCATTTTCAGACCTTTAAACTTTTAATCTAATAGTTTTTCATTATTTAAAGTCTTTGTTGGAATATTAGAGTCATCAAAATTTATTACTTTTACTTTTCATTTTAAGCATCGTGCAATGTATTAATATCTGAACCCGAAAGCTGGGAGATGTACCTGTTGCTTGCACGTGTAGTCTTTCAGGGGAGGGGGAGGTTTTGGCGCGGACTCCTGGCGCGAACTCCTGGCCAATCAGTGCCTCTGGTTGAGCGTCTGTTTTTGGACCTTATGTGGAAGGAAAGCGTCAGACGCGACAGGGAGACTGGCCGGCTAGCACGCAAAGAGTAAAGACCCGTACTCACTATTAACTGATAGTAACGTGTAGAGACAGTCTCGAGATGGGGGAAAGTAGAGGTAGACCAGGTGGCTAAATAATTATCTTTAGCAATGCTGTAACTAATTCGTGTTTCTAAATTAAATATCCGTCATACTAAAATGTAAATTATTTGTGAAAATAAAACTTTAATTTCAAAGTCACTAAATATTACCTCTTTAATCGGCTGTGTTTCTATACCCCCACCATTATCTATATAACCCCGAGATGCTCTACCGAAACAACTGACTGCCGTGGACGACACCATAAGAAGAATCCGAGAAGGTAAAACTGATGATCAGCTGCCGACTGGGTACAAAAATGGTGTACAACGTGGGGCTAGTAATTAAAACTAATGACAACACCACCAGGATGTGACTGGTTATACTTTCCCTTGGTCTTCCTCTCATCCTCCTACCCCCCGGCCCCCCCCTCCTCACCTCTATATCCAACATCCTCCTGTGCGTTCTATCCCTCTCCATTCTTATCACATGGCTATACTACCTTAGTTATGCCTTCTCTATCCTGTCCTGAATTTCAAATATAGCAACAATTATATGTTTATAGTAAATTATTTTATTCCTAATAATAGAAAGATTGTCAGTTAGCCCTGCACTCAAAATGGGATTTTCACATGTAATGAATATTAAAACAAAGTAAAGGATTTTGTAATTTTAATATTCACCTATTAGAGGATCTTTTCAAAAGGTCTTAATGTAAAATTAGCTTTGTCATCATTTCAAAGAACCGATTATTTTTAGTATATCCAATAAGCTACGAAGCTACGACAGGCCTAGGAAGCCGGTAGTGGAAAATGTACAGCTTGAATAAAAAACTGACCCAGGCCATCAGCTGGAACAGGGGCGAACCTACATGGGGGTGGCGGAGGCTTTGGGGGCTGAAGCCGCCCCCCCTCCCTCAACTGAAGGCCCTTCCCCATAAAATTAAGAATATTACAAAAATATGATAAGCACTATGTTCTGTCAATTAATCAATTATAATTTGTTTAATTATATTTAATATGAAACAAATAATTTTGTGCAATAAGTAGGGCTTTTCAAAGGAATGCTTTTTTCTGTTGATTTTTAACTTTACTATAAACTTGCACTTAAATAAAAACTGGACCTGTGATACAGTAATATTTTCTAGAAATGGTTAAAGTCTTTATTCTTTGTACATAAAGTTTTGAAGGGGTTACAGTAATTGAAATTATTATTATTTTAGAGAAATTATGTAAACACTATTGTATCAGAAAGAGGGGAAGGGGCAGTTGATATCATATGCGCCCACCCCCACCAAATGCAAATCCTGGGTGTGACGGAGAATGTGTAAACACATACCTGTTAACCAGTGGCATACACACTGTTAGAGGGTAGGTTGAGGATTCGATTTTGGTACAAATTAGCTTAATAAATATTACCATTTGCATCTTTTGAAATTAAAATTTTTCTCAGGGGAGAAACCCCTGGGCCCCTGCTTTATAATCTGCGTTGCTGGCTCTCTATCTTTCTTATCCCCCTACTTCTAATCAAATTTCCAAATATTACAGCAATTTAAATATATAATGGTGCAATTATGAAAATTATTATGTAAAAAGCCTGCCCCTCCCTCCAGCTCAAACTCCTGGTTGCGCCCTGGGCTGGAAATATTAATTGATGTAAATTAAAACATCCAATATGCTATCGGAGAACCAAAGATATTTCTAGGAATGAAATGATCTTCAAAGTGTGGCTTGATTTGAGTAGGAATGGCTGTAATGGGATATTTAAGTCTAAAGCCCTTACAAATCCTTAGGAATTAAATGAGTTAGTGGTTCTAAGAAAAGGAGGCAAATATATATCAAGATTGTCAAATGATTTTAAAGAGGGATGGGCCCTTGAATGCTTAAGGTTATTTGAGATTCAAGGATTTGAGAAAATCTCAGATTCGAGACTCAGATATTTAATGTTTTTTTTCCAATTTTTCAAATTAAATTTGTTTTAGAGATTTAATACTGTTTATTGGTGGTTCAGAACCAATTATAATTATAGAATGAACTTAACAACCAGGCCCCAGAACAGTAATTTAACACTTAAATGGATATATGAATGTTATAATGAATGAATTATAAGAAAGAATGTTAACAATGAGATATTATTTGTATTTTATACTATTTTATTATGTATATATATCCTCTTATGTTTATAATTTTCGGCCAAGATTCAGGATTTGAAGATAAATTGGAGATTCGGATTCATAAAATAGTAGATTCGACTCAACCCTAGTGTTAAACTTAATTATTTTTAATGTTCGATAGTCACATATAATTTGATACATTTTACAATAAAAATCAATCCTTTCCCTTTTCCGCTCAAATTGTGTAATATAGGTATATATATACATAAAACACAGTACATCAACTTTTTAGTTAGTGCCCCACTCCCAACCCCCTCTCCACACCCACAAAAAATAGTTTATGTACTGCGTTACATAGTGGAACATTCACCTAATTAAACATTTGAATATAGGTTAAGGGAACAAAATCACATGTTAAATATGTCCCAAGTGAGCCGTATAAGTATATGTTACTGACATTGATTAAAATTAACTTTAATCACAATAAAAATACTTAAGTTGTGCTAGTAAATTACCGAAAAAAGTATGATAGTAGCTTTAAATTTCAAAGGACACCTAATTTGTTATATTGTTAAACTTGGGTGAGTAAAATCTAAATATTTAATGCTGTATTATAGTTTGGTTTGTATTAATGACTCAAAACTATATTTTTTTACATGATGGTTTGTTTTGTACTCAGTTTCAAGGTATCTTAAAACCAGCTTACAACTCGGTGGATATGTCAGAAGTGGAGCTGATGGATGATGATCGGGAAGCCAGAGATATTAATCCTAAAATGATTTTGGTGAGATCATGAGTAAAAATAGCATCTGTATTCCCCAATAGCAACTTTAAAATAATATTATTGGAGAAAAAGAAATGATTTGTGTTTTCTTATCTTTATTAGTTATTGTTTTTAAACCACCTTAAAGTTAATTTTGGTGGGTAATGGTAATGCTTGCCTATTGTTTTTCCAAGTCCTTAGAACAATATTATTTATCATCAGTTAAAAAAACTATGTACCAAAGTAGTTTTTTAATAGTGTGTGTATTATTAATAAATGTATGAGGAAAATTTTTAAAATAGTATGGTAATAATATTGGTTGATATAACTACAATGTTAATATTTACTTAAAAGCTAAAATATATAAATTCTATCTAATAAGACTACAAAAATAATTAGTTTACGTATCACAAAAAAATTTAATCAACGGTGAATTTTTTAGAAAGCATGTCTTTTATATTCAAAGTATATGATAAAAGTTAAAACTTGGCTCTATGTTAGATACTAAAACATATTTAGAATTTAAAAAACAAAACATGCTATATTCACATAAATCCAAGTTCAATAATATAAATGTGTGATACACTAATACATTTTGTTATAAGGTTTGTGAGTTTATGACTATGCTGTGTTTTGTGTTTCAGTTTAGGGAAGCTGTTGTGAATCAATCCCATGGTAGTACGATGCTCAACGTCAAGTATCATTATGATAATATGGTATGTTCCTTATTATGGTTATACACACCAAAATAGATAAATATAATATGAGTGACTATTAATGATACATAATTTACAATAAGAACAAGGTAAGAATCTGCTTTGCTGATCGAATTAACTAAACTCTAAGTATCACTCTTGAAATGGACTTGGCTGCTGATGATGGCAGGAACAAACCCTGGTCAGTGTATCGAGGGTGTTTTTACCTAAATGGATTTACATTTTCCCTCCACATAAATGTGGTTAAACATCCTCTAAATTTAACCTTCCTTAGCCCTAACACATTAGTGTAATTAATTCATCATTTACGCTGCTGTAGTGATGTAGAGACAAAAAAAAAAATCAGTCAGAAATATATTTTATAAATTATGAACTGTAGATAACAATTTACTCTATTATTTATATTATTTTATAGGTATTTAAACTATCTATCAAAAGTTAAAGATGCAGATTACATGACTTGAAAAATGAATATATTAAAGTAATTTTATTAAATTTTTTAAATGTCAAATAATGTTCTTCCTAATTTCTTTTTATTATTCTTTGGCCCACTAAGGTTTTTGGTAATATGTTTAAAGCTCATAATGTTTCACCAGCATACCAGTGATTAGACAAGCAGTCGGCAACCTACATCCAGCCGGCTGATTTATGTGGCCTGCAAAAGGTTTATCAAATAAACAATTGTGTTCATAAAAATAGATTAATAACTAATTACTATATTAAAAAATCAGGGCAAAATTTATTTCTCTATATTTTCTTCAAACTGGCCCATCAAATTTATTTTTAAGTCCATATGTTCTGTAATATCAAAACGAATGCTGACCCCTGGATTAGACCATGATATTGTTTTCTTAAATTATGAGCATGTATCCTTCAAAATCCCATTTGCGAATGTGTTTCTTCTTTACTGGGCTTGGTGGTGTCATTCTATAGTTAAGTATCTCCAAGTTGTTACCAATTAGGAAAAATTAATGTCGATAAACCTCAAAGTACAATATATTTTATTTAGCTGATAAAGTGACTCCAAATATAAGATGATTACCCAAATAATAAATATGTATTATACACACAAGTAACCAAAAATATTAAAGCTTTAATAATATATGTGAATTTATAAAGAACAATTAAACATATTTATGTTGAATAAATAATAAAAATAGGACAGAGAATAGCTACAGTAGCCCCATGGCTTCTTTGGTGCTGACTGACAGCTCCCAGCTGACAGCTAACGGCTTTGAAAAGTTACTAGACCAAATTATGTACAGTATCTCTACGCCGAACCATATGATATGCAAAAATATGTGTTTCGCAGCTGTCACTTCTGACAGTCAAAAATTAAGTTATACCTAAATGGTGATTGTCATAAGTCAGCTGTGAGCTGTAAGTCAGCACCAAAGAAGCCATGGGGCTACTGTACTTACCATTCTATTTATTTCCAACAAACAATTTACTAATAAAAAAAATTCTAACATATTATTTACACTCATGTTCCCAATTACCATTAAAACCTCTTTGAAATAGTTTCAAGAGGCAGCCAATGTTCACCTAAATCCTTTTGTCTCCGGTTGCACCATCCATAGTCCACAAACACATTTTGTCACAGATTAGAATACACCACTACTAAAGATGTGTCCCACTCACACACATTTCCACCACTGATATATTCATAAAAAGATGTAAACTAGTTGTTTTGATATTTACAGAGACGAGTGAACACAGTTAAAAGGACCTATCATTACATAGGTATAGAGAACACACCCTTCACACTGGTTGTCACCATACCAGAGTCATATGGAAGAAGCAAGGTGGTCGCTCAGTTGGAAACTCATCTCATGCGTAGCCAAGGTAAAGTTTTTTAGTACCAAGTCTTCCATGTATATATTCTAATTATACTAATGAGTTATGAATGAAAAGGTTGAGTTTAGAGGAAGTGTACCCACATTTTTATGAAGAGAAAGTGGAAAACAAACTAGGAAAAACCACCCTGAGTGCACCAGACCTGGATTAAAGCCCAGGTCTGTCATCGGCAGTCTAGTCTAACGTTAGAGTGACGCTTTATACCATGTGGCCACCAAACCAGGTCAAGGTAAAGTTATTTGATCAACATGTTATTTTTAAGAGATGTGTTGAAATGTTTTTTATGATACAAAACTCAAATTTGAATTTTTTTATCTAGGAATTTAGAATATTTAAGTTGGATCTTGGAACATATGCTAGAAATAAGAGGTTGACAATTTTTTTATTAGCTTTTAATTTTCCAAATAATACTATTTGTTCAGGCTATCCCTACATTAATACTAATAGGGTAGTAATTAAGAAATATTTGGAGGATTAGAACTCCGATCTCCTCCAAACCTACAAGTCTAATCTGTCCAATTGTTGAAATTATGAGTCTTTAACAATATTCAAGGTATTTTAAGATTCAAAAAGTAATCACCAGGGCCCGGATTATGATGACATGCCATATTTAATTTTTTAAATAATCTGATGAAGGTAGGCCTACACATATATCAATCCTTAAGAGATTTAAGAAACTTTTATACCTACTGGTATACACTGCATGTAAAGCATGTTAAATTTGTCTCATCTTAAGTGAATGCCCTTATTCGCATCTTGTATTTCCAAATAAAACTCTCAGGTAAATTAGATTGTCAAAATAGGCTGCACTATGCATTGTATTTTTTTTTAAAAAAAGCTTCCAATCTTTGGTTGTCAAAGTATCTAAAACAAATCATTATTTTATGTGTGAAAATAAAAGCTATACGAACAAAGGACATATTAATTTACTCAAAATACAGATATTAATATGATGTGTTATCAAATAAATACAAAACACAAGAAAAAATTACAAACAAACAAAAATTACCAAAACTAGCTTAAATGATACGAGCATTAAATGTAAACAAACAATAAATTTAAGGATCACTTATTTTATTTATCACATTTTAAGCTTAGATTTATGAATAAAATTCATTTTTTTAAATCTCTCTAATTTTCCCAGCGTTGTTTGGTTTGTACTTTGTGTCTGGTAATTTAATTAGTGCTAAAATGTATCTTTAGAGCTTAGGCAAAGGGTTTAACCTTTGTATCAAGTTTTACAGACCATTTGTTATTAAGAGCCATGATAAATGCATAAATTATAATAATCATTTAAAAATGCCATCTATATAAAACTTTTTTTTTTTACAATTTAATTGATTTTTGGTTCAGATCTTACTGGGGTTAAATTTTCCACATATTTTTCATGACGTGCCTAAAAGCTTAGCAAAAATATTGCTCTCAATGATTTCAAATGTTAGAATTTATATCTTGCTACATAATATATATATATATATATATATTTAGTGGTTACACTTAGCACAAGGACTATTAAAGTGTTTAATATAAGGGGCGGGAATGAAAGGTTGTTAAGAGAGTTAGTGAATAGAGGGTGGGCAAACCAAAAAGTTAAATCCCATGTGGAGTGCTTGTGCCAAGAGTCGATCCTAAACCTCGTTGTCACTGGCACTCAATAGTCTAGGGTGTGTCTAACACCTAAAAATGTGTGTAACCTCCATTGACAGTACTAATATTTAAATATCACCTAAGTTGACTTTTTTGCTTGTTCAAGTCACAGCGTTTGTAGTAAAAAGACCAACTTAAGTTCAAAGGCTTTGGTATTTTTTTAAATAAAAATCCATATTTAAAGAACTATTCAAAATTAATTACGGCTTCCCCTTTGAATCTCTTCTTAGTTTTAAAATTTTGGGCAAATAATTTATGAAAATTGGTTCTGTATAACTCCAATAATCATTGTTGAAAGGAATCACTTCACGTTTTAAATAGATACAGGTAATAGAAAAAATAAGTAACCGATCAAGATAAATATGGTATTATAGAATTAATTACTGTACAGTTATTATTAGAACTATCATTAGTAATTTTATTCAATAATATAGGTTAGATACCAAGTAAAGGTTTCTTCTTTCTTTTTTCAGGGTATAGTGTAACTAAATACTTTCAAGGGAAAAATTGGAAAATACACCCAGATTGGTGAGTCCAAATAAAATTAAGTACATAATTTTGTGGGGAAATGTGGGATGGTAAAATTGTATGCCTTTGTGATATTATAGGCTATATATATACAAAAACAAAATTGATACAAAAAATGGGTTAAAAGAAGTTGATTAGGTTTATAAATTGCTAGCTTTGATTTTTCAAAGGTGTTTTCCAATCCTCACTCCAGGTAAAGATTCATGAATTTTTAAAATTCTTCCTCACCACCATGTTTCTTTAGATTTATATTGTGTCACTGGCACAAAAACCTTCTAAAACAAGTACTATATCAAATATTGAAACTCAAAAGATTTTAAAAAATCAACATAAAATTTTAGATATTAAAAATATTAAAATGTGAGTAAAATTGTTCATAATTTAAAATTGTTATTTACCTACCTCTGAAAGATGAGTGCAGTGGCATGAGATGTGTGGAGTTGTCTCTTTTCTTTTTAACTTGTCCATCTAAAAAGCAAAATTATAAAATCAAATGAGAATAATCATTTTAAAATTGTAGACATTTGTTATTTTTACTTATTTTAGTATAAGCATTCCATAATGTTTCTATGACAGGTCTAGCAAGCCGGTAGTGAAAAATAGATGGCTTTAATAAAATACTGACCCAGGCTGGAAACTGTAATACATGTAAAAAAAACTTCATAATGTTTATTTTTACAAGCTAAAACTAATGAAAAAGCAATTCTACACATTTTTGTAAATTGTGAAAAGAATATATAGGTGGATTAAACCAATTCTTATTATTTTATAAATCAACAAGACTAGAATATGAAAAACTACATTGTTATTTGGGCTGTTAATTGCAAGTTAAGTACAATCGTATCACATTAATCATGCATTATGGTCTACTGTCCTGGATTGTGATGCCATGGTGGTGGAAGTTGAGTGATAAGACCCATGTCAAAATTATTTTAAATAACAATTAAAGGACCATTTTGGGTTTAACAACCAAGATAATTGTTATCATGTTGTTGTACAATCCTAAACATAAATAGTTGCAGTTTTTCAGGATATGTCATACTTTAAAATAGCTCCTTTTTGTGAATGGCACAAACTTAATCAACTGCTCAGAAAAAAGAAATAAAATATTGATGTTGCTATCCATACAATTTTATTAATTATGACTAAAACTAAAATAATAATTATTGTTTAACCTGAGTTGAATATTTGAAGGTCTTTAAAATTAGTTGAATATTTGAATGAAGAATGTATTAGTAAAACTTAATTAAGAGATACATTGGATTAGTATCATCCATTTAGTCAAGAAATACATTAGTGGTATGTATTTAGCCAAGAGATATATTAGCATCATGAATTTAGTCAAGAGATAAATTAGTGTCATACATTCTGGTTTAGTCAAGAAATACTTTAGTTTCATACATTTAGTCAAGAGATACATTAGTGTCATACATTTAGTCAAGAAATACATTAGTGCCATACATTTAGTCAATAATAATAATAATAATATTTAGCACCGCGTCTTACTACCCGTTCGGGTTATACGCTTTAAGTACTAATTACTCTAATGGATTTGGAATTGGGAAGGTTGTATTAGAGGAAGTGAACCCGCATTTGCGTGCAGGGAGAGTGGAAAACCATTTAGGAAAAACCACCCCCAGTTCACCCGACCGAGATTCGAACCTCGATCTCCCTGTCCTTAGCAGTCGAGCTCAACACGACAAGCGCGTTAGTCAACTACGCCACCGAGGCGGGTCATTTAGTCAAGAAAAATACATTAGTACCATACATTTAGTCAAGAAATACATTAATTTCATACATTTAGTCAAGATATACATAAGGGTAATACATTTAGTCAGATACATTAGTGTTATAAAGTTAGTCAAGAAATACATTAGAGTTATACAGTTAGTCAAGAAATACATTAGAGTTATACAGTTAGTCAAGATGCACAATGATATCATGCATCTAGTCAAGAGATGTATAGTACCATACATTTAGTCAAGAGATGTGAAAGTACCATGCATTTAGTCTAGAGATGTGAGAGTAACATGCATTTAGTCTAGAGATATAATAGTACCATGCATTTAGTTTAGAGATGTGATATTATCACGAGCTTAGTCTAGAGAGATGATAGTACCATGCGTTAAGTCTAAAGATATTATAGAAACATGCAAGAGATGTGATACTATGATGCATTTAGTCTAGAAATGTTAAAATACCATGCTTTCAGTCTAGAGATGCAATATGCAATATTATTATGCATTTAATCAAGTGATTCATACATTTCTTACTATTATGTTTTATTATTAGTTATATTGTAACTATTCATTAGGTTTTTTTTCTAATATATGTTTTTCTGTTGGAATAATGGCACAACTGTTTTAAAATCCGTTGATATTAAATAGTTAAGATAAAATTTAGAAATGTTTCATGATTGCTCTATTCACTACAAATTTTACACTCGTTGTTATATTTATACAAGTTAAGGGTGTTACATGGGGAGGTCATTTTATGCATTTGGAAATCCCGCATTTTTAAATAAGTGGTTTTATATTTTTAAATTTGGTTTTCACCAAAATGTAGGCGAAAGCTATCAACAGGTTCCTATCTAGCTATAAAGTTTAAATTTTAAGTTTTAAATTTAAAAAATAATTCAACTACACTTTGCATCAAAATTTTTACTTCTGGGATTAAAGTAAAATAATAAAGACCTAGAACTAGCCTTCCTCTATTAAATAGTCATATTTTGATAGGGTCACAAGAGAACAATTTGAAGCAAATGCGGGATGGTTTTTTAAGGTTTTATTTTTTTACCAGACTTTTTTTTTAAAAAAACACTTTAAACTTAAGGTTTAAACTCTTTGACTGGTCAAAACTTATGCCTAAATTTGGTTGAAAGCCATTTTAAGAAATAACAAACCACTTTGTAAATAATCCAGAATTTCGAAACAGCTGCAACGCTTTCAGTGCTCCCCCATGTAACACCCTTAAGAGTAAAGATTAAAGAGGACTTGGCAGGAATTTTCCAGCGCTTAGGACCATTTTTTATAATCTAAGGTAGAGTAACTGTAACTAAAGTTAGTTTCCACATTCATGTACGAGATTTACCAGCCCTGTGCAATTTAATATCTTTAAAGCAATAGCATAAAGCTGACTATGAGTCATTGGTAGCTTTGATCCAATGATGATCTAGGAGCCAATGAATCCACTTGTCTTCACAAACACAGCCTTAAGCTAAGAGTGGAGTATAACCTGGAGCATAGGACAATACCTAGATAGCCACGTAAACCAAAGGTTTTAGTATAAATTCCTGTGTCCCGGTGTCATTTCTCAACTATATTTAATGCAAGTGGGAAAACTCTTTAGGTTGAAGTGTAAAATAGATTAAATACATTTCTACCCATTTGTAATTAGGAATTCTAAAACTGGATATCTTGTTCTTTCAAAGTACTGGTTTTTCCTTCATGACCAAGAACATTTTAGTTCTTGTCTTCAATAATGGCCGAAACATCTGTGGGTTTCAGATGATTTGTGCTCAAATCCTGTTCAAAGGCTTCACATCGAGACATTAATAAGAAACAGTACATGTGGTTCAAAATTCTCTATCATCTATTATTCCCAGGTTCAATAAAACAGTTAAAACGCACCCATCTGTATTGTTTTTTTGTTTTTTCTTATCCCCAGGACATATTGTTACTACCATTATGACACAGAACATCATTTTGACACTCCTGAACAAGAACTGTATCATTTTTTGGAGCGGACCCAGCAGCCCAAGTGGCATTGGAAGTCAAAACGTACAGTCACGCCCCCAGAACATGTTACTCAGTGTGAGTACAATATTCAAATACACAGTTTAGAAATATTAAACTTAATCTTAGCGATACTACTACTTAATAGTACAGTATAATCTCAATTATTTGGGTGCAGGTTAGCTGCTATACAGCTTAACTATTATTTTTTTATTTCTATTTTCTTAGGTTACAAGTAAAACTAGTAAATTGCTAGGTTTTTAAGAGTTACTGTTGACCTTGTTGTATGGAGCCATAAAAACATACTTTTTGTAGTAAATAAGGGGATATTGATTGGTCTACAACTTGCTGCAGACTGGAGGAGGAATTTAAATCTGTTTTTAAATCAGATTATACCCGTTTTTAAAATTCCGAAACTCCTTTTTCTAACCCGTGTAATTAAGAGTTTACTGTACTTTTAAATTGAGGTAAAAGAGGTAAAATAATATGCAACTAATTCACTTTTATAGTATCCCAAACAAAAAGTAGGTATCAATTTATAAAACTAGATATGTTTTAACACATACGGTACTTATAATTTCTTGTAGTAAATAATAATAATATGTTGGTGAAAAATCAATCATTAAAAAAAGAGTTTTGTTAAAGTACTTTGAAAATATTAAAAATAAAATAGTATTGCATATGTAAATATTTTATGACTTATGAGTTCTTAATTTGAATTTTTTTTTTTTTCTGAAACACCAAATTTGTATTCAGAGTAGACTGTGAATGGCAGGCTATTTGTCCTGAAAGCCAGCAGTCTTACCTTGAATAAATTTCACTATGGTCCTATCTTAAAAGTGACAACAGAGTGGAAACAAGAAAAGTAAGCTTGTCACTTTTAGGCTAAGTTGTGGGTTCATTTTAAATTACAAATTATTCTTGATATGGAGAGTTGCATCTAAGTGTTTGCAAACTTATTGAATAAGATGCCATGCTCACACCCGGGGAAAATGATTTAAGGTTTATATACTAAAATGTTTAGTTTAGTTTTTATGAAATGGTTTAAGAGTGCGAGAAAAATAATAACTTTCAAGGATCTTTCTTTAATATTGAAAGATAGTCATTAACAAGAGAATATGGTGGTATCATAAATATAATGAATCAGTATTTTCAATTGAAAGATGTATGCATTATAACACCAATATTGACTCATCAAATATGAACTGATTTAAGGCCAAGAAAATAATAAAAAGGTATGCCTACTACAGTGGCGTAACCAGGGGACCATCAAGAAGTGCTTGTCAGTTTTATGTGCCTGATGCCAACAGAGGAATCGGTTATCACTGAAGTAGAGAAGGAACAGATGAAAAAGCTGGTTGCTTTTCATGGGCAAGCTTTGAAATGTAGTGATATGCCAGCAAATGGTGAACTTTACATGTGGCACAAAAGAGTGAATGAATTGAAAATAAGTTCCAAGAAAGGCTATAAACTATTATGTTGCCTGCAATGAAGAACTATTCCCAATCATCAGTACTTTGTTGAAAATCTTAGTACCCTTGCCAGTGTCAACAAGCACCAGCGAAAGATCGTTCTCAACTCTTCGAAGACTAAAAACAACAGGGCAGCAAAGGATGAATGGCCCAGCGATGTTAAATATACATCGAGAAATAAGCATCTCTCCGGACGAGGTTCTAGAAGAACTGACAAAATCACCTCATCGATTGGAATTCAGACTAAATTAATGTTGTAATTGGACACTACCCTTAAGTTAGTTTGCTGTTAAGTCAAACAATGTTTCTTTCATGTTCTAAAATAAAACAAAATTGTTCTTAAATAATCTTGTATTGTGTTAGTCTAATCCTGTTTCAGGGTTTAAGTTTTTACTAAATTTCAAACCTAATGATTATTTATTATAATTGTAAATCGTCACTTAGCCACTAAAAATTAGACAGAACAGTAGTGGGCCGCCAACAGTGAACAATATGGCACACACATGTTGTTTTTAAGGTTTTGCAGATACATTTTGGAGGTATTTCTTTTAGATCATTTCGCTGTAATGACATACTACATTATCCCAAAAATTTACTTATAAATAAATCAAAGAGTGTGACTAAAATCTGCTAGATGTAAAATGCTTAATAATTTTATCAATATACTACGGCAAAAATTAGTTTATGTATCACTGTTTTTATAACTTAAAATTCAAAAATTTCCCAGGAAAAGGACTTGTAGTCACCTCCCTCATATTTACTGGTGTGGAGTCCATACCTCTCGGGGTTGACCACCCCCTTCCTCCCATTTGTCAATCCTAATTACGTCTATGGCCTACTATAACACTCAAAACAGTAATTTGACATCATAACTAAGTTGGTAGCATACTAGCATGTCTTCCTACTTAGTTAGGGGTCGTGGATTTGATTCCCACCATGTTTGTGAATCTAACATTAATGAATGGTCATCCAAAATAATGAGTTGTGCATTAAATGTTCTAGCATTAAGCTAGCTTGTAAGTCATGTGCTGATATAATCAGTTGGTTCAGAAAGTGAATGTTAATTACTTTTATTAAATAAACACCAACCATTTTCTTGAAAATATTAGGTTTACCAATAGCTTTGCGAATAATTCTGGGATTGTAATTTTAATTAAAAACATTGTTTCTATCAAATTTTTTTTTAAAAAATGGTAAAGAAAGTTTTTTTTTATGTTTCTAGCTAGAAATATATTTATAATAATATATTAATAAAACTAATTGGAGGTAGCTTTTTATTTTGGACTTGATATTAGCCACAGCTATATGGATTAGCTATAAATCTTATGTAAGTTAACTGTTTAAACTTGCTCAGGACATTTTTATACACTAAAAAAAATAACGAAGTTAAGCTGATGTAATTTCACAGAACTATTAATTTTGATGTTGTTTATGAATAAAAATGAAATTAGGTATTATAGAGCAATATTTATATTTGGTATTATTATCATTATATTTTATAAAAAAAGAATAGCTTTCCTAGGGTGTCCATCCCTATAAGTACACAGCTACACATGTTCTATATGAGGCGTGTCAAATTCATTTGAGAATAAGGGCCGCACTGAAAACTAAAAAATACTAAGAAGGCTGATTAAAAAAAAAAGAAGTCTTAATCATAAGTAAAAAAAACTCTTTTTAATACCTTATCTTTAAAAAAAAATATTTTATTTTTGGTCATATTAAATATTAGGACTGAGAAATTTGAAACCTTTTACTAGCAGCAATGGTTTTAATGTCGGGCTTTAAATTTAGTGCTGCAGTCACTTTCATAATTGATGACAAATGAGTATCCATAAGGCATAATCTCTTGGGTGTTTCCTTTTCCTAAGTGAAAATAACTTTTCACGCACACGTGTGCTGCCAAACATCACACATATTTGCAGCACAAATTCAACAATTTTAGTAAATCTTTCCTTAGAGAGAATAAAACAAAAATTTGGTACACCAACCTCACACAAATTTTGTTTTAAGTATTGAGTCAATTAATTCCATTTGAAATATTCATCTGCCTTTGCCATACCTAAGGTAAATAGTCTCATGAACATCACAAATTTAGGCACATAGTTTTTAAAACCATGGAATCTTTTCTTGAATTCACAAATCAAGTCTTAAATTTTTTGTGAGTAGTCACTAATATATAGTCATGATTCATTTTGTTTGAATATGCATTCAAATGTTTTAAAATGCACCAGATTATCGCTTTTAAGTCGACCTTGCCACAGCCAAAGTTTTCTTTGAAAAACTTTCACACTATCGTAAATAGATGTTATAAGTTTATCTTTTCCATGAAGATTAAAGTTTAATTAGTTTAAATATTTTGTAATTGATCATAAATGCCAGATCTAGAATCCATTTTGTGTTTTTAATGTCAGAAACATCTTGTGCCTTCATTTCTAAGAACAAAGTAAATTTGTTTCTAAAATCAAAGAAATTATCACCACCTTGTGTCAAAATAGCCAGCAAATTTCTGTGTAGTAAGGCAAACCTTCATTCACAGTCCAAGTCGGAAAGCAGGGAAGCAAATTGTCGCTGATTCAAACCACAAGCTCAAATAAAATTGGTTATTCTTAAAACTCATTTTTAAAACATTACAACACAACACTTTATACATTTAAAATGAGGAATTGTATGACCAACTGAAAATGAGGAATGGTAGGACCAACTGAAAATGAGGAATTATACGACCAACTGTGACATTTTGTTTTCCTACAACACCACTTTTACAACTCAACATTGCTGGTGTACCATCGGTCACCAAATACATTAGTTTATCCAGTAGTAGTTAATATTTTTGCACTAGTCTTTCTACTTCACAAAAAATGTCTTCGCCAGTAGTGGTTCATTGCATGGGAGTTAGTTATAAAAGTTTTTCAGTAATAACAAAATTTGAGTCACAAGCTCGGATGAATACTGCAAGTTGCGAGACATCGTTGGAGTCTTGAGCTTTCATCCATAGCAATGGAGAAAGCTTCAAACTGTTAAGAAATGTTATATTATTTACTCCTCAAATAATTTGCAATGTCATCTATGCATTCAGTTAGGTACTATGTTCCGTATGAGGCTAATACTTTGGGCAATAGTCACACCTATTGCAATTTCAATTAAGCATTCTTTTATAAAGCACCCACCTGTAAAATGTTTTAAATTTGATAAAATAAATTGTGACAACTGGCTTTCACTGGTATCTTATTTAATTTTCTCAGGCCTACGCATTGAACAATATTTTGTTGTTTTAAGACCTAGTTTCAAATTGTTCTATTTCCTTTTCTCATTTTTCCAACAAATAAATCACACTTTTTGTTGTGAGTATTAGTTGGTTATTTTTCATTAAAGATTCTGTATCTTCATTACCATATAAACAAATTCATTTTCAAAAATATAATTTGTCGAAAGTATGGACTGTCAAGGGGTGGTGGGGATAATAGTTTTGGTGGTAGAGCAAACTCCTTGGCTGTAATCATTCTTTGAAGTTGCGCCACCAAGGCTGATTACTTGTACCTCTAAAGTTCTAAAAGTGAGGTGAAATGACCTACCAATTTTGCCAGGAGAGGTATTTTCACATACTTTCTAGGGTTCTTTTACATACCACCTGGAACCAACAGCTTTACTTCCCCTCCTAAGGATGTTGAGCTATGATTTTTTTTTGTCTTGCTTAAGAAAAAGCCTTCAGCCTCTTTTGGCTTCAAACCCACAAACATCGGGTCCTGAGGCGAGCACTTTACCCCAAGACCACTGAGGTTGATGGTGGTATAGGCCATTCAAAAAATCTAATATGTGTGCATGTGAATGCATATGTGTGTGTGTGTGTGTGTTAAAGATGGGTCGGATCCACCTTTTTTCAAATCTGAAATTTCATTTTGCCATCAAATCCCTAATTAAAATTTGAATTTTAGAAAATATTGTAAGCATAAGTGTCTAACTTTCCCAATAACTAGGATTTTTCCTTCACTTCTGATTTTGTTTACATTAAATGGTGAATTAATGATCTGGGGTTTGGTTATTAAGTTTTCCCTATCATTATTTTGGTTTTAACCACAAGAAACTATTTAACTATTTTAATACCTATAAAAAATTATTCAAGCTTAGTACCTATTAAAAAAATATTATGATTTGAGTCTTGACTCCATGAATATTCCTTGTAAATTCTGGGTCCCATCCTTAGTATATAGTAGAATATATGCGTCAATACACTTAATTTTTGATGTAAAAATGTTTAACTGTGACAGATCTAAGCCTAACCTAACTTTCTATCATTTTATGATTTTGAAATAGGGATTTGTTTGTCTTTGAGTACCTTTTATATATATTGGATTTCTTAAAAAAATATATACTGGAATTTCAAAACTATAGTCAGGTAGACACCCTGAATAAGGCTTTTCTTCAATATGATTTTCCAAATTTTTTGTTACATAAAGGTGGTTAAAATACCCTTTTTCTTAAAATCTACTATAGTCTTTGAAATAAGATATACAATTTTGAAGAACCTATTTTGATATTGTAGCATGTATTTTTATGATATATTACATAAACTAAATCTATTGGACCATTAACTTTTATTATATTTAAAATATTTAAATTCGTTATTTTTACTTTTTCATCTAAAGAGAGAATCTTGTCATCAAGAAAACTTTCTACCCCTAGATAATGACGAAGCTTTATGATTTATATGCCCCAGAACATATAAATGGATTTTACAATTCCATCTATCTCAGGCTACAGATCTGAAATGGTTTTATAGATTTCCAAACTTTATATTTTTATATTATACGGCTCTACTTCGGGACTCTTTTATTTTGACCCTAGCCCTTAAATTAAAGGTACCATAGATTACTTGTGAGTGATTTTTTTGGAATCCCAGATTTTCTGAAAATGACTCTTTAACTATTCTGTTTAAAAGGGCTCTAACAATTTAGTTAAAATGGGTAGCTGGTAAGTTTTTTACAATAAACATATTTCTTTTCATATCAATTATTACATTTTGTAGTATTTGAATGATGATTGATTTTGTTTGGATTTTTTTTAATAGCTAAAAATTGGTATCTCTATTTTACATGATAAATACTAATGTAGGTTTATTTTTCTGAAACTGGCTCAAGGCCCTTGGCCCTGTTGAGTCCAAGTCTAAAACCTATTTTGTGGGATGGTGGGCGGGAGGGTGAAAGGCGTGTCGTGGCTTCACAACCAACCAAAGTATCCTTCCGCGCCAACAAGAAAAGATGGCTCACTGAAATCGTAGATAGCGCTAGCTACCGGACAAGTCTTGCAGAAAAATCATACGTTTGGAAATATCGGTTTTCTTGAACGAGTGAAATGTTTATGTTAATATTTTCAACATGCCTTCTAAGATAATGTATCGATCTTTATTAATTGTAACATTTTCTTATTTTTTGTTATGAAGCCGGCAGTTTTTTACTGAAAAATGTCAATTTTATCGATATTTGATCATTATTAAAATCATAGAAGAGGTGTGTATATAAAAAGTATAACTCTATCAACATGCTTCTATTCTTAAACACACTTTTACCAAAAAGAAAATTGCAAAACAATAAAAATTCTTGAAAATAACCATTTGTTCCCATGGCTCTGAATTTCCACGTCATATGAAAAGGGCCAATCACCTTAAGATTTAGTTCAAAATTGATATTTGGGAATGTTTTCAATGATAAATGAGAATTTATTTTTAATTTCAACAAATTAAAAATAATTTTAAGGCAGTTTACAAATAAATGATTTAAAAAATTTTTAAAAAAAATTTGAACAATTTTGTTTAGAAATTTTATATTATGGGTGTTTATTATTAATAGCAAGATTATTTATATGTTTTTACTGAGAAAAACTTAATGTTTGTTTACTGAAATCTTGTTTTTGAAATTTTTTTCCAAGCTATAATATACTCACTACATGAGAAACTTTGTGATTTGAGTCATACCAATTATTTTTGTTTGGATTTGGCATCAAAGCCTAAAGATGGTTAAGACTAAAGTAGTTGATATTTCAACTATCTAATGAATTGTTAAGAAACAAGATGGCAATCTCAAATTTGGAGCAAAATACCTATAATATAAATTGTATCTACAATTAATGTGAAGTATGTTTTTTTATATGTGCAAAGAAACTATCCATAACTTGTTAATGGAAAAAGAACCATTTTATCTGCTTTCTTTTAATTACTGTATCGTGTGTAGGTAAAAAGCACTATACTCTAATTTATTCTTGAACAAATACAACCATTCAACAAAATGTAAATTTACCACTTAGCGCAGGTATGTCAATACTGTACACATTATTAGGGAGGATTAGTAGAATGGAGCGGAGTATAAATTAGGGTTAGTATTTTTGTAGTTTAATAACAAAAAAATATTTATAGATAAAATAAATGAAATATTGTTCCAGAAGATACATTTAGAATTTGATACACATCAAAATACTAACAAGTTTTTGAATATTTTTCATGGACAATCCAAAATTTGAGTAGGATTCTTTATTTTTATTTAATAAATTTCTCACTAAATGTCCTCATGACAGATATTCAAGAACTATTGAAATTATTGTGTGTAACAAATTACACTAAATGTATCTACTGGGACAATAGTTTATTATTTTGGCAAAAATAATTTTTTCTTGCATCCTCCTTTCGTCCCACCATAACTCACAGCACTCATAAATAAGCTATACGATTTTCAGAAATGTTATTGATTTTCTCCAGCTAAATAAGATGTATGATCGTTTTACCAGTACACATGATTTTAATATGCGAGAAATTATTAGTACAACATTTGTAATCGTACACATCACAAGATTGCAGGATAAATAAGTGTCAAAAGATGTCGGTAATTGATATAAATGATTTCTTAGAATTCTCAGTGAAGACCTTGAAAAGTCTTTACTGTTTTTTCAGTCGCTTCCAGAAAAATAGGTTTTTCCACTCCTGACTTAGTGAGAGGGTGAGAGGGTGAGAGGGAACATACCCAATTCTACAGTGAAATATTTTTGGCTCTTGTCCGCAATAAAATCTTGGATTCTTAAATTTCTAGGCAAATGCTCCTTTGAAGCTAAGGCACAGTAACACAAAGTTATTAAATTCTTCTAGTTAACAAATTGATTTAGTGTTTATAGAGTGATTGTTGTTTTCCTTGAACATTGCATTTTGCAGGCCTATAAATAAATATTAAAAAAATGGTCAACACTTGGTTTCCCTTGTAATCAAGTTAGTAAAATAACAGAGATTTTTTCAAAACCACTACATATATTTGAAATGGTTTTTTCCACCCTATCAAAAGAAATGTGTACTTTCTATAAATATATTTTATGTACATTTATATTTACTATCTATATTTACCTGGACAATTATTTAAAATTATACTAAAATACATTTATGGATAGTACAGATTGGTTTCAACTACATATACATATTTTAAACAGTTTTGGCCTATTCTTATTTTCACTAGAAATTTATCATAAAGGACTATAAACATTGGATTAGTAAATACATCTGTAATTAGTAGACATTTTTTAAGATATTAACTTATTGTTATTGCAAGAGGTTTTCCAAAATGTGATCTTTCGACTGCGTAAAATGTATCAAACTATCACCAAATCCCAATATTTGAAATGTGTGTTTCGGGATAATTTTTCACAATTTATTTAAAGCCACTTAAACAAGAAGATTAATTATTTTTTAAATTGATTGCCTTAAAAATTCCCATACGTTAGCTCAGTTGGTAGTGTGTAGGTCTACTAAGTTAAAGATCCTGGGTTTAATTCCTGGCATGGCCAAAAAATTATCATTGGTTAAATTTGGGTTTCCCCTTTCACAGTGATGAATTAAGGGCTGGGGCCTGGGTGTTGTGTCTGTTCTAGATTTAAGTTAGTTTATAAGTTGTGCGCTGATACAATCAGTCGGTTCAGAGAGTGCACATTAAATATCTCAAATAAATGAAAAATGAAATGATTGCCTTATATATATGTAACACTTCTATTTTGTTACATTTATAATGACTTGTAAAATGGATATAAACTATTTTTATCACTTTATATAAATACAATTATAATTACAGTAAAACCCTGTTGGACCAAACCTTGGTAGTCCGAAATTCTGGATAGTCTGAACACAGATTTTGGAAAATGGGGGAAACTAACAAACAAATCATCTCAAATGAAATGTATTTTATTGGTTAATAAAGTCGGCGTTAAAAATAATTGTAGGAATAAGTTATAATAAATACTTAATATTTATATGTTGTGGTCACCACAGTAAGTTTTCCTGCGACTAAAAATTATTATAGTAGGCCCACTGCAAAAAGATATACTTTAAATGTAAAGCTAAAGTACATAATTACTTATACATTAGTCAAATGAATGTAAATTTTGTTAACTCGTTCAAATATAATTTGAAATTTGTGATATTACACTCTATCTTCATAGACCCTTCTATATTCTCTAGCTTAATACAAAAAAAAATTATTTTCCCAATTAATTTGGATTAAAGAGGTTATTCTCTACTTTATTTTAAATAAACAATTATCTTTTACATTTGTTATTATATTTAATAAAAATCTTAGAAAAAATTTAATGAGTCAAAACGAAATAGACATCCTCGTTTTAGATAAATTGTCAAAATTAGAAAATTATACAAATAAAAAAATACTCTTTACTAAAACTATCATCTCAAAGAACACACTCATTAAAAATAAATAAGTTGCGGCTATAGAGTATAATCCTTCTTACCCACATCGGTGGGTGTGTGGTTTAAGTGTAAGCTCATTAAGTCTGGTTTTCTGGTGGAAGAAAAGTCATGTTTCCAATTACACCAAGGGATACTGAGGGTGGTTTTTGAATATATGATTTTCTAACTTTCCCTTCATAAAGATGTGGGTGCACTTCCAAATACACTTACATAATTAATATCTATGCATATAATAACTAACGCAAACGGTAGTGAGATGAGGAGAGTCCATCCATTCTTTCATACATGTAATAAATAGCACATTGGTATTTTGTATTTCGAGCATTGGATAAAAAATGTCCTTTCTGACAGTCGGACTATTTCTTTTCCACAGTTAACACATCTGGTGTCTCAGGCAAAATCGACAAGGACTCATATTTCTGTGAGTAATAAGCAAAATCAGAGAATTAATAATAATAATACACTAATCAATAGCATTTTTTAATTTAATGTTAGTGAGCTGCACTAAAATTAGTAATCACATAATTAATGAATATCAAATTAAATCCACTACTGCATGCGACGCACAGAGCATGACTTAGTACTTCACACAACACGTAAAATAATAAAAGCTTATAATTTTGTTTTAGTTGATCATTGCTCAGCAAATATTAATTTGTTTGAAAGATGCATTTTTAAACCACCTATAATGTGTTGTGAATGGAAACCAAATATTAATTCAAATATCAACTGATATAAAAGTGCAAATAATAAACGATCAAAAACACCTCAAGAAATACACCAACTAGGTTAACAATGGAAGATAATGTAATTTACTTTCTAAGTACTAGAAGATGGATATAGCATATTCTACATAATTAAGTATAGAGCATTTAATGGAAGGTAATTTTTTTTAAATTAGGATAGTAGCTATAATTTCTAAAACACATTAATCACATATCTTGTTTGGCTTATAGTGAGTTACACAAATTAGTGAAAGAATTAAAACTCAAGGTTTTTTCTTAATTTCATGTGGATTTAACTTTTCGATTAATAACACCTTAACTTTTTGATGATGTATATATATTTCTTAATACTTAGAGAAAAGGGGGGGGGGGGGAGGGGGTGGTTGATAGCCAATATGTTTTTTTTTCTTTTATTCATTATGTTCTTACTATTTGTTTACAGGGGTGGAGGGGGGGAGGGGGAATGTTGCCACATGATAAAATTTAAAGCAAGTAATTGACTAAATACTTTAGTCAATACTTTTTTCCATGTAAAGTATAAGAAAAGGAGTAAATCAGCACATTAAATTAAAATGGGATTTGATAATTGTTATTTGTCTAAATTTGTTGAAAGAGAAGCACCAAACTTTTTTTTTCTTTTGCATGACAAAAAGCCTGCTAATATCTTAACACATTTCTACATTTTGAATGTTAATCAAAAAGAAAGTTGATATATTTTTTTCACTGTTATTAATATATTGCACATCACCAAATTATCAATTTCTCTTCCACTGCATGATCCATATCTTATGTTAATATTTGCATGAAGTTTTAAGTTATTATAATGTTATTTTTAGAGAGCAAGCTCACCAACATTGTTAAAACAAGCAATAAGACTGAAGCACAATTTTTAAGAATTTTAAATAATATATTATCAAACAAAGTTTTAGAACTTAATTTGTAACTCTTTTACAAGATGTATGATTAAAAGTACATCTCCTGAAATTATTCTCTTTTTATTGCACATCTACTAGAGTGTACTAGAGTAGTAAATGGTGTAGTCAGAATGTTAGCTGTGGAAATGAAACTTTACAAATAATTTCTAGCATGGTATAGGAATACGATATAGAAAACAATAGTTCTCAGTGACCACAAAAATGCCAAGAAAACATTTACTTATAACTGAAGGAGTAACTTAAGAGTCCTTTAACCTCAAAACATAATGGTATTTCAACATTAATTATTTTTATGACCCTAATGGCTCAATATATAGTGCAGTCAGCTGTAGAACTAAGTGTTCATTTTATTATACCGGCTGCTGACCAAATTTAATTAAATGGTTTATTAATTGTTAATTTTTAAAGCACTAATCACAAGTTATGAGTTTAGTGCTTAGGGCTATACTTATATTCAACTTAAAATTACTCATAGCTCAACTGCTTTTGCATCACAAAAGTACAAAAAATTGGATTTCATCAGGATTCACATCAACAAAGCATCACATATATGTTTGAGCTAAGCTTGGAAGCATCTAAACACACTCTTTCACAGTACTAGGGATGATGTATACCATAGTTAACTAATAATTATATATACCGTATTTCTATTCTAATGTACAGTAGCGGCGGAACCGGGGGGTGGAGAGGGAGGCACCCCCCCTGGAATGAATTGACTACTCCCTAGAATAAGTTTAGCCCTCTTCCCCACATAAGATATATTTCAAATCCTCTGATAATATTGAATACAAAGTTGAAAAATGGCCTTCAATCAAACTAAAAATGACTTCTAGATGTATTCAATTTTCAAACATAGCTTCATTGGGCATCTAAATGTCAAAAAAAAATTGAACAAGGAGCACTCCAGATAGTTATTGAAAATGTTCAATTTTTAAAATTTGTCATTGGAAGAAAACATCCAAATATCTTCTAAAGGCATATAGTTTTCAAAAAATTGTTGGGTGAAGAGCACTACAAATAGCTTTTGAACACATTTAATTTTCAAACAAAAATTTAGACGTGGAGCAATCTAAATAGTATCAAAATTTCAAAAAATGTATAGGGGAAGACCCCCTTCAAATATCTTGAAGGAAATCTTAGTTTTAAAAAAAAATCAGGCTGAGGACTATTTAAAATAGCTTATAAATATCAAAAACTTATAGAAGTAGGCTTACTCCAAATAGTTTATAAAAGCTTAAAAATTTCAAAAAACCATATGGGTGGATCACACTAAATGGCTTTTAAGAGTCTAATTTCTGAAAGTAGGGAAAGGACCATTCCAAATTTGTAACATTGAAACCAGTTGATGGGGTTTAGAGGTGGGGGTCATTGCCCCACATAAAATAAACTAGCCCACCTATAGATGTATTTTATGCCTTGTAATATATATTATTGAATATGAAACTGAAAGACTTTAATCAAACTACTAATCACTTCTAAAGGAAGCTAATTAGGTGAGGGCCACTCAAAATAGATTCTAGATGTATATAATTTTCTAATTAAAAAAATCAAGGTGACAACGCCAAATAGCTTCTAAAGGTATGCAATTTTCAAAATGACCCAGGTTAGGATCATTCCAAATAGCTTTTAGGTCCACCAAAATTTCAAAAATTTCTAGAGGAAAATATATAAATATATTTTTAAATTCAAAGCCAGGGGTACTTAAAATAACTTTTTAGAGCATACAATCTTTTAAAAATTCGGTGAAAGAAGGCCACTACAAATAGCTTTTAGGGACATGCAATTTTAAAACATTTATGATGGGAAAGGTGGAGTAGGGACGCAAGTCCCTTAAAAATATATATTTTTTTGCTTTCCCTCTCCTACACAAATAAGTTTCAGGTGACTGCTTATTTAATGTAGTATTTTCACAAGGGTTGAATGTTTACCATAAAGAAGCTCTACTATGTTAAGTTTGTTTCCCGGACATGGGCCAAGAAGAGATTCTAGCCCCGGTATTTAACCAACTGTTAGAATTTGTCAAACAATCAATGCACCATAGGAGCATCTCTGTCCACCAAAGAGCATAACGATCAATTTAACATTTCAAATACCTTCATAAAAAATATATATATATATTTGCTTATAGCTTGGAAACTATTGGTATTATAAAAATATATTCCAGATTAAAAGATTTTTAATTTTAAATAGTAATATAAATTTACAATGAAAAGTTATTTCGTTGCACCTGTCTCTCGTCGAGTAGGCTGGAACTTATTCTCTAAGTTTGGTGCAATAACTATGGTTTTACACCTTCCAGGTTCCTTTTAATTTCGTTCCTTCATTTTGTTAGCAATTTAATAACCTTGTGAAGCTTATATTATTCAAAAATTAAATAAATAATTATATTTATTTTAGACTTGCACTATTCAACATCGAAGAAAGCACCAACATTAAATATGTATCTTCATTAATGAAATGTTGATAACTATAGTTAATCAATGATTAACATATGGTGTATCTTTGTTTCTAAAGGCATACCAATAAGAAATTGAAAATTTTTATCACGTAGAAAAAAAATTGTATTTAAAACAAGACATAAACCTATTTTAAAAGCTATGCCAATGTGGAGCAATTTAACGTAGACATGCTACCCAAAGGTTAAATGAAGGGTACATTTTTATAGGTAAGAAAACAACTATACTTGGTTTTATAAATGGTATAGTATGACCAACGATAAGAATTATTAAAATTTTAGTAAAAAAAAATGTTGTTTACTTAGTTTTGGTTATTTTTACAGTGTTTTAATTAGATGCATATTTAAAAAAAAACTTGAATGAGGTTTAAAATTGTGTACATAGCCTACCATTTTTACTACACATTTAGTTTAACAGTGAAAGGAACCTTGATAATCCGAACTAATTGGCACCGGGGGGTGGTTCATATTATCAATTAATTCGGATTAGCAAGTATACATACACAACATGCACAAATCGATTAAAAACAATGAGAACGTAGGAACACAAAATATCACATCACTCACAGTTGCAGACAAAGCCAGACTGATTAAGAAACGATAACTGGAGCAGCAAGGTTGCTGTTCCCCCCATCCAAGTGACATGTAGTGTAGATGTTGCACTGGGCTCACACTCTTTGCTCGCTAAAACATTCATTTTGAATAGAGTTGCTTCCTGTTTGCTACATTTCATATATCTGTATTTTGGCCTGTTTTACTTAAGGTGCTTTAGGATTAACAAGGACTATCAAGGTTCTACTGTATTTGGAAATATTTTTAAAACAATAATCTAAAGTATTTCTACATGAAATATTATAAGAACTAAATTTGGAAAAAGAATATTAAACAAATTCTTCAGTGGCGATTGGTCTAAGGCGTTACTGACCTGCTAAAGATAGGGAGATCAGGATTCTAATCCTGGTCAGGTCTACTGGGCGTGGTTTATCCTAACGGTTTCCTATTCTTCTCCCACACAAATGCAGGTAGATTACCTCTGAAATGAGCATCTTTTTTAAAAATAAAACAAAACATAATAGTCCAGTTACTTAAAATGCATGTTCTACACACTGTTCCCTTAGATTAAAGTTACTGATACTGAAAAACACATGCAAAAACCAATATTGTTTAACTAATATGATTTTAGGTGATCGTGACCTCTTCCTATCCTTGGTGTTTGATGCAAAAGCAACTGAATGGTTTTCAAAAAATTTTAGTAGTTCATCCAAGGAAGAAAAAGGGTAAGTTATGAAATAAAAACTGTGCGCTCTAGCATTAATTACTATCTCTTTGCTATTATATTTGGAAGAAGGTACAAGAAAGGTCGATAAAAACATACAAAAGGTACAACACAATATGGCTTTTACAATTAAAAGAACCTTATTGTGAAAAGTACTTGCTTCCAGCATAAGAAGATTCTAGCCGATAAATAAAAAATACACATTACAACCTTATTGGAGGTCATGTGGTATGGGGATTGCATACGCAGATTGTGATTCAGACTTGGTCGCAGCAAAATTTAGAGAACATCTGACAATAACTAAAAGGGGAAATCAGGTGGACAATTTAGAAAAATGTGGTGTATGAGAACTGACAGATGGAGAATGTAGGAATTTGTTAGAAATAACTTGCCTTATGGTTTAGTGGCCTGAGTTACTGGATGCTGTCCCGAGTTTGATTCTTGGTTAGTAGCGAGGGATTTTTCTCGAAAAGGAAACAATTCCTAAGGTCTCCTGGGCTTAGTTAATCAGGCTTATGTTAGGTTAATATATTTATCGGCTTCACACCCTCATATTCACTATCATCATTCCCTCATCTCATCAGAACATGGAAAGGGTCTCCAAGGAAAGGATGCACAAATAGAAAATTCAGGCATCCCCTCAGCAACAGTATATTAGTGGCTCCTACCGTGAATGAAGTATACCTTTGCACACACTGAGCTACAGATTGATATAGCTCAGACATGTCATTATTATTATTATTATTATTATTATTATTATTGTCAGGAATAATATTAGAGATGCAGCGAAAATAGTTTTGGTCTCTGCAAATAGAGTAGGCAGAAGCCATGATTTGGCAACAAATGTTCAAAATTAATAGAAGAGAGAAGGAAAGCAAAATTACATTAGTTAGAAAGTCTTAGTGAATGGAGCTTAGATACATTTAGCAGTGCAAAAACGAAGGCAATATTCAGAAACAAACAAGAGAGTAAAGTTATCGAGATGGAACAAAATAGAAAAAATAAGAGTCGGGGAACTTTATTTTTGTATAAACGGCTATAAGAAAAGTTATCAAGCTAGGTCCAATTTATTGAAAAATGAAAATGGTAATCTGATGGCAGATATGAACGATGTTTTGAGTAGATGGAATGACCACTTCAGACATATTTTGAATATTCGTGAAGGATCCCAATTGGGTGAGGTTATCGAAACCTCTACTGCTGAACAACTAACTAGTCCCAAAGCCAAGTATTAGTGAAGTCAAAGAAGCTATTAAGAAATTAAATAATCATAAAGCTCCAGGTATATATTTAATTCTAGCTGAGTTAATAAAGGGAAGTGGATTGCCAAACCCTTCCTTCACCTCTGACAAGACGTATTAATCACAACTTGTGAATGTGTGGAATGCCAGGCCTCCACCGTGGTTCGGATTCCACGTTAAACTGTAGGTCCTTCATTTCATCTCACAATAACCCTACCATTACACATTAGCGTAAGTGCGTATAACCCGAACGGGTAGTAAGACGCGGTGCTAATAATAATAATAGTGTAATAACTAAAGTTATTTCACTATTACCAAAATGTTATAAGATTTTATCTAACATAATTTTATTGAGATTGAAGCCATATTCAGAGGAAATAATTGGGGTATCACCAGTGTGGCGCGTTTGGCGCCATTTTCCCTTTGAGTAATATTAAGGAAGCTGTTGCAATAAACACAAACATTTTATTAGAGGCTAGTAGGGAAATAGGTTTAGAAGTGAACGCTGAAAAGACTAAGTATATGATCACACAAAAAACACAGATAGGGGACAATAAATTATTTAGATATTACAACGAACAACATATCATTTGACAGGGTTAATGAGTTTAAAAGGAACAATTTTAGCTAGTAATTAGATTAGAGTGTAAATTAAGAAATTAATAGTAAGGAAATGCGTGTTATTACTTTGTTACTACATCTCGCCTGCTGTCAAGGAAAGTAAAACTATACAAAATAATAGTTTTACTGGTTATTCTCTATGGTTATGAAACATGGTCTCTTACCTTACATGACAAAAACAAATTTTGGTTGTTCAAAAATAGGGTGCTTAGGAAAATATTTGGTCCAAAAAGGGATGAAGATATTAGGGAATGGAGAATTTTAAATAATGATGAGTTACATACCCTATACTTATCAGAAGACATTGTTAGGGTTATAAAATCTCACAGATTGCAGTGGACAAGAGATAGAGCGCAAATGGGAGATACTAAAATCGTGTTCAGGGCACTGACCGACAAACCCAATGGAAAGATACCATTGGAAATACCTAGACACCGATGGGAGAGTAACATTAGAATGAACTTTATATATATAGGGTGTAATGAGGTGGACTGGATAGAACTAGTTAAAGATAGGGATAGGTAGCCTACTTTTGTAAATGCAGCAATGAACTTTTGAGATCCTAATGCCATAAAGTAGGTAAATAAGCCAGTAAAGTTTATTGGCCTAAAAATGCAATCAGTTATATTTGTATTTATTTTTATTTGTAAAAATGGTAGAGATAATATTTTATATTTGTATAATATTTGTCACTGATCTAATGATATTCATATTCCTAACATTTAAAATATCACCATTATGTTTTTAAAATGGTATTGTATGAGCAGGTCAATTTAATTCGCTGAGGACAAGGATTTTAAAAAATTATTGTATTAGTGCATTACTTTGAAAAATAAATTTCACTTTGATTTTAAACCTATCTCTTGATTTACTGTGTATTACAAGCTTTTGTGGCTGAATGTTCTAAGTCATCATTCTTGACTTATGCCGGCCTTTTGATTACAGGGAGATCAAGGTTCGAATCCCAGTCGGGTATTCCAAGGGTGGTTTTTATTATATGATTTCCCACACTCTTTGAATTGAATTAGCAACATATAAGTAGCTTGTTATGTTAAAAACCTGAAAGCTACTTCCAAAACAAGCTACTAGGTTGTAAATTGAGGAACCATTTTATGATTTAAAAAAAAAGACCAGTAGGTTGTTTTTTATTTAATCTCAGATTCCAAAAGATACATCAGCAACTTCACCTTAGCAATTATTTAAAACTACTTTTACTCAAACCTTTAAAATAATATGTATGAAATAAAGTGCATTGAGTAAAAACAATTGGTAATAAATGAAATGATAGAATATTAGGAAAATGGTAGAGCACAAATAAAAGTAAAAACACTAACACATATTTACACACACATCAATATGTGTTAGTGTTTTTACTTTTATTTGTGCTCTACCATTTTCCTAATATTCTATTATTTTATTTATTTATTAGCACTTGTTTTTACTCAAACCTGTAATTTGTTTTTAAACTTTGATTATGATACAAATGTTGAATTTTATAGGTCTTATAAATCCAACAATAAGTTTGCCTACTAATTCTTATGGATCATTTTCAAACCAAAATGTTTAATACCAGCCCTTGTTAGAGGTGAAATTAAACTCACTTTTTTTTTTGTAAATATAATAACATTAAAACATATATTAATTATATTAACATCCATACATCAAATTAATATCTTAATTATTTTTTAAATGATTATATCAAAATTAAATGTGTTTTCTCTTATAACAGCCATTTTCATGTGACAATATGAAATAAGATATATCATTACACATAAAACCTAATATTTATACATAAATTAATACCAGTACATTCCAATAAGTAAGAAACCAGAACTACTTCATACATGTAGTAAATCATATGCTAATTAAGTTAAACCATTTGTCACATTTCACTTTTTATTGCCATACCTATAATATTTACTTTATCAACCCAATTTCTTTATAAAATGAACACAAATTACATGGTGAATACTTATAGAGTTTACAATGAGGTCAAAGCTGCAATGGTAGGGCAAATCACTTTACAAAAATTCTAAAGAAACAAACTATAGAATATTAGATAAGATAACCACACAACTAAAGATTTCATCTTCTCAATTAAATGTTAACATTTATTAAAACAATGAAGACATGATTTTGTTATCATAAAATAAATGTTTGACTTGAGTTTATAAATGATTTTAGATAGGTACACAAATGCTAGAAGTAGAAGCAGCATATTTTCTTGGTTGATTGCTGCTGCTGACTAATTACCACTCTGCATGATGAACAATACTATTATTATAAAAATGTATTGTGTATTGTAAAATATCAAAGAAAGCTAGATAGTTGCATAGTAGCTCTAGTCTCTTTTATTGCTTGAAATATTACTGATATTTAAGGGTTCAAACATGGCTATGATTGTCGATGGATTATGCTCCAAACATTTACTAAAACTCGGAGAAACGCTGGTTTAAGAAAGTGAGGTATGAGCGATTTGAAGCATGGGATACTTTCCTCATTTTTACACAAAACACAAGGGTTATTAAATTACTTGTTTTAGGTAACAGGGATGAAGAGGCGAACTTAAAATAAATACACCTGCATGAGTGTGGAAAGAGGACAGGAAAACCTGCCTCTGTGCCTCCAATATTGTCCTTGACAGCCGTGCAAAATGAGTCTAAGACCTTGGATTGTCTGCCTTTTGTTGTGGCTAAAATATTATGTATTCAATCCCAGTTATTACAAGCTCCACTTTTATGTCAAATGACATGCGCTAGTGGTCACATGAACAAAGGTGTCAAGTCTTCTTTTGCCTGGCTAGCCAGTGATGAGAAGGTCAGGGGTTGAATCCCTGCTGGGATCACTGAGCTGGTTCTTACCTAAATGGTTAACAGCTCTCCTTCCACACAAAGGTGGTTATACTTTCGTCAAATGTTACCTTCCTCATAATTAATGTAGATATGTGGATAAAATGGATGGGCAGTAAACTACAGAGCATGAAAAATGTTATATAACTGTAAAATCAATCATTTGAAATAATATCACTTTTAAAAGGTATTTATGATATAAGCTATGGTATTCAGTATGAAAGATATTTGTGAGAAACCCATATCTTTTTTATTTTGAGATTAAAAGTGATAATATCAGTGCAGCTTTGACAAAAGAAATATGTAAGTGTAATAAATAACAATAACAATGACCCATCACACTTACAGCCCTATAGCGATGCTGATGGTATTACTACCCAGGTAAAGTAAACATCACTTTGACCATTGATAACATTAAAACATGATATTGCTATATTTACAGAACATACAGTATTTTCAAATACATATTTTAAAAATTAAATATAGTGCAATATTAAGTCCAAAAACATTAAATTGAAAAACAAATTCTGGAATTAAATTGGTACAATCTCCTTAGTAGTTTGACTTATTGTTAAATTCTACTAAATCAAGAATACTAAAAGTGGAAATATATATATACATACCAGCCATTAAGATGAAAAGGATGTGCTTTCAAAGTGCTTAAATTCCTCAAGAACATTAAATCCCCTATTAGATAGCTAGGATTAAAATTTAAAAGGTGTTAAAAAGGTTTTCAAGTCTAATACAGTAAATTTAAAGCACTGAGCTGCCTGCACCAGTGGTTCCACAGTTTGTTGCCAGTCTCACAATAGACTGGAGTGACAATGACGAATGCTCTGGTTTTCCTACCCTAGCTTCAGGCTGATTTATGTGCACTTCATCTCAACAACCTTCCTCAGCCATAGTATTTGGGTTATACTGTTGATAGAAATGTATTAAACATAATAATTTAAAAAAAGTCGAGCATTACTTGTATCACTATAAAAACAATTAGATGTTAAAAAAAATAGGTGTTCCCTTATTTCAACTAAATAAGTATTATGTCAAGAAGAAAACAAAAATGAATTTCGTGTTTTTAAGTTGTGGGGATATTTATAAAAAGTATTTTTTGTGTAGTTTTCTTTTTTGGGGTATGCATTTAAAATGTACATTTATACACAACATTATTTTCAAGCATTTAGTAATACTCTTCAAATGTTTTACACTTTCAAAGCAAAAAAAAAAGCTATTATAGAGAATACAACCCTGAAAACAGATAATTATGCTGGATGAACCAAACATAAAATATGTGTTACTAAGGGTTGATACACATCTGGAAAACAGGGAAAAGTTGGGAAAATCAAGAAATTTGATTTAACAGAGCGAAGTCAGTAAAATGTTAAAAAAGACATTGGAATTCCCAGATATTTTTGCATAATATTTGAACTTATTATTATTAAGTGGTTTGTCCTTATGACAGGTTAATTCCTATTGACAGTAAACTCAGATCACCAGTGCCCTGTCCTCTGCCTCCTCCTTCAGCTCCCAGAATTTTCTTCTTTCATCCAAGTCATCCAATAAATGAATCCTCTTTCCTGAGCTCCTCCTTCCCTCAACCTTTCCATCTATGACGCCATGCAGAAGACAGTTCCTCCTAAAGATCTGTCCGATCCAATTTTCTTTGTACTGAAGAATCATATCCAAAATCATTCTTTTCTCAACCACTCATCCTAGGACTTCTTCATTTGTCACTCTGTCTACCTGCTCTTCTCAAGTCTTCTCCAGGCTCCACATTTCAAAGTTATCTAAGTATTTCTTTTTCATCCTCCTTAGAGTTCAAACTTCTGTTCCATACACTGCTATGTTCCAAATGTGGCATTTAATCAGTTTCTCACTCGGTTTCAAATTCAACTTGTTGGTCAGCAGTAACCTCTTTGTTGAAAGCTTCCTTGACCATGATGATTCTTGACCTAATTTCTTTGGTTTAGTAAGCATTCATTGTTAGCACTTAGCAGACTTCCCACTCCTGGATTACAATTTTGATTTTCAGCGGCTCTTTATTTTTTGAAATCATCACTTTTGATTTCTCAATGTTGATCTCCGTGCCATATCTTCTCCATATCACCACCAGCCAATCCATCATTTCTTGCAATTATTCTTTATTTTTGGCCAGCAATAATAGAGCATCTGCATGTTTTATTGAGTTGATGACACATTCTTCTATCCTGAAATTGCCACGTCCCTCTAGAGCTTCCCTGACCAGCCCCTTTCCATAAACGTTGAACAGACTGGGTGACAAAAAGAATCCTTGTCTCACTCCTTTTATATCGCTACACTGTTGGTCTCTCCATCATTCAGCTTTACCTTCACTTGCTGTCCCAGGTATAAGTTTGCAATCAGCCTTCTGACCCTCCAGTTGATGCCGATATTCTTGAGTATTTCCATCAGTTTCTTCCATTTTACTCTGTACAACATCCTTTTCCAATCTATGAAACCAATGTATATTTCTTCCTTGGCTTTCAGCACACACTCTGAAATTATTCTCGCCATCTGGAAGGCATCTATGATTTCTTTTCTGTATCTAAATTGGGCTTCTTCCATCACACTTTCTAAGTTTTGTTCCAGTTGCCTAGTATTCTTACCACGATCTTCCCCACATGAAAGATGAGGCTGATGGTCCTGTGGGCATTGCATTTCTTGGCTAGTTTCTTCTCCTCTTGAGCCACCATGCTTACGTCTATAAAGTCCTTGGGTTGTTCTCCTGTTTTATATATCCTATTTATAAGTTTTGTCGGGGTCCTTCATCTTGCCTTCAGAAGGTCAGCTGGTATATCTTCATCTCCAGTAGTTTTCCTTCTTGGCATGTCTTTCATGGCTCTCTCCAGTTCATTCTTTAAAATTAATATTTGAATTACAATACAAAAAAGAAGAACATACCCAAGTGTGAACTACTTTATCTTCAATTAATTCTATTTTGTGAAGAGCACTTTCATATTTGTTTTTTTCTTGCAAAAAGAATTTAGTAGAAAACAGTTAAAACATCATGATTTTTATTTATTGCTTTGCGTATAAAACATACTGGGAACATTTATGCTCTAAAGAACCTGGAAAAGTCAGAGAATTTCAAAACTTAGAGTCTATCAACTCTGTTAATTATATGGTGTAAGTAGAGCTATTTGACACTAAAATTATAATGTTACATTTCAAAAGAACTAATTTGCATTTAAAAACGTTTACAAGAATGAAAGTTAGATGATAGCTTAAGATAATGAAAAAAAAACATAACTTGATTTGATATTACTGATGATTTTTATATAATTTGTGTGTATATATATGTACATACACACACATATATATATATAAAACACCAATACTGAGAGAAAATGTATTTATTTATGTTCTAAAACTATCGTATCACTATTGCACTATATTTATGCAAACTAAAGATGCTGAACAAAAATCACTAACTTATGAAAGCATTAATACACTGAATAACCTTTTCTTTGATTTATGTTAAGTTATCCCAATGTTCGACTAGAGTTACACTAATTCTAGTGAAACACATCAAATTGATATTTTATTAGTTATTATAGTAATATATAAGTTACTTTCACAGTAAATTATAATTTGGTATTAAATTAAGTCATTTCAAATGCATATAGTATATTTGAAAGTGTGTCTACATTACTAAAATGTATAATAAACATACTTTAGTTAGTATTCATTAATAAAGATTTATGTCCTCCATGTGTGTAAACACATCCTATTTTATTAAATAAATGTCCCATTCTATACACAGAGAATTGGGTATAGATAGGCCTATATTTAAAGTTTGTGAACAAAGTTTATTAAAAAATTGATGCAAATAAATATGGAAAATATTTTATGTTTTTGTATGTTTGTATGAGCATATACTCAAAGGCCCGAATCTAAAAAATCAAAGGGATGAAAATGAATCAACATGCATAGCTTTAATAAATAAGAAAAAACTGGTGATACTTAACCCTTTCAGTGCCAGACTTAAAATGGAGTCATGTGTGATGAATGCCTCGGTTATTTTATAATTTTGTGTAAGATTTTTCCAGAAAAATTGCCAAATTATTATTTATGAAATGATTTTTCAGATTGATCTATAAATTTTATCTGCATGGACTGTTCTATAGTAAAGGAGAATGTTCTCATTCTAGTGAAATAATACACTCCTCCAATATCTCTGTCGGGTAGCACCATAACTAATGCAAATCTGGAAAGCCAATTAGATCGACTCTTGGCACTCAAAGGATTAATTATTCCAAAAACCAAACACGATTCTCAGGCATGTGTCCAAGGGAGGAGGAGGCAGGATTCGGGGAGGAGGGTTCCTGGAGGTCCAGGCACCCCTCTGAAATATTAATCCAATACTAGGTACATTTAAATATAATTAAAATGCATCTTATCAAGACATAGATAAGACAGGGAGGAGAGCTACTTAATTGGAGAAAGGAGTGTTTCTATATTTGTATATGTAATTGCTGTAAGGCTCTATAAATTTTGTAAAATTAGGTGGTGCAGTAATTAAAGCATTAAGGTATAGATTTATAGATCACTGAATTACACCAGGAAGATATGTTTTAGTATTATTTATTGAAGTAGCAATTTTTGGTGGCCCCATGGTTTAAGGCAGGCATGTCCAACTGTTCCCCGGCCGAAGGCCGCAGAAGTTCTTGGGAATTTGACCAGGGGATACATGAAATTTATAAAACCTAATTATAATAAAACAAGATCGTAATTTGTTTCTTTATTTTGGCAACTAGAAGTGTTTCAATTTGATCTGGCGGGCCACACAAATTGAACTCGAGGTCCACAAATGGGTCGCAGGTTGGACATGCTTGGCATAAGGCATCAAAATGTCCAGCATTAAACTGTATTGCCAGTGACTAAGAGGTCGAGGTTCATATCTTGGCTGGGTGCACTGGTGAGGATGGTCATCCATATTTTGTTCTCCAATCCTTTATCTATGCTACCTTGTCAATCCTTAACCTTTAGAAAGAGTTATTAATAGCCTTGGTGTTGAGCCCATTGTAGAAATAAATTCGTCATGAAATCTGATTTTGAGAAAAGGTGGAGGTGGGGAAAAAACCAGATCACCTTTAGATTTGACATTAGATGGCGTGAAACGTTTTCAGGAGGGATTATTATTGTACTTGGACAGGTAGTGGGGTATACAGGTCCATATGCAACATCTGTGAAAATATAGATGTGTTTCTAATTTATAGGGTACACATATGCCCTAAAATAATTGTCTAATGATTTTAAAAGTAAATTTGTATTATGTGTTTGCATAATTAATTAATCAAATACATTATATATAATTAACACATCAGTAAAAACCTTGTAGGCTACATCCTTTGAAAATGACATTTACAAATAATAGTGTTTTTAATAACCTTCTCATGCTGACATTTTAATAAATCAATTGTTGTGGGCAGTTAACTTCTTTACTACAGATAAAAATAAGACTACTAATACTAATGATACTTTATTATTCAATAATGGTAAAATGCTATAATAATTATGTGGCTTACAACATTGTTACAGCTTATGCACCAATCATTACGGTCTGGTAAAATTAATTATAAAAATATCCGATTGCATTTATCACTGTTTGGAAAGTTGCAAGATGCAAAATATGAAATTCTTACATGCAATTTTACAAAACATAAGCTAGGTCAAAGTTCTTCCCTTATAGCTTAGCTGTACTTGTGAACGTGCCACCACGATTAAAAAAACCCAACCATAAATAGACATCAGAATGCCCCGCTACGTTATTTTTACATGTGACCCAAAGCTGCTCTCTTTTGTGACCAGATAGTTGTCATTAGGCAGTAGTCACCTAGTATAGCCACTTTCTTATGTAGAGAGGTGCAAGAGTAGATATAAAGTATAGGGTACTAATATTTTAATATTTTCATATGTATATAATATTATATTTGGAAGAAGGTATAGGAAAGGTGGATAGAAACGTATAAAAGGGACGAACACAATATGGCTTTTACAATGTAAAGAACACAGTCCACACTTTACATTGTTGCCATCGGACAAAGAAGTAATGGCTAGTTCTTAAAGAAAATCGATTGTCACTACCCAATCCTCCAACCTGTGTTTCATTCTATCGGAATTCATCAGGGAGGAGTGTGAAACGTGCAACACAACTTCCTAGAAGGAGAAACAAAAAAGACACAAAAGGGAGAAAATGAAAAATTGTGAAGAATGATAGGACACACAGATATGAACATGTAAAAGGTATAACATTAAAGACAAACACAGGAAAATGACATGATGAGTTCTGATAGAATGAAACCTAGGTCGGGGGATTGGGCGGTGATGATCGATTTTCTTTAAGAGGCAGCCATTACCTCTTTGTCCACTTCTCCTATACCTTCTTCCAAATATAATACAATTACCTCATAAACGAAAGGAGGTTTTCCTTATATATATATATATATATATATATATATATATATATATATATA
>CABFOW010000072.1:48653-61634 GCA_902141385.1 Timema californicum | reverse complement strand
ATATATATATATATATTCATATGTATATAATAGTATTTTGTACCTTATTATTGCAGACAGATTTTAAGAATGTGTTAAACAATTAAGACAAACAATTTGAACATCTTAGGAACTAATTGAAACTTCTAAATAATAAATAGTTTCTTAGATAGTTAGAAACTATATAATATATAACTTCTTTTGCACCCCTGTGTAGAGCAATGCATTGAATGTTTAAACCCTGTTTGCGTCAATTTTGTCATAGAGACCAGTTCGCACCTATGCTTATGACATTATAAAATTGTTGAAAAAATTATAACTATTTGTCAAGTTAATTCCTGGCATGTGAACATATCATCAAAATAAAAAGAATTAAAGACTGTTCTTGTTCAGTGATAAGCTAATACAAATCATTCTATTTTTAGTGTACTTCTTCACTGCTAGTTCGTTTTCAAAAAAGAAGCCAACTCGGAGCTATGCATTAACTCCAAACATTTAAATGTATTTATGTCTTTAACTATATCTTTATTTTATAAACTTTCAATTTTCATTATTATACATGGTTTAACTTTTTAAAGCTGCAAGGAAATAATGGTTATACACTTTTTATTTTTATACTGTGTGATAATGTAAAAATAATTATGGTGTTTTTAGAAGCACAACTTGGTCATGTCATTGGAATTCCGTTCATAGAAATAATAAATCATTAAAACAAATTAAGAACACTACAGTATTTTACCCTTTTTTTTAAGTTGGCTGGCAGAAAAATTAAAGTTTACAAAGCTTTGTGAATAACACACATACATACTAGATTTAAAAAGCAAGTTTTTCATTATATAGGTAGCTTCTTTGGATTTTGAGTTTTAGTTTAGTTTATGGACTTATTTTAAACCTCTTTCACAAATAAACTATACAGATGAACAATGAAAATATATTCTATCTACTTCTGAGTGAATATGAATGTAGCCACACAAGCACATTCCTTTTATTTAATAAACCTAAAGGTTAGCAAATTGATAACAGATAACACACAACTAGTCAACACACACACCAAATTCTAAATGTAAAGATGCAACACATTATCCTTAACTCCATACATTTAAAACATTTTATACCCGCCTCAGTGGCGTAGTTGGCTAATGCACTAGTCGTGTTGAGCTCGACTGCTGAGGATGGGGAGATCGAGGTTCGAATCTCGGTCGGGTGAACTGGGGTTGGTTTTTCCTAAATGGTTTTCCACTCTCCCTCCACACAAATGTGGGTTCACTTCCTCTAATTCAACCTTCCCAATTCCTAATCCATTAGCATAATTAGTACTTAGAGCGTATAGCCCGAACGGGTAGTAAGACGTGATGCTAAATAATAATAATAATAAAAGTTGCTTAGGAAATGCTAGCTTTTTTTAATATCATATTAGAAGGATTTTTTAGACTACAATGGAGAGAGAGAAAACTTTACATTATTTTAACTCTTAATAAAGATTGTATTTGTTTTTGTATTACAGCTCAAATGAAGAACTAATAAGCATGAACACTAATTTCTCAACTAATTTATATTTCAGGAGATGCATAGTGTTGAATGCAGTATTTAATTTGTATGGTCTGCATATAATACTGAATGGTTTTTTAATTTGTCTTTTACCTAATACTTAGTTTATGTAGCTAGCTCCCTGATGAGAAAATGTATGTACTATATTGGTTAATTTAAACTCATACTCTGTTCAAAACGGTGTTTCTCAATTTATTTAAAAAATAAAATAATGAATAATTAAAAAAAAAGTGTTTTCAAACTAGTTTTATTTACATCCATTACTGTTTCCAGCCTGTCGCCTGGGTCAATTTTTTTATTCAAGCCATACATTTTCCACTATCGGATTGTTAGGCTTGCCGTAGCCTCATGTGCCTTATAATATAACTTGAGACTAGCACAGGCACAAAATCCAGTCCCCTGGACAAAAAATCATCACTGTGAAAGGGTAAACCAACCTTTCACCCTTCATAAATTTGTTGGCTATGCCAGGAATCAAATCTGGGACCCTTAGCTCAGTAGACAGACATGCTACTGACCAAGTTAAGGTGTCAGATTTTTCAAATTAAGCCAGTTTTTATTTTATTTATTTCAATCAACAAACCCACTTGTCACATGATATAGTTGTATGATTCTGTAACTAAACACTTGTATTTAATTAGTGTAAAGTAAAGAAAGGTCAACCTACGAAAATATTGTGACACCTTTACGATTCATACTGCTCCTTTGAATTGAGAGAAGATTGATAAACACTGTTTCCAGTTAAAATAGAAATAATTGTTATTTCAGACTGGGTTGATGTTAATATGTAATTTTTGATTCTAGGCAGCAATTCAGACAAAGATTTGGAATAACTATAACGTTTGTGGCAACACACAGCGGTCTCACCAGGTGGCAGGATATGCCAGGAATGGAGGATAACAAGAAAGAACCGTAAGTTTGCCATTAAAAGTTTTGCTTCTGTTCCAATTGTTTCTGATGTAAATGAAATAGAAATAGCATGTCACATAAGAATGGCATTGTAATTATTTTCTTTTTTCTTAGAAAGTGTTTAGAATTTGACTTTTTAATTTAGCTTATCTTTGATACCCTTTGCTAACCAGTGAGTCAAAGCATGAGGGATGATTGTGGAATTGATTTGTTGGGTAGTTCACATATCAGCGTTACTATGCACAACAACCGAGGATCATAGAAGTGGAGCAACCTTATTAAGGGTCCAACAAATTTATCTTATTTTTAATTCTGTCAAAGTTGGTGGCCAAATGTTAGTGACTCTGAATTGGGGTCCAAAATTTGTATTAAACTGTATACATTAGGGGTAATTTTTAAGAGTGTCATTTCTTACCCTCTTTTCTGGTGAATATTAGTACCGTTATTTGAAGAGTACATTTCTTATAATCTTCCCGTGGATTAAATTTTTTAAATCAATGATATTGGGAGTGATGCCTTGAACCAAGGATGAAGAACCTGTGGCCTTTTGAGGTGTTCGATGCAACCTTTTTGAATATTTAGTCAACTATGTGTCTTCATTATGTTTGACTGTGCATTCTAAAACAGCATTTATTTTAATTAGGTGAAATTAAAAAAAAATTATTTTAAAGTCTAATGTTAATAAATTAACCATCTAATTGATGATTAACACACTATCATATCATTAGAGAGCACTACGAGCGATCGGTGCAATGTCAGCTTGATTCATAAACATCAATTTAGTTTTCAACATGTGTTACTATGATGTGGTGCCGTCATATGTATTATCTTTTAAAACTAGGAACGAGTAGAGTTTAAAAAAAATCCAGTTACTTGTTGTTTTAAGTTTTATTTGAAAACTCAAACATGTCAAATATAAAGAAAAGAATAATTACTAAGGAGGAAAATAGAGTATTCATGTTTAGGCATATTTTTGGCAAAATTTACTGAATATAAGGTGTGTCACCTTCAGTGGCGGCTCGTAGCTAAAATTAGTGGGGGTGCTGCTCCAAAAAAATTTTTAGCCTTTGTTTTAAAATTGTGTAAAAGGAAAAAAACATGTATAAAAAGAAAATTTATTCAGGAACTTGATAAAATCTTAACAAAAAAAAACTAAACATTTTTTTACTTACTTTAACTTAAATTGTTACAGTTCAAGCTTGATCTATTTATTTAAAAATGAAATCCATTATTAATGTTTTAATTCTCGCAAAAAGTTAATTAATTTTCTCCTTGATCTCTGAATGACAAGTGAGGAATTTTTTCTCCATTGAAAGTACTGCAAGCGCACTTAAGTCTTTCTGTTAAATAAAAGAACCGAAAAAAAATGAATCAAATAAAATAGCTGGAAGCAGAATAATAATCTAATTCTACACTCTTCTACACTTTATCAGATTCACGAATATGGTACACAGTTTAGAAGCACAACACACGCAGAGTAAAAAAAAAAACTTCCTTCCACCATCACGCCAAAGCTGGGCTGCGAGAGCAACAGTGCTCTCTCTTCCTGGCAGTCCGCCTTCCTCCCCACCCCCTCTTATGTGCACAAACACACAACAGTCAAACACCACACAGCGCACAGTTACATACAAAGATTTTTGTATCTTTTTCATAAACTGAGGGATTGTTACTGAAGTACTGACACTAAGCTTAAGGAATATATATTGTACTACAAAAATAAAGAAAAAAGGACTCATTATATTAAATGTTATCGACAATATCAAGTGGAAATAGGGGGTGCTGCAGTTCCGCAGTGCCTATACTTGAGCCGCCACCTTATAAGGAGTTTGTAATATGACATGTGGCCTTACAATATCAAAGATTTCCCCACCCCTGCCTTAGCCCATTCTACTGTTGAAACAGATTTTATGGCATGTTGGTTGTTAACTATTAACCACAAGTTGTTCTAAATTACTCTATTAAATGCTTTTGTCTATTTTCCATGTTGTTTTAGACATTTTAGCATGGTTCACAACCGTGCTATTGATGAAGTATGGTACCAGAGAGCTGTAGAACAACATGAATTTGAACCAGATTGCTTCGTCTACTCTGTGCCTTTCGATGCTGGTAAGTAAAAAAGCCAAACATTATTAAACATATAGCTTTCTTCTAAGAGGTTTTAATATTATAACCTATAAGTAATATAAAATGTTTAAAAATGAGGTGGGCCAATGGATAAATAATTTTATAATTTTAAATATTAAACTTTCTTCTAAGAAGGGTGAACAAAACATGTGATTGAAGTTATTTTTATGTTTCAATTCAAAGCTACAGCTAATATAATCTTCTATTTAAAAAAATTCAAAACCCCAACACTAGTCCTATTTCGTAAATAAATGTAATATGTTATAGTGATCAAAACATTTACATAAATTATGATTTGTGAAATGTGTAGCATTAGATCTATATGTACTATTGGCTCACTAGCCATTAGATCATATCTGTTGTTATAAAAGTTATGGAATCTACTACTTTTACTCACTTTAGATGGGTTGGATCTTATTTTTCTCGAATCTGAATTTTCATTTTAATTTAAAATCTGGAATCTCCAGTCTGAATAATCAAAATCTCATGAAAGAATAAACATGATAAGCAAAAAGCATAAACGGTTCACTTTTCAAAAATTGGTCATTTATTTTCTTCAATATCGATTTTTATCAAATTAATTCTTTAGTTGCTATAGAAAATAGCTTGTTGGGTTACACTAATAGTTTTAAGGATTAGGAAGGTTATATTTAGAGGAAGTATACCTGCATTGTGTGTAAAACCATTTTGGAAAAACCACTCTCAATACACTCGGCCAAGATTTGAACCTAAATTTCCCCATCAATGGCATTCTAGTCTATTGCTAGAGCAGCGCCTTATAACACGCGGCCACTGAAGTGGGTGAAATTGTAATTAAATTTTAACATTTTTTTTATTATACAAATTCATATTCATTAAAATGGTAAATTAATGGTATGGGGTTTAGATACTAGTTTTGCCCTGTATTTGTATTGGGCAAAACCACTATTAGGCATCATTTAAATTCTAAAATGTTCAGATTCAAATTATTTTAAATCTTGAACATTCTTAAAGACTCTAGGATTAGAAGCTTTTAGGGACCCACCCCTAAAAGATGATATGCCCAGATGATGTGTTTTTTTACAGCTGTAAAACCTACCATTTGGCATATGAACAAGACAATAAATATAATCATTTTCACAACTATTAAATATGGTTCAATAGTTGACAAGGCAACCATATTCCTTAGATCAGTGGTTCTCAAACTGTGTTCTGTGGAACTCCAGGGTTCCGCGAAGTTGTGTCAAGGGTACTGTGAAACAATTATGCGTAAAACCGTATTAATGTGTCTACATTCTTATGCCTAAAATTTATAAACAAAGTAATTTAAATTTTAAGATACCTCACACGTCACAGAGTTAAAAATGTGCTGCACACAGCTCGACAACCATCAACAACTAGTGACAAAACAGCAAGTCAGCCACAATCATGGCACAGCAAGTAGTGCACATGCGCCCCTTCAACTGTTCACGTTTCTTCTTGATCATTCTTCAGTCATTCGCGTCAGTCGTGCCCCGGTGTATACATAGTTAGCATTCTATGTTAGAACATGTTAAGTTGTGTGACATTTTGTCATGGATAGATGGCTAAAAAGTGGTAGTTTTAAGAGGAAACTAGGACAAGATTCACCCAACCTTAAGGAACAACCCGAAGAAGTCCCAGGGAGGAGTAACAATCCTGGAACATCTGATGGGATTAAAAACGAGAAAGAAAAAAATTATAATCCTTAAATACTTTGCAAAATATTTGTCGTGCGGTTTCACTTGTGTTACAAATGCTCAGTGTGTAATTTGCTTTAAAACCTTTAGTAACAGCTCATTATCACCAACTTAGATGATTAGAGGTACCTGTACACAAATCATAGCAACTATAAGGACATACACACCAAACTTTTCCAACGTAAGTTGGACGAATTAGACAAAAGAAAGACAAGATTATTTTCTCATGTTAGTGCCAGCAACAATGAAAAAGCATTTGAATCATCACTGCAAGTAAGTTACAGTGTGGCTAAGGCAGGGAAGGCACATACAATTTCCGATACTAATAAAGCCATGCATAATGGATGTTGTTGAAACTATGATAGGTGGAAAATTAACAAGGTTATACAATCAGTTACACTTTCAAACAGCACTGTATGTAGGCACATTAATGAAATTAGCACGCAGATTGAACATGAAGTAACTAGCCATTTAAAAAGTAGTGGTTGTTATACATTGCAACTTAATGAAACAACAGACATTGCCGGGCTAGCAGTATTTCTTGTTTTCATCCGGTACATAAATGATCATCCAATAGAAGATGAAATGTTATTTTGCAAGCCTCTCAAGACTCGGAAAACCAGGGAGAGTGTATTAATTTGGTTGATTCCTATCTCAAAGAAAACGAACTGTCACGGGAGGAAGGCAGTGATAACTGCACCTATGGTGCAATGTCTATAACTGGAAAAATATCATGGATTTATTGCTTGTATTAAAAGTATCGTGCCAGAAATTGGAAGTAACCACTGCATCATTCACAGACATGCATCAGCAGTAAAAAAAACATGCCACCGAACCTTCAAGGTGTGCTTAATGAAGCAGTTAAGATTGAATTTTATAAAATCCAGGCCCCTGAATTCTCTACTTTTCACTGCTCTCTTTGAAGAAATGAGAAGCCAATTCAAGACTTTGTTACTTCACACAGAAGTAAGATGGTTGTCTCGGGGCAAAGTTTTGGTACGACTTTTAACCCTTCGAAATGAAGTTATGTTGTTTATATCTGACTTCTCATTTGATCGGTTATTAAGAGCCAGTTTCATAGTCAAATTTAGTATGCATCAAGTGCGGCACTACACTAAATACAAGACGACACCTACCTAAACTCGAATGGAATGGGCCAGTCTCCTATGCGAGAACGGCCCATTCCATTCTGGTTTAGGTAGGTGTCGTCATGTACTTAGTGTAGCGCCACACTTGAGGCATACTAAATTTGACTATGAAACTGACCCTAAGACTGTGTGATTCCAAGTGGTTACAACATTTGTCTTATCTGGCTGATATATTTTCAGCTCTCAATCAACTTAACCTATCACTTCAGGGATCATGTGTGATAAAACTTTCAGTTCATGCCAAAATTGAAGCAAAATTAAGAAAAATTCAATTTTGGGAGTGTTTTGGGAAAAAGAAAAACATTATTGAGTGCTTCTCTACCCTTTACGATTTTTTGTGTGAATCTGAAACCACTCTCTCATCAGAGATTGCGTCAGAAATAATAGAACATCTACAAAGCCTACAGGTGACCTGACGGTCTAGGGGTAAGGTGTCAGAATTTCTGTGCTGAGGGTCCAGGGTTCAATCCTTGGTCCAAGCACAGATTTATACGATTGCCAAATTTACTTCACCTCTGACAAGGCATGTATTAATCACAGCTTCTGAATGTGTGGAATTCCAGGCCTCCGCCGTGGTTCAAATTGCACGTTAAACTGTAGGTCCTCAATTTCATCTCACAATCACCCTACCATTACACATTAGTGTAAGTGCGTATAACCCAAATAGATAGTAAGACACGCTAATAGTAATAATAATAATAATTATTATTATTATTATGATAAACAACTTCACTTAAATAATATTTTCCATTCCCAAATGACAGTATAAACTGGCTTTAAAATCCATTCACAGCCACAATACATGATTTGGATTTGCCAGTTAGAGAAATAGAACAGCTGATTGGTATAGCAGCTGACAATAATCTAAAATACACTTTCAATCCGACGATGTTATTTGAATTTTGGATCAAGCCTAGAAGTGAATATCCAGAAATTTCAAAGCGGGCTGTAAATGTTTTTTTTACCCTTTCCTACAACATACCTTGTTGAAATAGCATTCTCAAAATACAGTCTCACTAAGACCAAACAACGAAGTAGACTCAATTCTGAAACACACATGCAAATCCAGCTATTCAACATTAGACCTGACTTCAAAGAACTTGTATATGGAAGGTTAAACACATCCATCTCACTAGCAGTATATCCAGGTTAATAATGAAAATATAATGTAATGACTTTTAAACATTATTAAAAAACTGTATTAAAAAGTGGATAAGTAATAAATTTGTTTGAAGTTATTTTATATTATTTTTCCCATGCAAAATATGCAACATAAATATAAGAAATAAATTAATTTTGTTTTAGACTTAATTTATAATATAAGATTACCACTCAATTACATACTTTTTAGTTAAAGTTAAAAAAATATGTAGGTAATATACTTGTTAAGGGAAAGAGGTTAAGGCACAAACACTTAGGGGTTCATCAGAAGGTTTCGTAGTTTTCATAGGTTTCCGTGGAATAAAATAGTTTGAGAACCACTGCCTTAACCAATTGTTTGTGTTAGGCCTACAACCTACATACCTCGGTAGTAAAACTGATGTTATTCTGCAGCAAGTAGGAACGACACATTGGTGACAGCCAGCCATGCTGTGTTCATCAAGTCCTCTGGTCGTACAGCACCAGCTGCTGTAGTGGGCTTCCAGTTCCAGCACTCTGCTCTTCTTGCCCTCTTTAAGAACATCACATATTCTGTAAGTATAACAACCTACAGTAGCCCCATAGCTTCTTTGGTGCTGACTGACAGTTCACAGCTGACTTCTTACAGTCAACATTTAGGTATATACCTAAATTTTGACCATCAGAAGTGACAGCTGCTAAACACATGTTTTTGCAGATCATATAGTTCGGCGTAGGGATACATAATTTGGTCTTGTAACTTTTCAAAGCTTTTAGCTGTCATCTGTGAGCTGTCAGTCAGCACCAAAGAAGCTATGGGACTACTGTACATCACTTTCAGGCACCCAAACACACAATGGCTATCACCATCTAGAATGTCATAGTTGTAGTGTACTCAGTCATATTCTACCTAATAACTCAGAAATTGAGTAGTTGTTGTTATTGTTACTGTTATTGTCATCATCATCATCATCATCATCATCATCATCATCATTATCATTGCTTATAGACGCATCACCACAAATTTAGGTCATTAGCACCTCTCTGAACTTTAAGTCCCTGACACAGAATTTAGACTAAAAGAACTTTCCAATTAAATTAACTAACGTTGAAAAATGACACCTGCATACAGATATAGAGCCCGAAACCTTTGGCTTAGCACTTAGCATGCCAATGTTCTAACACTGAGCTATTCAGTGATAGTCTTGTGCCCAGGTTCATTCTTCACTCTTAATTTAAGGACAAAGTCTATGAAGGATCTGAGAATCTATTAGTTCTTAGAGCTATCATTAAATCATAGCCACCAATGACTCAAGATCTCCTTTTTGCTGCCATTTGTACAAGATTAAATCGAAAAAAACAATTGTATATTTGCATTTAGGACAAACATATGTCTGCTTTTGACAATATATAAAGCAACTTAATCAATGTTTGGTAATCATGCTTGTGGGAATGGAGATTAGTTGTCAAACTCATATAACTTGATTTGCCAGTAAAGGTGAGTTCAGGGAACTAAAACTAGTTAAGTCTACCAAGGTTGGTTTTCCCAAATGATTTCTTATCTTCCCTCTAAACAAATGGGGGTAGATTTCCTATTAACCTTACCTTCCTCTTCCCTACACCTGTAGGGTGGATAAAAGTGCAGAAAGTCTAAATGAGTAGTAAGATGTGGTTAAAAACATTGTTTTTTTCTTCATTATTTATAAACATTTATTGCATAGGGAGTTATTTTTCACAGAGACTTTTTTCTTTCTTTCTCAGTCAGAATGAAATTTGTTTTCACTGCACCTAAGTACCTGGTACAGGTTATACGTATACATTAATTATACTAATGAAATAGATATGAAGGTAAATTTTTTAGGAAATGTATCCACATTTGTTAAGAAAGTGGTTGACCATTTAGGAAAAAAATCCATCTTCATTATACCTGACTATTAATACTACCAACGATGTTTGATAAAAACATTAACTATCAACTCTGTGTTTTACACCTGCAATTATGGTTTCAAATATAGTATAGTTTTTAACATTCTGATTTGTTTTATGGTTTCAAGCAAATAATATGTTTTTCCTAACAACAAATACATGACAGTAGAATATTATTAAAATTGTGAAGTAGAAAAAAACTATAGTATGATTTTGGTAGGAATAACAGAAGAAGTTAGTTACTATAAGTTACTTAAACAATTTTATGTCTATGTTATACATTTTACATGTTCCTATCTACGTATGTGTCCAATCATTCTTTACAATATTCCATTTTCTCCCTCCCCTCCCCCTCCCCTCTTTTAGGAAGTTGAGTTGTACGTTTCACACTCCTCCCTGATGAATTCCGATAAAATGAAACCTGGGTCAGTGACAACCTTTTTCTTTAAGAGGCAACCATTACCTCTTTGTCCAATGGCACCAATGTAAAGTGTGAACTCTGTCCTTTTTTTCATTGCAAATGCCATATTGTGTTCGTCCCTCTTATATGGTTCTATCCACCTTTCTTATACCTTCTTCCAAATATAATACAATTACCTTATAAAGTGAAAATAAGTTTTCCTTATATAGAACTTAACGAGATATATGAATATATATATTTTTGTATCTGCAGCTATTACGTTTGATACATATTATTATTACCGATACAATTTTACAAATAATATAGTAAAATGTTGGCAATGTTGACCACAAATAAGTATGTTAGAATTTTCTCCACTGTTTTTCCAACCAAAATCAGTATATAACTATCTGGTCTTAAGGTACCTGAAAGCTCATGGTCACATGGAAATAAGATTGCCGTTCAACTCAATCCGGAATTCCATCCAATCCTTAACTCCACCTGCTTTAAATATATTTTAAGTGTTAACATTATCCAACCATCAATGTCTTGGTCTACTAAATACTCAAACGAAATAAAAAACTTTTGAAGAAATAGACCAATATATATATATCCCATTCTTTTACCATTAAAGATTAATAGTGAAATTAGCGTACAGCCTGAACTAAAAAAATAAAATAAAAAATAGTGAAATTGTTTACTTCCTGAATAGAGGCGTGCAAAAGTCTACTATTCAAATCAAATATATGGCATATTTTCAGAGTTAAAACATGGTTAGAATATTTTTATTTTTTTCATGTGGCAAGAAAAGGATATTTTGTGTATTCATCTTCATACAGCAAGGGACCAAATATGATTCACAAAATGTCTTCTAAAAAAAATTTTCATTAGATTTGGTCCTAAGCTTGCAAATTAAGTTATTATAGCAGTAATCCAATTACTAAATATTTTTGATGTGTAAATATTAGTTGGACAAAATTACAAAAATTGAAAGAAAAAATAATAATAAATAAGATGCAATTATATATATTATTTGGAAAAGTTTCGTAGTTTGTCAAATCTGAGAGTTTTTTTAAAAGTAAAAGCTTATCAATGCTGTATCAGTTTAAAAAAATTAATGACTACTTGTTTAACATAATTTAAAACTAAACAAGCCATAATTAAAATTTTACTTTTATCATTGACTTATTTCTCAAATTATAAAGTTGAAGTTTTCAAAGTGTCACACAATGTATCACCAGAAAACCAAGGAATCTAACCATGTATCTAAAGTATCATGAATTGCATCAAATAATTGAATATCCATGTCATTATGTTACAAAAATATTCAAATTCTTGACACTAGAGTTAGATGTTTAGTATTATGAAGGTGCTTTCTTAAGTAAAGGTGGTTTGTTGTCCATGTGCCAGGCTAAATTGTTATTTACTTAGTGAATGTTTAATGCATATAAAACTAACATTTACAAATGTATTTTAGTGTCACGACCCCTACTGTGTGAAGACGTGCGAGTCTGACGCACTTGGTTGTTACGTGCTTGATAACAATGCCTACATTGTTGTGTCCAAGGAAATTAAGGACACTGGTAGGTTCTTTGGTGACACAGATGGCTATGTCATGGAGAGTCTGGTGAAAGAGAAGATTTATAAGAAAATACACATGTTTGATTATCAGGCAGTTTGCTTCAGAGGTGAACCAACCAAGAGTCAAGGATCTATCTTAATGACGGTAAGGCAAGATTTTACTCTTATTAACCATCAATAACAATACAACATTTTTAATACAATAAGTTGGTTTTAATTTTACCCAAATAACTCTCGCTAAAGACTGGGCTGCAGGTGACAGGAAAATAAGGGTTTGATTTTCGGTCAAGTGAACTGATTTATTTTGGTTTTTTTCCCCAGCTGTTTAGCTTGTAATGTAAAGGATGCAAGATATGAAAAACGCTGTCCTTTTTTCGCCTCAAAACCACACAACTTTTACCCAGTTTTTTTTTGTATCGTGCATACTTTTCAAGATAAATAGTTAGAAACTTTTAAAAACTAAACCCAGATAAGCTATATATATATAATATAATATAATATATATATATATATAATATAATATATAAACATTATTAATATATATATATAT
>CABFOW010000072.1:7138-48618 GCA_902141385.1 Timema californicum | reverse complement strand
TATATATATATATATATATATATATATATATATATATATAATATTAAAGTTTTAGTTCAGACCCTTCCCATGTCTTGGACAGTTAGAAATTGAGAGCTAATTATAGAATAATACAAAACTACCAATCATCTCACACACAACATATCTATCTGAGATTTGAACCATTGATCCTAAAGTATGCAACAACATGCAAAATATGTTTAAAAAAAATCGATTACAAGAGTATGATTTTGTATCACAGTGGTAAGAGAGATTGACAATAGGTGAAGTGGTTTCTGAATCGATTCTCCGTGATCATTAGAATATTAACTGCACTTTTGCATACTGGTTTCCCCTCATGTGATGGTATTGATATTTATAACAATAAAGGCGAGGAAATATTTAAATAAAAATAAGTGAAAAAAGTCCCATAAAGGAAACATCAAAAAGTGGCCAAAACCCAAATGCACAATAGTGACATACTCTTTTACTCTATATTATCTACACGCTTAAGTCATCCACTATTTTAAAATACAAATTTAATAAACATTTAGGCCTTTATAAAACAAAATGGAAGGCTTAAAAATATAAGCACAAAACACAGAGCTGCCATGAGTTAAAAAAGTACTGTACCACTGTTGTCCATTATTTTAAATATATTGCAAACTACTGTAATAATCTTGCTATTTAAATACCTACCTAGGCACAGTTCTGTTTTAGTCTCCAATGGCGTTTGATAAAGGTCTACATGAATAATAAATTTGTGTCTGTACATTTTGTGACTTTCTACAAAAGACAAAAGGAAGATGTTGCCATTGTACACTCTGTTTAGCCTGAACAGAATCAGTCTTGTCTTGTCGGATTGCACTATGACCCTATCTTATAAACCATACCATAGTGGAATAATACAAGGTAAGCTTGCTAGCTTATAAGGTAAACAAAGAGTACATTGGATTCTGCAAACTTTTTCCTTGGAAGGGCTTTCACCACTTATTTCTACTCGTTGATCCATTCTCAATTTTCTTATTTTACTACATAATTTTTCCTTTTATAACTAATTATTAAATATTAAAGTTCCTTAAGCCAGACTTTGGTGCTTAATGCTAGTGATGCTTTCCTAGCTTATATCAGTTTGTAAGTTACATTTATATGGTAAGAAGGTGTATATTTTATACCTTGGAACCCACTTGCGCAACATATTTAACTGTGTTGCATAAGTGATACACAAATTAAAATGGTCGTTATTTCACGAACATGGATGGTTGAAATATCAGCGCAGCCACTGAGTGTAGTCAGCTATCCCCATAACCAGAGATTACCTAGCACTGCAACTAGTGTTGATATACTTTTTTAAATGGTTGTGTTTCCACATATAGCTGATAATGCACAATCTTTTGAAAGAGACATATGATATGCTAAGCTCAAAATTGCACAAAATAAAATATTATTTAATAGCGTAGGGCTAACACTTTTTTGATGGCTTTGATTTGGAGTCTATTAGATTTATTTTTATCACCATGTCTCACTATATATTTAGCACCGCGTCTTACTACCGGTTCAGGTTATATGCCATGTCTTACTACTTGTTCAGGTTATGTACATACAGAATTACTCTAATGGGGAAGGGGTGTGAAAGGAAGCATTTAAGATGTAATTTACCCGCATTATCATGGAAGGAGAGTGGGAAACCACAGCAGACCTGACCGAGATTCAAACCACATTCTCCCTGTCATACCTGCTTCGGCGGCATAGTTAGCTAACACGCTGGTATCGTTTTGAGCTTGACTGTCGAGGGTGGGAAGCTTGAGGTTTTAATCTCAGTCGGGTGAACTGGGGGTGGTTTTTCCTAAATAGTTTTCAACTCTTCTTTCACACAAATACAGGTTAACTTTCTCTAAATTCAACCTTCCTTATCCATAACCCATTACCATAATTAATACTTAAGCATATCACCCGAAAGGGTAGTAAAATGTAGTGCTAAATATTATAGTCTCCCTGTCCGTAGGCCATTTTAAAATGAGTGACGCCATAGACCCTTAGCCCACTGATGAGGGCTATGAGTTTTTAAAATAACTTTTAAAATTGTCTTGTTTCTAATCTTGCGCAAATTAGAGGGTGAAACCAATGCCAAAGAGGTTGTATATTGTTATACATTATCTAATGTAATAATGCAAGCACAAGTATTTCTTCCTCAGAGTTGACTTAGAAGTAAAAACAACGGGCAGAGCTTCCCAGTTTCATTGCTTAAACCGCTCATGGAATTGGGCCTTAAATAATATTAGTCTTGTAGCAAACAGTTTTAGTTCTCAAATTCAAATTAGATCCATTTATATTTATATTACTTGTTTACTTCAATTTCATTGCAGCCTTTGAACCATCTTAAATGGATGTTAGAATGGACACTTGCAAATGCACTTTGGATGTTTGCCCAAACTAACCTACATCACATGTGGTACGGAGATGGTGCCTATGGCTCGGAGCACAGGGATTATGATGGCTGTGAGTTTTATACGTTCTCATTTGAAAGATCCAATTTGGTGGCTATCCTGTGTTGATTCAAACAAGTTGTGATTTAGCCAAGAACTTTCATTTTATATTTTAAAGAAAAGCAAGCATTTAGAATAAAATAAATAATCACTTAGGCAAAAGTTTGTGATAATCTTTAGAAATAAAAAGTGTTGGTTTTAGGTGTGGATACGCTTATCATAATTATTTTAAAACACAAAATAATTATGTTGCACAAAGCTCTTGCATTGTTTAAAAGAAAATAAACTAGGAGTGTGCAACGCTTCAAAACAAACATCAGCTTCAACTTAGCTTCGAAACAAATTCCCAGTCTCGAAGCTTCGCCAATAAAATATTGACAGCTAAAATACTCAATTTATTTTCAATTATAGCCATTCTGAACTGAACATTACAAATTAATATTCATATAAAAAAAACTGAAGCAATTTAATTGTAATCTGTGATAGTAGCTTGATTTGTCATATTACACAAAATATTACAAACAACGATGTAATAGAACATTTCCAAGTAATTTTAATGCATTAGGTAAAAAAAATATTATGTTGCATAAAACAACTAAAAAAAGAAAATTCAAACTTCGATTTGACTTAGAGAATATTTCATACTTTCAATTTGAGTTGCTTCAAATTGAAAATGTGGACTTCACACACCCCTAAAAATAACTTTCAAAATTTTAGTCAAACTTTGGGTTGTTATCCACAATATTATTATTTTGAGTTTGACTTTAATGACATTGTTCATTATGTTACCTTATTGAATTGTAATATCGATTACATGTGTCTCATTTAAAAATGCTCAAAATATATTAATAATATACCTACTTGCTCACATGAACAGTGTAACAAGCTCTAGTTCCTGAGGCTGGGTTTCAATCCTGACTAGCTTCACTGCAAGTGGCCGCCCCACATTGTTTTTATTCCCCTACCAAACATATTTTAGTGGAGCCACTGCAAGTTATCCTTCTCATTCTGTAACGGACTGCCGTTTAGCCCCACATTGGAATGCCAATTGTAACGTACTGTCTTTGTTACCCCGAGTTTGGATGCCAATTGTAACGTACTGAACCTCTTCACATTGGGATGCCAATTGTAATGTACAAACTCCTATCTGCTAATGCCCCACTTTGGTGCCAATTTTAATGTACTACGTAACACTTTCGTTAATTGTTACCTTCTTGAGATGCCATTTGTAACAACCCTGACACAAAAACTAGCGTCTTCTTGAGCCGAGGAGTGTGAACCCCGTAGTTCACACTCTCAAACCCAGACCACTCTTTGCTTTCTTTCCATCGACCAATGGGGTTATTTTTTATGAGCGCGCAAATTAAGAAAACAGACGCTGCGTCACTCTTCACCTGCTATTAAATTACTGTGTAATACAACCCGGAAATTAAACCATGCTTCTGACACGTGCAGCTAAACGAAAGAAAAAAGAAACATGGCTGTAGTCTAGAAAAGATGAGTTTACTTTATATTAACTGAAAAGAAGAAATATTAATATATTTACTTTAAAATATGATCTCAAATATTAAAAAAGACATGGAGAAATCGATATCATTACAATTCCTATAACAAATAAAATAACCTCATGTAAATATATTGTATCACTGGATACTAATGTTTTATTATTATGAGTTAACACGTTATTAATGTAAAAACCATCACTACTATAGTGTTAAATAGCATCATTTGAGGAAATATTTCTCAATGCTTTAATTATTAAAGAAACTCAAACTTTGCATCTATATTAAATTGAGATGTTTGTATTATTTTAGAATAGTAAATAAATGTGAGCAAAATCCCCTTAAGAAATATTCCCAAAAGTGAATTGAAATTCAAATATATAATATATCTGGGGTCTGCAAGCTTGGGTTTTCTAATGCGAGTTGAACTTGCTTGCTCCCAAGTTCAACTATATTCATAATTAGAAATTGGACTTTAAAAAAACACGATTTAAAAATAAGAACACCACTCAAATGAAAATATAATAGAAAAAAATGTAAAAGGTTTCAACACTCATGTCTTAAAAGATATTAAAATTACACTAACAATTACAAAAAAGTTCATAAAATTGATGTTTTAGTGAGTTAACACTTCTCCAAAATAAGCCTCTATAATTTAAACTACCCAAAGAAAGAAGGTGTTAAATAATGGCAAAGCTGGTGATATATATGGGATTACAAGTGAAATGCTTAAGTGTGGGGGCACAATACTACTTGTCAAATTGTGTGTGCTGAGATTTTGAATGTTCCTAATGACTGGAAGAATGTTGTCATTGTTTCATTATATAGAGGCAAAGGTGGTAAGGGTTAATGTAAGAATTATAGGGCAATTAGTTTGTTGAGTATTCGAGGTAAAATTTTTGGGTGTTTTAACTCAGACGGTGTATGAAAAAACTGCAGACTAAATTTTGGGTGTGGATTGTGGTTTCATACCAGGTAGAGGGTGCATGGATCAGATATTTGTGTTGCAATAAGTAATCGAGAAATGTATGGCAGTAAGGAAAAAAGTTTATTGTGCATTCATTGATCTGGAGAAAGCGTACTATCAGGTGAATATGGGTATGTTATGGAATGTTCTTAGACAGCATGGTGTGGATGGATGTTTAGTAAATGCAATTATGGTGGTGTATGATGGAAGTAAAGCATATGTTAGGGTTGATGGAGCGTTGAGCGAATGGTTTTACATTCAATAAGGTATAAGTTAAGATTTAGATATTGTTATTTAAAGAATTCAGAAAAATATGATTTCAAATTTAAGATTTTATAAATGTGGATACTTATGAAAAATTCCATACTACTGAAATACCTTGGACAAGTTAGTTATAATCTTTTAATATCAATTATAACAAAAATTTCATAATATTTAAATATTTCATTAGTAACTCAATAATTAGTGCATTTAAAAGAGTCAAATGGGCAAACTCATTAATAACATAAAAATTACAATACAGTGTAGTTGGATACAAAGATGAAAGATATAAAACTTATTTAAAACAACAAGTTAAAATAAGGTTAACCTTTTCAGTCAAAAGTTTTGAATATAATATATATAAATTGAAAGCTAATTTATGTCTAATGAAAAAGTTAAGTCTAAGTCTTAGCTGAAATCAACATACCTTTACTCCTTTTTGGTAGTCCAGATCAATGGAGAATCATGGAATATTATTATCAGACGTGTTTCGGTACTTCACTATCGTATCATATTCAATGGAAAGTTGTCATTGATTGAAACACAGTGTGTGTACATGTCTATAAGATAGTAACTCCTTCTAGTTTGTGGATCAAAAGAGAGGGGAAGGCCATGTAAGATGTGGCTAAATATTGTAGATAAATGTATGAAAAATAGAAACATTAGAAGTTTTAAGAATAAAAGAGCATGTATGACTCGGTGTATAGATGTTGTTGAAGCGAAGGGAGTATGCAATACATTTGAAATGTGTCATATTTCATTTATTAATCCTTTATGTAATAATCACACATGATAATTTGTTTCATTTCCATTCCCATATGTGCAGTTGCGCTTGTGCCTTATATGGGCTTTCACTAGAAATTAGAAATTATCTTATCAGGAAATTTATTTTAACTCCATTTTTAATTCTTATTAAAGTTGATATTCATACTTTAAAATGAATAATAATATTTAAATAATATTATATTTCTAGCAGAAAATATGAAATAGTAAATGCTTTTTTTATTTGAATGTGGTAAGTTTGGTAAAATATTTATTGCAATGTTGATCAATAATGATTTTAGACAGGTTTACCAATACAAATCTATAACTAAATAGAAACTAATGCTAGTTTTGTAGCCGAGCGGTTATAATACAGGTTTTAAGCATCTTAAGTTTGAAAGCAATCAATATGTATTCTCAATATAAAATAATTATTATTCCAGTATTTAATGATCTAATTGCTATTTTTATTTTTATTACCTTGTCATGGCAATGCAGTTTCAATCCAATCGAGGATAATTCAAAATGAACGAAAATAGTTAATTAGTTTACTGGTTGAAATTATCTTTAAAGCTCTATTACATTATTTATTATTAAATATAATATTGATTATAAAAATTTGTTAAGTTACCAAATGATTTATAAGTGAAACTGCTGATTTCATCTAAATTAAATAGTCTATACTTATCATTGTGTTTTAAAAATTGATTTGTACTACATCAAGAGGAAGTTCAAAAATGATGAACCTAAAATCTTTAAATCTCGATACCAGGCTTTAATGATGAGCTCGGCTCTACATCCAAATACCTGCAGAGCCTTTTTTTATATATATATAAATAAATTTATGGTTTTATGTTAGAATTTTTTTTATTTTGTTCATATTTATCATCTTAAATATAAAATATATACTAAAATACTTAATTGCGAAATTGCTTTGCAGATTTTGTCCCAAGCTGGTAAATATAGTTACCATCCCAACATATAAATTAAATAAGCTACTACAGATTTGATATGAACATAAATTTTTGATTTACGTATCAAATAAAAATGAATAAAATTGAACCTAAATGTGTCTATTGGAGAGATAAGTACAAACAAAATAAAGCTTCCTCATAAAATATTCTTCTATTATTTAGTCTTAGCAAAAGATATATTTCTAATTCTGTTTTATCCCTAATTTAGTGTATGTAGATAGTGTTAACACCAATGAAGACGATGAAGAGGGTGAAGAAAGTGAGGGAACAGCTAAACCCACAGACCCTCCCTATGAAAAGATGCAAATCAACAGAACTCGTCCAGATGCTTGCGACGCAGAAATGGATTTGTACAAGTTGGTGAAATATTCACAGAAGGATCAATCACCTTATCAGAACAAACAAATGGCTTGTATGAGGTATCCGATTTGAAGTGTTATACCAACTTAGTGGTGTAAACTAGTGGTAGTGGGATTGTTGATGATGAACACGTTTCATCTTCATTGAAAATGTTTATGTTCAATTGCCGTAGTACTCATCATAGATATAAAATAACTGTTCATATTACCCCCTTTGGGGGTGTATGGTATAGAGCATCACACTTGCAATAAATTAGACTGCAATCGATGGGGGAGCGGTGGGCAGTGGGGGAGGGTTTGAACCTGGTCGGGTGTACTGAGGGTGATTTTCCCTAAATAGTTTTCCACTTATCCTCCATGCAAGTGTAGATACACTTATTCTAAATTCAACATTACTCATCCCTAACACATTAGTGTAATTATTACATAGGCGTATAACCCAAACGAGTGGTAAAACATTCTGATAAAAAGTGTTTGTGTTCATGTTACTATACATAGAAAATTAAACCAAACATATACTGAAGTTATATTTTATTTACTTTGGCACTAAATATGTTTGCTAGAGAAATGGTAAAAATAAATTGTGTTACCTTCCATTCCACCTTAAGCTAAAATAAATAAAATATTGAATTAGGCAATTCTTACTGTATGCCGACTTTCTCCTAGGCCATACGTGGTGCAAGCCATTCCATACAGCAACATGATCTTACTAGTGGTGGACCTCACTTGTCCTCGGACAGCCGTCCCGATGTCCATTTTGCCGATTGAAGTGGAGTACCGTAACTTCTCCTTGGCTTGCTACAAAGCTCACTTCTTTGACCTTCACCGGACAAGACCACTTTCTTGCATCAACAATCACACCAAGGTAAGCCAGTTTGTTTTGTTCAAATTTTTAGGATTTTTTTTAGGAATATTACCAGTTGCTAGCCAACAGTAACCAAGCACCCGTTTATGTGAACTGGTAGTCTACTCATACTCTTTTGTTGTGGGCTTGATGTATTTAATAATATTCACCTTATCTGCATTAGTGGTCACATTGTCTAATGTGTCACTCTCGTTTTAGACTGGATTGCTAGTGACTGGGAAATAGGTATTCGAATTCTAGTACTCTACTGAGGATGGGTTTCTCTTATTGGTTTCACACTTTCTCTTCACATGTGTGCATTTTTTTTCTAAAACTCTTATCATCCTCAGCCTTATTTAACTAGCATAGTTAAAGTATGATTATAACCCAAACGAGGACTAAGATACAGTGTAAAAATAAATTCCCCTTTCTTATTTTTTGTCCTAATAGGAGAGTAAATTTAAGTTGTGGATACCATAATAGGTGTTAAGCCACTTATCAATAATAAACTATTAACAGGTAGGCAAGTTTATCCCCATTAATAGTGTGAGCCTTTCTCTCATTATGGTGACTGGAGTTTGATCCTATGAGATTTGAATGGCTAATACAAACAATGTGCATCTTCCTTTGACTTGAGAGCTTAAGAGTTTGATTCAAATTGACTGCACTGAGGGTGGTTTAAATATGTGCTCCTCACTCTAGGATGTTGTCCTTTAAATTTCTCATTCCTCGTTCTGTTCTCTGATATTGAATTAAATCGCCAATAATCAGCGATGGCACTACAGTGATTAATTCTTTTTCAACCTGAATAAGTGGTCACACAGTGTAAGGAGTCACTAATGCAATAGGCTGGATTGTTGGTGAAAGACTAGTCAGAGTTTAAATCTTGGCCGAGTTTGCTGAGGATAGTTTTCCACATTTCCTCCACACAAATGTGGGTACATTTCATTTAAATTCTACTTTTCTGGTCCTTGACACATTAGTCTAATTAGTATATGGTCTTAAAACCTAAACAAGTAGTAAGCAAATGCTGATAGCTTAAGTAATGAAACATCATGAAAAATTTCAATATTTTTCAAATAAGCAGATGTGAGATTATCGCCTCATTGAAGAAACATGATTTGATATCAATGCCTTAAAGAGTGAAAAATTGTTAATACAAAGAATCCCAAGATTGATTTCTGTATAGGGCTAAAACCAAATAGGTGTGAAATTGGGTGTGAGCTCTCATTTACTGGCAAACTAATTGTCTGGATTGTTTGTAGTTTTCTCTTGGAATTAAGTTAGGATGGAAACCCCCCCCCCCTCCCCCATTAGCAGCCTAGCATTAATGCGACAAATAACTACCAATTGTTTTGTTTTATTTCCGCAGGAGAGTGAGATTGAGCACTTGTGTGGGGGCTCCTCCATCATTCAACTTAGCTTGCTACTGCTCTTCCCCAGTTGGGCTCTTGCATACTTTGTTTTCAGCGAGCGTTGAGATCAACTGTCTTTTGACAACTGTAACATTGACTGTGATAACTCCCTTCTTGTATAAACATTTGTAAAAAAAAAAACCTCAATTAGCACAGCTTTGAGTAAAAGAAAGACATACAGTGAAACTCTTTTTCACCCTCCATATCTTTAAGAAAAGGTCTGCTATGTTACAATGAAGTTAAATTTTAAAACTCCAAAATGTGTTATTAAGTAAAACGGTATAGCTTTTAATTAAATAATATTTATCTTCGTTTTCAAACAACTTCATATTGCATTTGTGCCTAGACACACTTAAATGGGAATGGTTTGAAATAACTATTAATATAAAAGAAATGTTACAGCTGATATTTTTTAAATGTTCAAAGATATCATATATGTTAAACATAGTTTATATTGTATTGTTGGCCAAGCGGGTCAGATACAACAAATTGTGTCGAGTCGTGTTGGATCATTTGCTGGAGATGATAAACGACCAACCCAACATGTTGGCTGACTTGAAAGATTCTGCGCATGCACTATTGAGTCGAATCAGTTTCCAATCTTTGCAAAGCACATGTTTTGTTTTTAGATAAGTTTAATTTTAACATCGGGGTTTACATGGTTTTGTGATCATGGAATGGAACAAGGCATTTAAACTAGTGTTTTATATCAAAAGGATTCTGTTCTTTGGAATGTTACATGCTTACAAATCTATCAAATCCACTCTGCAAACACAGGTAATTTATTATTCCCATGTACGCAATTTCAAATCAACATTTAACCAAAAAATTTAAAATCCCCTACTGTTTCTTAAATTTTTGTGTTTTTTTTCTACAAGAGTATACTTCCTGTCAATACAATAAATGAATAAATGTGTGTCTAGTTAACAAATGTGTTATGACTCTAGTTTATAGATAAGTAAAATATTAAATTATAACAACTAGAACATTTTATTTGTGTTTTAAAATCAAGATAGAGATTAAGACTCGAGATGCCAAATTTGATTTTTCTATTGAAAATATAATGCATTGAAAATATCACATTTAGGTGCAGACACATTCTTGCCAACGAGAAAATTGAGAAACTGTTTCACTGGTAAATTTTAATTTCCTAATTTATTTAGCCACAACTATATGAAATCTTTAAAAAAAATCAAGTTAATTTGGGAAAAAAACAAAACAAGCTTATGTAACAAATTAAAAAAGGTTAAAATAAAATGATTAGATATGTTGTGAAACATCTAATTTAAAAATTTTCAATATGGTACATACTTACACTTGGTTCAATTTAGTTTTATTTTCAAACCATTTTGAGCTATTATAAAAAAAAAATTATTTTAAGAATCTCAATTACAATCAAAGGTAATTATTTACATAATTTGTTTATATTTTAAACAAACATAATGAATGTAAACCAAACCATTCTAAATATTTATATGCTCTAGAATCAAATTAAGAGTACCTACTATGAGTGACACCTAACTATCTAACTTTCATGAATAAAAGGATATTTTATTACATTTGAATGGATTAATATTTAAAATAAATATAATGTTTAAGTCTTAGTTAAAACTATCCAGAGTTCACTTATACGTACCTGTTGAAAAATAATTAATAATTTACTTTAACAATATCAAAGAATTAATTTGTCATGCAATATTTAAAATCTTGCAAGACTTTAAACAATTCTAAAAATAATAATTCAAGTGAATATTATTACTTTTTACATTTTACAATTTAGTTCATTCTTGCTCATCAGGAAATATTCTTTTTATTTATTTGAGGTATTTAATGTGAACTTCATGAACTGACTGATTATATCAGCACAAGAGAATTTTATGAGTGAGAGCGAAAGGTTCTACCTATTTTTCTGGGAAAGGTATTCACACATACCTTCCATGATTCTTTGATATGACTCAACCAACATGGGACCGACAGCTTTACTTCCCCTCCAAAGGAAATTAGGATTCAAATTCTGGTTTGAAAAAGTTTCTCTATCTTGATAACACACAATTTTGCATTACCCTCCCAGTAACTTGAGCATTTAAAAAAAATACATTTTGGTTTATGAAAATTAATACACCTCACTTTTGTATTTGACTGGTAAATATTGAATGTGTGACAACCAAATATTATTATTAGTGCTTAGCTTAGCATAAACTTTACCACATGTTTAATTCAAAATTGAAAGATAAATTTCACTATTTTAAAAATGTTAAACAATTATTACCTTTCTTGGCAGAGCCAAACTATTAATCGCTTGTCTTTATAACCTATGGATTATTGCATTTATGTGGTAATTATTTTCAAGAAAACTAGTTGTTTAAAGGGTAGATCCAGGATTTTTGTGAAGGGAAGAAAGGGGCGTTCTCATGGGACCCAGTGAAGGGGAGGTTCTCCTTCAGGAAATTACGAAGGGAAAAAGATACTTCACAATTCGAGATTCAAGAATAATTTAGAAAAAATTGATTAGAATATTTAAAATAATTGTATCAAGCTTATTTGTTTGTTTTTTGTGATTTAAATTAGGTGCTTAAAGTGTAAATCAATTATTGACAAAGATTGACACACTAAGCAATTGATTAGCGAGATATTACGTGATAGTACAACTTCTTGAAATGACTATAGCAAAGATTAAATTGGTTTAGTTTTTTAATCTTTATTGTTAATACTAACTAAAACAATTTGCGTGTTTATATCCTCACAAGAATTGATTGGAACTGAAACTCTGTCGGTAAATACACATAAAGAAGCATTTAGAAGTTAGTAATAACTATAATATTCCAATAGTAATGAATAGACATATTTTTACAAGACGTTAGACTAGAACATAACTTGTGGGATTTAATATTAATGTCCAGTGTTTGTAACGTTTCCTTCTATATAATGTTCATTACAAAAAATGTCACATTCCTTTAATAAATAAGGGACTGGTTAAAATTAATATTCATTTAGTTTAAATTAATGTTATTTTCTCAAGAGCTATAAAGTTATATTTTAGTTATTTGGAATGGGGCACTCCAGAAGTTTTATTTTGTAATCATTAAGGCTGATTAAAAAAACTAGCATAAATACAACCTGAAGGGGTGGAAATATTATTTCATTTGTTCAACCTACAATCCAATCAGGATAGTATTTTTGGATAGCATTTGAAAATTGAGCAATTATCAATAGGAAAAGCATCTTAAACATCATCCTCTAAATAAACTTTTTTTATCTACTACACAATTTTCCAGATAAATCAAATAAATTCTGACTCACTCTTTAAAAATTATGAGCTATCTTAAGGGAACATGTTTCATTTAACCAGTGCAAATTTAAATTTCTGATAACTAAACATTTTGCATAAAATCTTTTTTACCTAGTACCATGTAAAATCAAGTGAATTAAGCCAAAATGACGAAATTGTAGAATAATGAAGCACAAATAAAAGTAAAAATACTAACATATATTTTCAATTTCAATATTTCGATGCCTCTGTAGCATCTTCATCAGGAAGAAGTACACTAAACACTTTACAACTGTGTTGGCATCACTGAAGCCAACTTCCTATGAGATATTCAAATAATAAAGTTTTTGTAAAATTGTAATGGTGTTTTTACTTTTATTTGTGCTCATTTTCTACAATTCTAGTGTATTTAATCAATTTTTTAACTAGGTGTTTTCAACGTCACATTTTACAATGTATTTATGCATAAATGACATATTAATAATTTCAGTCTATCCTCAAAATAAAGCCTAAATGCAATAGTTATTTTATCAAGTACATGATTCATTTAATTTAAGTTCTTTGTTGTGTTAAAAATATCAGCCTAAATGCATTAGTTATTTTATCAAGTACATGATTCATTTACTTTAAGTTTTTTGTTGTGTTAAAAATATCAATGGTAATACTTATTATAAATATGTATTATTTTTTCAAGATGCGGCCAATAGTGATGTTTAGTTTGATCTTCAACTGTTATTTAAATACATTAACTAATACAATTTGAAAGCCTACACAGAAACAAACATACCAATAAGAAATATTGCCACTTTGATATATCATTTGATATTATATAACATCTAGTAAGACCTTTTTTAATAACACAAACATTTGTATTTTATAAATATCATGACATCAATGATAACAATGTTCTAGTTATTATAAAGATACAATTAACTGTTTAATATTTATTGGATTCAACCAAAAACAAAATTCATAAAAAATCTAATTTAATGCGTTGTATTATTGTTGCTATACTGTTTTATAGCATTTAAATATAATGTTTTGTGTAAAAGATTCTTTAAAATGTGTTAACATATGTATTTAACTGAATGAATGAAATTAAAGTTAAAACTCTTTGCTACAATTGTTAGTATTTTCAAGATTTTATAAGAAAAAATTGATTTAAATGTGTTGTGTAAGTGTAAAATTGCTATTCCCTGTTGATTTTTTTTTCAATGAAGGAAAAAGAAAATTGAATGGTTTATCACTGTATTGTTCAAATGTTTATATACATAATAAAGAATTAAAGTTTGGCAGTACCATTACTTGAAAGTTATTATTAGAAGAGTATACACCTTTAAGGATTCAAACAATGGCTGGTTTTGTAATAAAACACAATTATAGCTTTGGTTTCCAATTCATTAGGTTTTTACTTTAATCTTAAATGTTTTAAAACTAAGCTATTGGATTATAAGCCAATAAAGTTGTTTTTTTTGGCCGCATATGTTTATGAGTAGTGGAGACAACTAGTCTACAAGAAGAAACCTTTGGTGCATCGCAGATTCCTATATGCTATCTGTACTTTGTATTGAAGGAGTTGGGAATTAAGTAGAATTTAGAGCTAATATACCCACTTTTGTGGAGAGTGAAAAACCTTTAAGAAAAAACTACCAACACTGCGTCGCTGGCACTGTGAAACGCACAGATCCATACAAAGATTTTTGTATCTGTTTCATAAACTGGAGGATGGCTACTGAATTACTGACATTAAGCTTAAGGAATCTACATTGTACTACAAAAATAAAGAGAGAATTAAAGAAAAAAGGATTCATTATATTAAATGTTATCGATAATATAAAGTGGAAATAGGGGGTGCTGCAGTTCCGCAGTGCCTATACACAAGCCACCACTGTGTATAAGTATTCATTTTAATATTGTAAGCATTAAAACACTTCATAGTAATTTAAAAACTATCCTTTTTGTATTTATTTATATCAATCCTATGCTAGTTATTTCAACTTTATGTAATGTGAAAAATCTAAATTCAAATATTCCATGAGGATTAAAATGTTCAGCTCTGCTTTGGTTCTCATAAGATATAATAGCTGCAATTTTTTTTTAATCCTGCAAAAAAAAATTTACAATATTTTAGCTACTCTATTATTTACCATTTCTATAGTGGGACACATTTTATATAGCATTATCCAGGTAAATGTGCTAATCACCCCCCTAATTTAGCTCAAGGTTTGATAAAAAAAAAAGCTCAAATTTAAATGTTTATGTAAATGAATACATTACTTTACATCCATTACTGTTTCCAGGCTATGGCCTGGGTCAGTTTTTTATTCAAGCCATATATTTTCAGCTAATGGCTTTCTAGGCCTGTCGTAGCGTCATATGCCTTATAATATAACTTAAGACTAGGACAGGCACAACATCCAAACTCCAGCCGCTAATTTATCACTATGAAAGGATAAACCCACATTTCATGATACATTTTCAACCATGCTGAGAATTGAGTCCGGGACCCTTAGCTCAGTAGGCAGACATGCTACCGACTGAGCTAAGGTGTCGGATTGAATTCGTTACTAGTGTACTTATAAACTCAAATACATCACAGACTTTGCCTTAAAATATAGAAGAGTGAAGAGTGACCCTGTAAAAGGGAACGACTTCTGGATAGCTCAGTGGTGAAATCATTTGTTTACTAAGTCAAAGGTCCCAGATTTGATTACCTTGTCCAGGTGTATTTTTCATTTAAAATATATTATATTTAGATGCAGCTATTACTGTACCTAACTATAATAGCTAGACTATTTATTCCATAAACTATTTCTACACTGGCATTATCCAGGTAAGCGTGAAGATTATACCTTTTACTTTTAACCTAAATATTCTTAAAATTCGGGATGGGACTTTACAATCATTAAGGAGACTTGAGGCTTTGAGAAAATATCAGATTCAAAAATATAAAAAAAAAAAAATTTATAATTTTTATTTAGCATTTGTTTTAGAGCTCCAGTACTGCTTATTGTTTGTTCACCGTCAACATAATTATAGAAAAAAAACTTAACCAGACCCCAGAAAATTAAGTCAATACTTGACAATGTTATAATCAATACATTTAGTTAATTATTCAATGGCAGGAGTGGCCAGTCTTTTTGGTTTATGAATTGCTCTGAAGAAGGAAAATCCTTTACGATCTGCTACCTTACCATAGGATTATATTGTTTGATTCAACGGTAAACATTAATAACCCATTTTATGTTTTAATAGTAAAATTAAATTGCATGTAAAAACTTATAGACTTTCACACAGTGAAACAGTTGGTTTTTTTTATCAAACCAGATAATAGTTAATCTCCCTGAAAAAGTATTTCCTAATTAAACACTTAAATTTGAAGTTCTTTCATGACACAACATAATCTTAGGATAGTTTGCTGTGTGAGAGTTTATAGCTATGCTGTCATAAACGAAGGCAGGGTTATAAGTGATCATCAGTCAGACAGCTTCCATTTTTTTTATTTTCTAATGCTGATTTGAGAAAAATTTTCGAATACACTCTTATTTTCTTTCTCTCAATATTTTTTAATCGATTAAACAGGTAATCAACCAAAATAGAAGCCGTTATTGATCGTTTGGCCATCCCTGCTCTATGGTATTAAGCACTCTAAGTTCACTATCACACTTACAAAAGTACTCTACCTATCCCTATCTTGAGCTAGTTCTATATAGTACACCTCATTACACCCTATTCTTTTGAGGTCCATTCAGTTATCCTCCCATCTATGTTAGGTCTTCTTAATGGTCTCTTTCCTTTGGGTTTGCCAGTCAATACTGTTGTTGTTGAGTTGATAAATATTAGTTTAAACATGGCTGTTGATCCAAGTTTCGGCAAGATCATTTTGGTTATGTAGATAAATCTTCAATACATTTAATGTATAAAAGACAGTGTAGAAACACTGTACAATAATGTATAGTAATTGATATTGAAGGAAGCCAACCTGAAAGGATAGTTAAGTTAGGCCTAAATAGAAAAACACACTTCCCTCTTCTCAAACCATTGCACTATATTACACTTCACACATTGTTGAATTTTCGGAGATGTTTCTTTATCATTAGAAAAGAGGCATTGAAAACACAAAGATAGGCTAAAGAAATACATTTAAGTAAGCTTTCGCAAATAAAATAGCTAAAACATGCTTACAATTAGGATCAACCAAAACCATTGTGTTGAGAAGTAATAAGCATACTCACTCTACCAGTGCTTATTCTTTTTATAATATTCGCAATATAAAACATCCAAACAAATAGTTACTGAACATCAAACATAGCTGAGATATCTTCTTTTTCAACACACAATTTTTTGCATGGAGTTTACTTTATTGGCAGTAAAAAGAACTAACCTCTCAATCCATAGAGTTGGGAGATAAAGTTAGGAGATCTGTATTATATATTTTTTAGTCTTATAATTAATTCCAAAATACAATTTATTTATTTTTATAACTATTGCTGTGCCTCCACATTTATACAATAAGAATTTTTCTGTGTATTTACTTTAATTTTAAACTAAAGTTTCCCAAAAGTTGGGGTTAAGACACACCATAGAGTTGAGAAATATATTTACTTTTAAATTAATTTTATTGGTTACAAAGTGTCAATATTCCATGTTAACTACAACCATTAACATTCAATCAACTTTGTATAAATGTTATATGTAATGATATAAATATTTATTGTTAGTAAATTGTATAGGTCTTACCGTTTCCCTTTTTAGTAGAATCGCTCAAAATACTGATAAAATTAATGAGTGCCTAATAGCTTGTAAATGTATAATAAGACATTGTATAAACACTGTACAATAATGCAAATTAATTGATAGTGAAGGAAGCCAACCAGAAAGGATAGTTGAGAAAGAACTCAGACATCACACAATTTTAAACACAAGTTTTCTACACCTCAGGCAAAAAATTTAAACTCTTACTGGATTTTTTTTATAAATCATGTAATTTTTTATTTATTTAGCTAAAGAAAATTAAAAAATTGTATGGAAATAATGTATTAATTAAGTTAACACTCTATTTTTACTTTCTCATAACAAGGAAAAATTTGTGATCATGAAAGAACTTGAAATAATGATGAATCTTTACATTTTATGTGAACACAAAAAAAAAAGTGGATTGCACACTTCTGTCGATCTGTCCCTGGCCAAGGATTCGAAACAGATAGTGTTTGTTATTTATTTTTGATATTTATATTTTATAAGGCTATACCTCAGGACTTTATTTTGATACAGCCCTCAAATTAAGGGTAGTTTACTGATGCATGATTTTATTTGAATTCCAATTTTTTTTTAAATAGTTCTAATGATATTGATTAAAAGGTATACTTAAGTTTTGTTTGATATGATTAATAGCAATGTATCATTAGTGATTTATAGGTAGAAATTTGTTGAAGGGAAGTTTACTAATAGGATTTTTTTAAATTCTTAATATTTCAAAAACGTCTATAATAATTTTGTTTAAAATGCATATATGCTATGGCAAATAACACCATATATATGTTTTGGGGTTAAAACTCATTAATGGGTAGTATAACGACTTGATTTTTCAAAAACTTGAAATATTTTATAAATGGCCTAACTATTTGGTTCTAAATGGATATCTTAAGTTGTGTCTGACATTACAAATAACCCTATTTAATTGATTATGGGTAAACCTTCAATAAAGTGTTGTTTACTGATGAGTGAATTTTGAAAATTCGAATTATGTTGAAAATACTTCATAAGATTTTAGTTAAAATATATATTTGGGAAGTGTTTGACATGAACATGACAAATAAAGATGTGTACTTGTTTTTTGGGGGGAAATTCGATTAAGGGTAATTCATTGATAACTTTTTTTAATCAAAAAACCTGTTAACAATGACTGAATTTTGTAATTTAAATAAATATATATATATTTCAAAAATGATTTGGTTCAAAATTAATATTGAGAGACTATTTTACATTATCAATAGTAATGTATCTTTATTTATCTTAAAGTAATTTAAGGCTAGTTTAATTTATTGACATTTTTTTGATTAACCTTTTAGAGTGAATTCAAACCAAGAGTATGGGAATAGTTTTTCATTATAAATAAGAATACTTTTTATTTTTAAAATAGATAATTCTAGGCTGGTTTACAGATAATTAATTTTGAAAAAGATAATTCTAGGCTGGTTTACAGATAATTAATTTTGAAAATTTGAATTTTGTTAAATATGTTTGAGTAATTTGGTTTATAATTTACATATAAAGTGTGTTTATTGTGATCAGCAAAATTATGTTTGTTTTTATGAAGGAAACATAATTATGGGTAGTTTACCAAACCAATTACCTCATTTGGATTAGTTTTCAAGTTTATTATTATTTTATTAACATTGTACATTTTTTAAGAGCTAAGAGTATAAAAAATTATCTTTGGTTTCGAGAAAAATACTTAATCACCCTCTAAAAAAGATATACATTATTATTCAAATTTTTCTTCCAAATTAATGATTTACAAAGAACATAAGAAAATATCAATACAAACTGAAAATAGATAAATAGTTCATTTGAAAAAACACAAAAGATTTTGGCTTATATAAAATGTGGAGAAGTCGGTTCATTACATAACTAATAGCAAAGCCTTCACAATTAGCTTTGAGTGACCGACACAACCATACCATTGTTATGACTGAACCAACGATTAAAATCTAAACGAAGAAGCAATTGTGATAAATATGCCCCACAAGGATGAGACCTTAAACTCGACAACATCTGCATGAGTAGTTTTATGAGGTATTCATGTTGTTGACCCATTTCGTCCAACTCCTCCCGAGCTTCTTGATTTAAGGGTGCAGGACCAGACCATTCTGACACACGATAACAGAACTTCTCACAAAGACTCAGAAACAGCGCCAGACCTCTGTGTACTGGGTTTTCTCGCATTCCGTTCACATCAGGGTTTGAGGAGTCGTCTGATAAATGTTTCTCCGACACAGGATTCTGAATAAGTTAACAATGTTTTGATATAGAAATGTATGAAAATAGTATGGAAAGATGAAATAATATAATGTTTAACAATGAGGCTAAATGATTATACAATAATGAAATTTTTTAAAAATATGGAAATATTAACTAATTACATAAAATTTGAGTGAAGTAAGCACCAGCCCACCTAAGGAAAAAGAAGAAAATAAAAGAGGAAGAAATGTAAACTGAATCCAATGCACAATGTGACATCTTCCTTTATTCTGGATTCTAAAGATAAAAAAGTTACACAAAAAGTGAAACATGTTTTTCTTATATTTCAATAATATTGCCTTTATCAAATTCAAAATTGAGTAGGTTAGTGTTTTTCACACAGGTTTCTTCTTCTTCTCTTTTATCCCTCTTGTTTGATAAATGCAATGATGCCAAAATATAAAAACTTTGTGTTTTAATGTGTGTGGGAATTTTTTCTGTAGAAGAGAGAATAAAGGAATAAGATGTCACATTTGTGCATTGGATTCGTCCCACATCTTTTTTTCTTTTTTTCCCTTAGTGGGCTTTCCTCAACCAATTGTCACCTAATTAGTTCATTTTTCCTTATTTTTTATCAATTTTCAACATTTGATAAATATAATCTCGTGAGTAGACCTTCAAAATTGTCAAATAAGTTGTATTAAAGTTAACCTCATACCAATCTAATACCACCCTGTATTTAACATAGAAACTACAGTCAAAAAAAGGTTTAAAAAGTATTAAGTTAATAAAAGTTATAGAAGTATAAAAATTCACTTGCTCCGAAGTCAAAGACTGTCCATTCTGAAATGAACAAACATGCACACACACATACATACATACACACAAACACACACATACCAGGAAACAAAAAAACTATTGCAATGATACTGTTTTGGACCCCTCTTGTATATTCAAAAAGTCATGGATGAAGTGTATTTTTCTTTAAAGAACTGGTGACCTGGTGGTCTAGGGTTAAGGTGTCAGACTTCTATGCTGGCGTCCGGGGTTCAATCCTCGGTCCCGGCAAAGATTTATCTGATTACCAAACCCTTCCTTCACCTCTGACAAGACATCTTGTGAATGTGAGGAATGCCAGATCTCCACCGTGGTTCGGATCTCACGTTAAACTGTAGGCCCTTCATTTCATCTCACAATCACCCTACCATTGCACATTAGCGTAAGTGCGTATAACCCAAACGGGTAGTAAAACGCGGTGCTAATAATAATAATAATAATAATAATTTAAAGAACTGTATGTAAAGTTTTCTTTTAATACTTCATCCATGGAGAATCATGAGTTTTCAGAAGTAATTTCAATACAATACCTATGTTTTAAAAATTTATTTCTTAAAAAAAACTCCCCTCATTCTATTTGAAAATCAGATGATATGCTGACTGCCTTTACCCAATGGGAAGCTAGCCTTCGCAACATCAGGTTGCCAGGAGTTCTCCCATTAGTTATGTTTTAACACTGAAGACCAGGGGTCCAAGAAGCAAGGGGTAGGTCATATATAAGCAGCATGTGCGTATAAATATACACAGAAAACATAATATTACACAGAATTATAGTAATCCAGAGAGAGAAAATCATAGTTTGTAACAACACTAGCTCTGGCTCTGCGTCAGTTTGTAACTGAACAAAAAACTGTATTTTAATATTAAATTTTATAATAGTTTTAAAGTGTAAACAACTAGATAGATTGTGCAAAGACATTAATTTTTACTGATTTCAATCGAATTACATATAATCAGATCATAATATAGCCGTGTGATGGCAAGTACACAGTAAGGCATACATGCGTCATCGTCATCATCATATAAAACGATTTCGTTATAATTAATGCCCAACCGTGGGGCATGCACGGGTCCACATCCGCATCATCATCATCATAAAACCAGTATTGTTATATTATGTAAATAGATTCTTAATACTATGTTGATCACTATACATACCATAGAGATAATAATTGGTTAATCAGTAAGTTTATCCTTTGAAATAAAAATATAATCTTCTATTTTTGCCTGAAATCAATTTTCCTATTACTAGTTTGTTAAAGTCTGGTATGTCACAAACCATTGACTGTTCTATAGACAACATGGCCAAAGCATTAATTAATCTGTCTTCACTCATGGTGTTTGTTAAATAGGACTTTATTAACTTCAGTTAAAAGAATTTGTGATACTTTTGTAGTGGATCCTTTAAATGTACCGTCCTATCCAAAAGAAGTTATAAAATGTAATGATTTCAAGCAGCCAGCCATATTTTCTTCTGTTATTTCTGACCAAGAGTTTAAAAAAACCTCAAGCCGGGTAATAAAATATATTTCATCAATCAATGGAAGTGCAGTGGTAAGCTGGTTAAAATCATCAATCGGAAGACCATCTTTTTTTAATGTTCATTGAGGTGTTCGGACTAAAATATTTTTACTCCACATAGATGGTTAAATTTGAATACAAAACAATCATTTATTTTAAATATAAATGAATCATAAACATCCTTTGCCAATCAATTTAAATTCTCATCATTCAGTTGTTGCCTTTTTCTAGGCGTGTGTCTTTCTGCGAGAATCTCAATTATTTCCTCTTGTCTATCGAACACAGAGAGTAGCTTAGTTATTATTTTGATATCTTTTCCAAAGTCGACAATAACAGCATGAATTCTCACTGGATCAGTATGCAAAACTTGTGACTAAATCATTATATGAGAGACTGGCTAAAAATTTATCTAGAACAAGAAAGTGATATTTTAAAGCCAATCAATTAACACAGCCACCAGTGTTACTGTTCCTGAGTTATATATTTTCAGAACACATGTCTGTATAATTTAGAAGCATTACAAAATACCGTATTTATAAGTGAAGACTGTTTGTATTATCTCCTAGCTTGAAAATTCCATATAGTTTGTGAGGGTTGAGGTATCTTTTTTATCGCATGCATGCTCTAAAGACACTCTCCTGTCTAAAGTAGAGGAGAAAAATGTGCCGAAAAAATCTCACACTCATTATATTAGAAGCAGCTTGTTCAAGCAATTTATGTAATAGGTTTGTGTAACAATAAAAATAATGGGCATTTTTACACAGCGGCTCCATTGTATGTCTGCAAATTCAGTTTTTTGACTGCATGTAGAATAGACTCTCACTACCAGAGTCCACAAGACATAGTAAATGATCACTTATAATAAGAGCAGTAACATCAGGTTGTCATGGCAACCATCCTATGATGCATTCAAAGCTTGGGTGGTGTTAACTGCTGCCCCACAGCCACAGAGTGATGGTGAGCACCTGTTATCGTAGTTTTACTAGTAGGCACACTTGTTGTGTAACTATGATTTTACTAATTTACACAATAAACTGGGGAAAATGGGTGTGAATTTCAAAATACGTTTTGTTACTTCTTTTGATTTATTTTAAAAAAAGGGGGGGTGGGAGGGGCAGCACCCTAGAGCCTTCCCTCACAAGCTGCCACTGAATATCAGTGATAGGGAAGGAAGTGGGAATGTTACAATTTACTCTCTAACTTATCAAATATGTAACTGCCAGTTTATTTTTGAGTTTATCTTTCTTATTATGGAAAAGTAATATTTCTAAGGATAGGCCCTTGATTCCTCAAGAATATTCGAGATTTGAGGATTCTAGAAAATTTCGAATTTGAAACTCAAATTATTAGAAAAAAACTTGCTGAATGTATAAATGTTATAATTATTTGGACCATATAAAACTTCCTATCTATGTGCCCTATAATTCTTTACAAATTTCCATTAATTTTTTCCCCCTTCACCCTTTTTTTAGGGAGTTAAGTTTGAATGTTTCATACTCCTCCGTGATGAGTTCCGATAAAATGAAACTTAGGTCAAGGGAATGAGTGATAAAGATCGATTTTATTCAAGAAGCAACCATTACCTATTTGTCCAATGGTAGCAAAGTAAAGTGTAAACTGTGTTCTTCTTTTCGTTGTAAAAGCCATATTGTGTTTGTCTCTTTTATATATTTCTATCCATCTCTCCTGTACCTTCTTCCAATTATAATACAAATACCTCATAAAGTGAAAAGGGGTTTTTCCTATAGATATAAATTATTTACTATTATATGTAATTGGAATAGTCTAACATTTTCCTGACTTTTCAAGTGGTTATCTCCATAGCAGTTTTATAATGTGGAGCGTGACTCTTTATTTTGTATTGTGTTAGTCATGGATATATTTATTGTGAGAAAGATATGACATAGCCGATATTACTCAAAGATAAGCTTGAAAGTTACTTTCCAAATCTTAACACAAGTGAATATGACTGGATAAGAAACCCATTTGTTTCATTTGATATTGGTGGGCTTTCCTTGGCAGAAGAAGAATTCACAGAGCTGAAAAATTATAGGAGCTTAAAGTTAAAACATCAATAAGATGAAATGGACAAATTCTGGAATTCACTTCAAGAAGACTTTTTGCATTTAGATAAATGGGTTTGCGTGCTTTTGTTGCCGTTTACAACCACATTTGCTTGCCGAGCTGGATTTTATGTAATGACCAAAATTAAAACAGTGAAATGTGGCAGTTTAAAATTTTGGATAAAGAAATGCAAGTTAACTTTCACACATACGTCCCAACATAAAACGAATTTGTAAAACTTGTCAAGTACATGTGAACCACTAAAACTAAGGGTGAAAATATCTGATTTTCTCTCCTTAGTAAAGTATGTAAATTTGTTTATTTTAAACTCATAAAATAAAATTGTAAATAAATGTGTGTGATATGGAAGGAACAAAAAATACTTTAAATTTGTGGGATAGTTTAATTCCTGAGGCGGAGTGTTGCGCAAAAAATGGAGGTCGGTAATGTGTTGCCATGGAAAAACTTTGGAAGGCATTGCTCTACACCCTCCAACACAAAGTCTTAAATCCATTAGCATGGTACTCACAATTTGGTTTTTCATGCACTTCACATATAAAAATGCATTGTACCTCCTAGTTATTGAGTTCAATCCACCCATTCCTTGACTAAACCACTTTATATATCAAACTGAGTATAGGTGTGCTAAGTAAGTTCGAAAACTTCAGTTCAAAACTTCCCTTCAAATATTTGCCAGTATTGTCTTTGCTTTGCAAGAAAAATGAATCTTAGTTTCATCAAATATATAACTTTGTTAAAAATAATGGACACCTAAAATAACTAAATATGACAAGTAACATTTTTTTTCTCAACATGAAACAATAAAAATATTCAAAATTTGAATCAGCATTGGGAATATTTAAATAATTTCATTTGATCTGTCTTCATTATGAATAAAAGTGAATTCGGAATCCCCCTACCAACCGGTGGTTGAACCAGATGCACAGAGAAGTAAGATAACAGTTATATCAACACATGGGGACAGTAAACAAATATGACTGCACACTTACATTCATAAGAAGAAAGGATTGACTCAAGATGTTTGCTAGAAACGTGGAGTGAGCCTTTTGGACGAGATCAAAGTCCTTTGTCTCATTGATGACACTCTGCATCATCATGTACTGACTCTCCAACACATCTACTTGAAGATAATATTGCAGGTTATCCACGAAAAACATGAGGTTCTTGCGGAGCTGCCAGACAATTGGCTCACACAAAGAAACGCTGCACAGCAACAACATAACATTAAGCTTATTATACTAACACCAACGCAATATTAACCCATGGTTTATAAATTAACCTTATTACCATTTGGTACAGTCCAATTTTAATAGGAGGGCCCATATCTGATGACTAACAAAATGGACTCTGATTTCACATATTCATACATCAGGTCATGGGATCTGCAGCTGTCACTTTTGATATATATCAACGATACCTTTTAAATAACACTAATTATATGGTGAAAAATGATCAATTTTGACCGCAAAAAAATATGTTTGTATTTTCTAAAAGGTCCTTCTTTTAAAAACTGTACTGCATGGTTATTTCACAGCATTATTGTTTCCTATTCTCTCTTCCAGCCCAATCCCCCACTCTATTTGGAGAGAAAAAAAACCTTGGAAATAATGTTATAATCGCTGGCAAAGCATTATAGCATCACAAGGTTTTTCTCATTCTCAGAGAAACTTTCTTGTCGAATGGCCTTAAAGGAGAAAGAATGAGGGAAGGAAAGAGGAAGATGGAGGCTTTTACTAAATGAGTCGGCCAAAGCCTAGAAACTAACGATGATGAGTAAGAGGTGAATATAATCTAAGATTTATGGGCTTGGCAATTTTGAGTATCATTTCTAGCTTTGATATTTTTTACTCTTGTATTGTGTGTCTGATAGTTTGCTGATAAATGTCTCATTGTTTACGCTTCTCTCTACTTGCTTTAATACTAGGAGGCCCAAGCACATTCATATACCTAGAAAGCTCATCAGCGATCATATTGACCTCTTCACATAATAAATATGTACCATTTCTTTGAATACATGTCTTAGAACTTTGTAGTATACTTTTGGAACATAGCTGGTGATTTATTTCCATTAACATGAATTTATACAGGATATCTCAAAGTTACTGTGCAGTAATGATATCACAATACCTCTTTTACTCGATTACGATTCTAAAGTTCAAGCTCAATTTTTCTATTCTTGATTCTGATACTTAAACATTTTTTTTCCCATTATTTTTCCAAGCATCCAACCTCATATAAAAAAAATTAGGTATTCAACTTTATAGCATACCAAAAAACTTTCATGATCATAATTTTTGTTAACAAAGAAAAATATCAATTTTATTAGGTATTAAATCCTTTTTTTTTATTTAGCACTTACTACCCGTTCAGGTTATACGCTTTTAAGTACTAATTACACCAATTGATTGGGAATTGGGAAGGTTGAATTAGAGGAAGTGAACCCGCCTTTGCGTGGAGGGAGAGTGGAAAACCATTTAGGAAAAACCACCCACAGTTCACCTGACCGAGATTCGAACCTCAATCTCCTCGTCCTCAGCGGTCGAGCTCAACACGACAAGCGCGTTAGCCAACTACGCCACCGAGGCAGGTATTAAATCATATAGTCAAAGTAATAAAATAATTAGGAATTACATTATAGTAAACATGTATTATGACCTATTAAATGAAAGTGCACTGTTTTGACTTAATGAGATTGGAAATAAAACTTATGTACCATACTGGTAGGAAGTAAACAAACAAGATAATAATTGTAGATATCAAATAATAAATGTAGACATTACTTAATTTTTAGATTGTAAGAAAATTAATAAAAGAGTAAAATTATATTTGCTTAGGCCTATAACATTTGTCGCAAATAAAACTGTAAATTTGTCAAATAAAAGACCTTATCTTTGTTAAAAGTCTTCAAAACTGAAATCAAACAAAAAATTCAAATAAACTCAAAATTAATACAATAAATTGCAGATTTTATAACAGAACGAACACATTTAACACTGTACAAAAATTTAAAGTTGTCCGTCATATTCATACAACACACATTAGCTCACCAGAAAAAATGAGTGAAAAAGTTTTGGGAGCGATATTTCGAATATATCGGACTATGCTCTAAATCTATTGAATTAAACTAAATATAACATTTTTGCTCTGTTTTTATTAACTATGTCGATTTTTGTTCAATTTTTATTAAACTTGTATTATTCAAAGGAGTAAAAAAGTAATTAAAAATTGAGAAGCAACAAAGAATATAATTACAGGAGAGCGGCCATCTTAATTTAATCTAAATATTCTTGCTTTTGATATACTCGGTGTGATATATTGATTGTGTTTTTAGAATCGATTCATGTAATTTGACAATCTCACTAATTTTTTTTCTTTCTTAAAGTGTGTCAAAGTTGTTAAGTTTATACCTCTTGTTACTGTCATAATGTCAGGTTATGTTATATTCGAGACCATTTATTTTTCATGTAGAACACTATAAAATTTTAGGATCGCATTACATTCAGGGTTGTACTATACTCGGGCTAATACAGTATACATTCAACTCTCGATTCTACGACCTTTCACGGTTCCCTGGAAAAGGGTTGTTATTTCGAAGGGGTCGCTATTGGAATTTTAACAGATTTTGTTACACCCCTGACCTTCATACGAAAAAATTGCATTTTTTTAGACAATACGTGAAAAAGTAAATAAAATAAAACCTACCTATTTCTTGAAGAAGGTACTCCTTTCACTCATTTCGTCAAAATTATAAGTTCGTATCAAATAAAAAAAATAGTGTGGGTCATCAAAAATCGTTCACAAAATCCAACCAAAAATGTAACCAAATCAAAATAACAATGTTAAACAATAGCATGGGTCGTTAAAAATTGTTCACAAAATCAAACCAAAATAGTAACCAAATCGAGAATCGAAATAACAATGGCAAAAGCAAGCCTGGCGCATGATGTAGCGGCAGTCGCGCGCGGGGAAACATTGTCTTGCTTGTGGGAGGGGGTGGACAGAGTCAAGTGATATTGGCTGGCATTGATGAGGTGGTGTCTTTTTTTTATACCTGACCCACCCCAGTTACTAGTAATACAGCGCTCACAAAGATAATTGCAACGCAGCGACCTAAATAAATGCAACAAACACATTTTACAGCCGATTTCCTTAAACTTTTCAACCTTTTTTCCCACATTTTTCACGGTTCCTCAAAAAAAGGGTCGTTACTTCGAGAGGGACGCTATTCCCGGGGTCGTAGAATCGAGAGTTGACTGTATTTACAATTTGCCGGCATTTAAGTTAAACGGCAACTAAACTTATATGAGAGATAATCGATTATTACCTATTCTGAATGTTGCCGTTTTGTTAAGTTGTCAGTTTTATTGAGAGCTAAGAACAAAAGTAGCAAGAATGATTCTCGATTCTTTCAAAGAATCTAGGGTATCGAGTTTGACAGCCTTACTGTGCAGTAATTACCATGTAGCTTATTGTAGTTCATCCTATAACAGATGTTGAAACTGTCCCCCAAGGGCCTGAAGACATATGAACACAGCTCATCATATCATATATGAAGAAACGTGTGGACATATGTTTTCAGGCCCGGGCGAGACATTTCCAACAACCATTATAGGTAGTGATGCAACGAGGTACCGAACATGATACTTTACTGAAGAGTAAATTTTGAGACACCTGTATGTGTTATACTGAAATACCTAAAAATTATATCATAAAAAAAATAAACTATAATATTATATTATATAGGGACAAATAGAATTAGAGGACTTGAAACGAGTCAATAGTTCAAATACAATTTTAAAAACAGAACTGCTCAGCCACTAAGATTGTACATAGTTTATTATGCTTGATTATGAAGATAATAATAATTTAAAATTGCCTGTTATTATTATTATTATTATTATTTAGCACCGCGTCTTACTACCTGTTCGGGTTATATGCTTTAAGTACTAATTACGCTAATGGATTAGGATTTGGGAGGGTTGAATTAGAGGAAGTGAACCCGCATTTGCGTAGAAGGAGAGTGGAAAACCGTTTAGGAAATACCACCCTCAGTTCGCTCGATTGAGATTCGAACCTCGATCTCCCCGTCCTCAGCAGTCGTGCTAAACACAACTTGCGTGTTAGCCAACTACGCCACCGAGGCAGGTTAAAATTGCCTATTACATTTATTTCACATTATATATTTAACATTGCAAAGGAGGGCGTTCAAGTATTACATAGGCACATTTTTGCTCATTTTTAACACCCCCCTCCCTTTGTAAGCAAAAATAAACAAATATCTGACCCCCCTCTTGATTACATAAGAGTTGCCAACTTTTTTCCATTGTTCTAAGAAATAACAATTTTTTTCATGCAATTTTGCATATAGCCTGAATAGGTAGTATGACACAATGATAAAAATAATAGTAAATTCATGCAATTTATAAATTACTTGTAATTATTAAGATAGAGGTGTAAATTAATTATGAAAAATAATTGAAAATTAACACTTGTATACAATAAATTTAAATTTATTAAACAGATCAAATTTAAACAAATTATAACATTATAAATGTTTAGAATTTTAATTTACTTTGAGTTCCAAGTTATTAAAAAAAAGTATTATTACTGAGTACGTGAATATTATATTTAAAGAAAAAACCCGCTAAACTCAATTTAATCCAATGAGCAAGTTCCTTGAACCCACGTCTCAAAGCATCCAATTATTATGTTTCTATTTGGAGGGAGGGAGGGCTAGGTCTCTCAAGCTTTGGCTTACTTCTAGAGGCTTCTCCACTTCTTCCTCGTTTAGCCACTCAGTATCTTCATTGCGCCCTCCCTCAATTTTGCCCGTCTTTCTCTGTTTTATGGAAGAACTGTTCTGACCCCCCTTGTCATCCAAAATAAGCAAAGCTCGAACCCCCTGCCCACCACGGTGTTTATGTAGTACTTTAACGTCTCCAAAGGTTATTTATGACAATAATGGGTGATGGATTAAACAAAAAATTGTGCTAGAAATTTACAACATAAATAGTTAGAATATGCATTATGTAGGGTCTACGAACTTGGGTTTTTTCATTCGAGTCGAACATTTCTAAAAGCTTCCGATTTCGAGTATATTCATAATTTTAAAATTTTAAGAGTATATAGGCTTAATTGCTTAGTTTAAGTGTATAAGTTATATCAAATCTTTAGCCTACTTTGATAATAAATATGTCAACAGAAATATTAGTTTAAAATTAAAATAACACTTAATAAAACATGTTTTGAGAATAAGAACAACACTTAAGAAAACATGTTTTGAGAATAAGAACAACACTTAAATAAATAACTTATTTATTATAAACAGTTAGAAATTTGAAGTGTTTCATATTTTGTTTATTATTCCTTAGTGTAATCTTGTATATTCACGTTTTATGTGCAAATTCCATACTTCTAGGCGCAGTTGCACATGCGCGTTGTTTGGTCTCTCGCTAGACATGTTTATATAACTGAGAAATTTATTTCAATTCAATTTTTAATGCTTATAAAAGTTGATGTTCATTCTTTAAAATTAAAAATAATATTTCCATTAAACACGGTACATTAAATGCTTTTTTAATATAAAATATGGTAAGTTTGCTAAAATATTTATTGCAATAAGTAAGATCGACATTGATTTTAGATAGGTAAATCAACATGATTCTATAACTACATTGTAACTAAATGAGTACTGGTTTTGTAGTTAATACGAGTTTTAAATATCTTAAGTTCAAAACATTCAATATAATGATCTATTCTTGATAATATTAAATTTATAATTGAACATAAATTATTATTTTAGAAAGCGACCAGGTAAAAATAGAAAAAAAGAATCATTCAATAATTATTTAGTAATCTATTTAGCTATTTTTATTTGCATTGCTTTGTCATGGCAATACACGTAAACAACATCAATCTAATATTTAGCACCGCGTCTTACTACCCGTTTGGGTTATACACTTTAAGTACTAATTACTCTAATGGATTAGGAATTGGGAAGATTGAATTAGAGGAAGTGAGCCCATATTTGCGTGGAAGGAGAGTGGAAAACCACTTAGGAAAAACCTCCTCCAGTTCACCCGACCGAGATTCGAACCTTGATCTCCCCGTCCTCAGCAGTCGAGCTCAACACGACAAGCACGTTAGCCAACTACACCACTGAGGCGAGTAACAACATCAATCAAGGATATTTTAAAATGGATTACGATATTGGATAAATTTACCAGTCAAAATTAGTTTTAAAGCTCTATTATGTTATTAATTTGAAAATTGATATTAATATAAATAATTTATGAAGTAACCAAATGATTTATAAGTGGAAATGCCGTTATTACCTAAATTAAATAGCCTATGCTTACTACCGTGTTTAAAAAATTGATTATTAAATTCATCAACTGGAAGCTTGAAAATTATGAGCGTACATAACTTTCGATCTTGATCTCAACTCGAAGCTTGAAATCTAAAATAATGGCCAAAAAATGGGATACTTGAAAAATGGCCCAGCCTCACAGACTCCCCAGATACTTGAGGCAAGTTTCTTTTTTCTTTATGACTGTGGCTGAACAAATGCCACTGACGACTTTGTTTTAGGTGGAGTAACTGGCAACTGTTTTGTTTAAATATTACTCGCAGCTAACCCTCAACACCGATGCTGTTAGTGTGTGGTAGTAGTTTGTTTTTAGCTCGTCCACCAGTTGAAGTATACATTTGAGCAGAGAGATTCTCTGACTTGTGACCTCCTTGTAAATTACTCACAACTTGAGTGTCTCTAGGTCAAGGATGTTGTAGAAAACATGAACTGGCAATCTCCGAGAAGAAGATTTACAGAGTAGCCTACTTATAAGCTGACTATGTCAACACCATACTTTGTAGAGTTACAAAACTCCATTATTTTTGGGAGCTTCTTTTTAATTGCATGTATCTCAACACTTGGGTGGAGCGTGCTCAATAGCAGGATGTTCTTCTATTACTTTCCCTGGTACACAGTCAATGTAATGTCCTTCTGACCTTGAGGACAGTGGTCTTGTACAACAGAGTTTTAGATGTCTTCACAAACCCTGAGCTCTCTCCTGATATAGCTTAGTGTCCCTACAATTATAGTTTTATCTGCTTTTAATATTTGTGCCAGCTTCAATAATATAAATAAAAGTATTATTGTGATATTTTGCCATTTCTTTAGGTATGATTGTATGAACTTCAAAATAACACTTTATGGAAAGAATTTGTTTGCAGGATTCCTGAGATAATAAGAGAATGATTCACTGATCAGCATGTTTCTAAGAACTCTGTCACTATTCCCACTATGCTGCTTCACAATAAACCATCAAAGCAATATAAACATAGATTTCTGACAAATATGATTTTGCATTTCTAAGATTATTACTATTCATTGTTTAGCAATAAGCAGGATAATTTTAATGGCATCCTGCACTCACAGCCCCTTAAGTTACAGTGATCAAATTGACTGCTCTTGGGTTTTCTAGGTATATTGGTTTGTAAAGTTAATTCTATTTATTTATGAGAGATGTGACTTTTGTATAACATGTAAAACACTATTTTATGAAAATTCACAAGGCCTCATTATGTTCCATCAACAATAATTACAGATGTTATGAAACAGTGAATTATACAAAGCGGTCAAAATGACCGCTTCAGGCTTTCTAGTGTTAAAAGTGTTAGTGAATTGGGTGTTGGAACAAATAAAATGGAGTGGGTGGTGGGAGAGGAAGGAATAACCCAACGAAGAGGGTAATGTGTAGATATCTGGCCATTGGAATGTTGGCAAAAGTAAAGTTAGAGTAAATCGAGATGATTTTTCTTGTAAGGTTTTCCACTTTCTCTCTAAACAAATGTGTATGACCTTCTTATATGGATTTTACCTTCCTCACCTGTGAAAATTAATACTAAGAGGTTGAAAATAAGTGAAACCCAAAATACAGGGGTGGATGGAGTTATTTAACTAAACATAATGTAAATAATCAGTATAAAAAAATAGTAAAATACCAATTCAATACAAACAAATGGAAAAATAAGATTTGGATACATATCATAGTAAACTAATTGTCAATTTTAACAACTTACTTCTTGGTTTTTGTCTGCATGTGACTTATCCACACATCATGCAGTTCTATTTGCACTTTCTTCACACGAATAAGAAAATGAAATATTTCATTGTAATTGGTGAGAACACTTTCACTGAACAAAAGATGCAGCGGCCAACTAACCCTGTATTTAAGTGTCAGCCCTGTCCAGCCATTCTCTGAAAAGAGTTTTCACAGCAAAAAAAGAGTTAAAAAAGTTACCATTCAAATTATTTGTCATTAAATAAATACTATAAAATCATTGAAAATGGAATGTAATTAAATTTTAAAAACACAACAACATATTTACAAAACCTTCAGTATTTTGATGCTCTCTGACATGCCTTTTGCCAAAGTGGGAAGAGGTGTTGTAAGGATAGTGAAAAGCATAGGAGTCATTCCATACCAAAACATCAAATTTATTTAAAAGTTGGTTGCAACTTTTTGTTTTGTTTTTTCAAATTGTGTGTATTCATTGAATGGTATGAGTTAGGTGAAAATACAAAATATTTATTCTATCCGTTAAGCCATTCCAAAGATATGGAAGCTCAAAGCTTGTCCGACAGTGGTCGTATAAATTGCTACAATATTTATTAAAATATATATATGTTCTGAACTTGTAGGGCTATGATTATTATAATAGTGTCAAAGGAAAGCTTATAAGCTAAGCTAGTGATATTTGATGGAAGTGAAAAAAAATTGTTTTATTTCTTTTATTATTAAATATAATAGAAATGTAGCCCCAGTAAAATTAGTTTGCAATAATAAATTTTGCAATAATAAATAATTTTTATATAATATTAAAATTTGGATGTGGCTTTAAGAATATTTTATTCATTTGATTCGGCTTGGCTTTAAATTGAAAGTGCATTTTGCACACCCATTCATATAATCATTAGTTTGTTATTTCATAAGTATTCTGATGTTAGCAAAATTGATGCTAGCACCTTACGCAGTCGTCAGACGGTCCAAGGGATTATATTTACAATGCACTTATTCATCGTTCAGAAGAATGGGATTTGAATCTTATCTTGGTGTAGTAGGATTGGCTTCCCCTCATCCTTTCTCTATCCTAACACAGGTGCAATTTTTTCCAAACCATCCCTTTCATGTAGATAAAGTTGTTAATAATGTGTGTTTAGAAAAATAGATAGTATTTAAATACCAAAATAATCATCAGCAGATGACCTTAAGCCTTTCGTTGGAAGTGTGAAATAAAATTTTTCCAGGTTAGCTTCATCAGTCATTAAAATCTTCCGAGCCGCAATGTGGAATGCTAGATTCACATCTGGAAGCAAGAGAAATTGTATTGGTGATTCATAGATTCAAATTTATACAAATATTTGAGAATCTAGGATTCAAGAGAATATCAGTTTTAGGTTTTTTAAATATATATCTTTTTCCTTCAAAGTGTGAATCGTAATTTGTTTAGAGCTTTTATCAATCATGCTCATTTGTAGTTCACCGCAAATCATTAATTTAGCCCTTAGATTTAAAGTATGGTATGATGAATACATCATAACAAAACATGTTAATATCTAGTTACTCCTCATAATATTTTCCAAAATATGGATTTTATTTTGAGATTCAGAATTTGTCAATAAAATGAAGATTCAGATTTGTAAAATACAGGATTAGATCTAACTTTAATAATTTGCTAACTTTAATGTTATAAAACTAATTATTTTATAATATTCCAAAATCGGGAAACATTCTAAATTCAACAATGCACATCGGTGACCTGGCGGTCTAGGGGTAAGGTGTCAGACTTCTATGCTGGCGGCCGGGGTTCAATCCTCGGTCCCGGCAAAGATTTATCTGATTACCAAAACCTTCCTTCACCTCTGACAAGACATCTTGTGAATGTGAGGAATGCCAGGCCTCCACCGTGGTTCAGATTCCACGTTAAACTGTAGGTCCTCCATTTCATCTCACAATCACCCTACCATTACACATTAGCGTAAGTGCGTATAACCCAAACGGGTAGTAAGACGCGGTGCTAATAATAATAACAATGCACATCCAGAAATAAACTACCAAAGTTTCTTTGAAGCAGGATGCTAAGCAATTTTTCTCCTTCCTTTTTGGTCATCTATAGAGATGATAAGGAACACAAGTGTAGGATTTATCCTTGACCCACTGAAATATGAGATTATCTTAATTCATTTAAATAAAGGCAAAATGTAGGCCTATGTGCCTCAGTATCAATAAACAGTATACTATATTACACACTGAAAGAAGGAGAGAAGGGCAAAGCCTACACACTTACCAGAAAAGTGTAGGTCTCAAAAGGTTCACAAAGCCCAACAAAATAAATAATTATGTAATTTTCGGAGTACATCAATACCCTTCTTCAGCAGAAGAGAGTAAAACACAGATTGGACTATGGTAGCATGGTTATAGGATGATCTTGGTCACTTAGATGATGTTGTTGCCTGTTTCTTGATTCACAAAAAGGTTTAAGCTTGGATTCTGCGTGTCCAAACTTGTGTCTTTATTCTTGGTAGATGGATAGAATGTTGTATTTATATTATGTTATATTTAATTATTAGATTAAATTATCTGTTATTATTGTTTATATAAAAATGACTGACTGGTGTGAGTAGGCCAGCTTGGAAGAAAAGGAAAGCAGATTATCTAATGTTGAGACCAGGTGGGTGTCTGGATTTGGTAATATGTTGGTGAGCGAGTTCTCACCTTAAAAGCTGGGAAGCATTGCAACTATTGGGGAGGTCTTGTACAACTATAGTACTATGGCATGAGTCAAATCTGAATTATGGGTTTGGTCATGAAGTGATAGTGGTATGTCAGGTTTGTTGTGTTATATATAAGTAATGAGTTGTCTTTTATCCGAGTCAATATAGGATCTACCTACTGAGCTAAGGGGCATGGATCAAATCTTTATGAGAACAAAAATTAGTATGCTTTGAAATGAGATGTATTCCTAACACAGAGTGGTCTGAAGCCTTATAGTTGTGTTTGGTTTATTTTTAGGTTAATGTTGACCAATTTTGACACACACAGTGGAAACATGGGTAGTATAGGAGCAGAGTGTAAGCAGAATCCAAGCCTGTAAAATGAAATTTTAGATCAGTACAATAGGAATGACAAGAATGGATAAGATAAATGAAAGGGTGAAAGAAATAGTTAAGGAGGAGCCAGTATAGGAGAGGATAGAGAAGTCACGACTAAGGTGGTAGGTAAGGCCATGTGTGGAGAAGATACCAAAGAAAATTTTGAATATTCAAGTTGGGTAGAGGGGGAGTAGAAGGCCAAGAGAAAGAACAAAGGACAGGTGATTGAAGAGAGTGCAGAGAAGTTTAGAGGAAAGAGGAGTACACTGGGTATGTTGGAAGAGAGAAAGGATATGTCGGAAAGGTTTTATTTTCCTAAAGCCACGTTTACATGAGATCTGTTGATAGACAGGTTTGGCTGGCATCTGTTGACTAATGCCAGTGACTGACCTGCGAAATTTTGAGTGGCCAATCCAAACGGAGGTGAAACTATACAGGTTTGAGGGCCTGTAAGAGTGCAAACAGAATAGGCACATAAACATCTGACCACACCCTGATCTTTCAGTCTTCTCTATTTTCACTAGCTCCCCATCATATGCAGCCTTATTGTTTTAGTTTTTGTTTAAACATTGGCTGCAGCAAACCCTTTAATTTTAATTTCAGGCAAAATTTCAAGCAATCTGCTATCAGGTGATTTTTTGTTTTTATTCAACTGATGGAAATGGTTCTACAAACCTTCTCAACCTTTGTAGATGTCAATAAAGTGTAGGATAATTTCCTCAGCCCCCTGTGTGTGTATCATTAGAACAGTTTTATAAAAACACAGGGGGCTGAAAAGAAATGCAAACTGCGATTCCAACACACAACACGCTGATGACAACTGGCTTGTGATGGGCCAGTCACTCTGAGATTACCCACACAACGCTGAATGAGGTGCCAGTCAAGAAAAATGGTGGTGGGGGAAGTCATCGACTCTACAGACTGGCTCAAAACCTAATCCTTGGAATTAAGTCAACATGCCTGGCCAGTTCTCGCAACCTACCCAAAAAACTACGCCATTGCTGTCCACACAAATGCAGTCACTGGCATCAGTCAACTTACTGAATGACTGATGATGATGAGGCTAAAACAGTGGTTTCCAATCAAGGAGTCAACTCAATTGAAGTTGCAGTGTGTTTTGGGTGTAGTCCTAATCTTTGATGAGGTTGTAGCTTTATATTTACTTTTCTTTAAGTGATGGTAATGATTATAGGAAAGTGCAAATTTAAAAAAAAATTAAGGCGTTAAAATCACAAAAAATATTAAGTTACTGCTTAGGTTCCTTTCAGTTATATAACTCTAACAGTTGTTTGCTGACTTAGTTTGCTGTCCCGGTCTTGTGTTTGGGCAAGTGGCGCTGCTTGTATAGCTTTTAAAATTCCTGCTGGGTTCATTAATTATTTATCGTGACATCTTAGTCACATTTATATAATCATCACACACAAAAATTGAGATCAAGCCCTGCAAAAGGCTGGAATCCACCAAATTAAAATAATCCGTGAATAGCCTGTTTGCTGTTCAATGTGGAGGAAAAAAGTTATTATTGATAATTAGAGTTATGTATATGTGTGCGAAGTCCACTTTTTCAATTCAAAGTGATGTCAAATCAAATAATATGAAATGTTTCTGAAGCCAAACCAAAGTTTGAATAAACTCCAAGTTGTGATCCCACAAGTGAGCTATATCAACCAAGCAGCCGCCATCGTCAGTGATAATTGTGTCAACATTTGCAGTAGAGGGTGTCATGTGGTCAGCACGAGCCCTTAGACCGTTAATCTCAGTTCTAAACAGAAGCTGCTACTACTTTATTAAAGCAGCAACTCATTTGCCCTCATAAGTCTGTGTTTGACCTCATTTCAGAGTCATTTAAGCTTCAAAGATAAATTTTTGAAATTCTGGTGATCAAACCCGGTAATCTCTGGACCTAAAGCCAGGGAACTTATTAAAAGAATTATTATAAACTTTTATGATCTTTGTTCTACTTTTGTGTACCCATCCACAGAGTAAAAATAAATAAGTTTTTACCTCTTTTACTAGTACTGCTTGGAGTCTTCTTGAGGGTAATATCAGCTAACTTAATAAATTCAAGGAACAGTTCACCACGTCCAAGAAGGAAAAAATCTTTCATTAACTTGATTTGCGTAAACATCTCGGCCTTTTCCACAGCAAGCTGCCATAAGTGCTGCAGAATGACATAATAGATTAAAAATAATAGGGCCAGGAGTTCACAATAAAGGTTTGTAAATATACATTAATTAGTACATCCAACAAGGTTATTAACAATTTAATCTAAGGAGTAACTATTGAAAGAGTTACTTAATTAATAACTGCACCTACATTAGCATATAGGGGAAATGTGAAAAACCAAATTATGAATCACATTTGGAAAAACTAGGCCCGGTGCATTCGACCAAAATTTGAAACTTGATATCCCCATCACTGGTAATAAAGTCTTATTGCAAGCTTGAAACCTTTAACTGTGTGACCACCAATGCAGGTAAAGATTTGTATGGAAGGCAGATTTGGGCTGAGTTTGAGTTGTATGGAAAGGAAAACTCTTGTTCCCTTATTTTGTTATCAAGTACAGGAATTAGGCAGTTTATTCTACAAAATCACTTGCCTATTGTATGACTTAAGGTGCCACTCACTTGCGGATTTCAAAAAGGCTGTCTTATGCACTGCAGACTGAAGCTAATAATTACCACTCACTCGCAGTTATAAGATAAGTCACGACCTGCCAGACATTCATCTAAAGTCAAAACCGCTTGTGTGTGTTATTGGAAGATATAAGTTGCAGGCTTTTCCCGAGAACGATGCTGATCCGACAATTTTTTTGTCTGAAGGTTCAGTTTCCTACACACACGCAGTTCAGAGGCAGGTTCGAGCCTGCAGGCAATAGATCAAAGCCGAAAACTTCATGTGTCGAGTAAATATTCTCAGTTAATGAACTAAACTCCAAACTTTTCGCTAGATAGATTTTGACATTCACGATGTCAGTGGAAAAAAAGCAAATATCTAGAATTTCTAAGAAAATTCATTGAAATATATCAATTACATCTGTCTTTATACACAAGACTGTAATTGATATGTCAGTGACACAAGAAACTGTAAGAAACAAAATTAATAATTTAAGAAATATTTTTCATAAAAAATTTAAGAAAGTAAGAAAATTAAAGAAAAATTAGACAATGGCTGATGATGTGCACATCCTTAGTGTAAATAATTTTGTTAAATCTTCATTGCTTGAAAATCTAAGTTCCCTTATAAATGTCACATGTGACAAGGTATTCCTTTTTTGTAACCAGTTTTTGAACCCAAAAAGCATTCATTTTCCCCTTTTTTTTACTACCAATATCAACAACGGGCATATTTTTTCCTGTGAGAGGCCCAAAGGCTAACTCCCTCTACAAACCCTAGGATAAATGTTGTGAGTGGTTAGTACTTTGATTACCTGATGGTCAGTCGTTAAGTGAGATAATTTACCCTCCTGTTCTCGAACTGATCTAATGTGTGTCAGGTTTTGATCGCCACCTTCACTCCTGGCATGCACACTATTGCTTCCCCAATACCAACAAGTGAGTAGGTATCTTAAGAAATGTGGTATAGCGTTGAATGTTTGAAGGTCTTGCCATTTGCCTAGGTAATGTTACTTACTCTATGGCAGAGGAAGTACACAACCAAAACTATAAGAATGTAATGAGCAAGTAAAAGAGTGTGGAAATAAATTTAGTAAGACAAAGTGTGAACTGATGATAATTAAAAGAAACAGGTTAAGGCCTAGTGAAGCTATAAAGTTGGATGGAGTAGAAATTATAAAGTGAAGAACGTAAAATATCTTGGAAGCATGAGAGGTGAATGAAGAGAGGATTTAATAAGAAGAGGAAAGCAGATAGAAATGTTCTATAGGTGTGTAAGAGACCTTCTATAGAGAAGAGGAGTTCCCTTGAAGTGTAAGGAAGTGTTGTACTTTGTAGGCATTGTCACATATGCAGCAGAAAGATGGACAGTGAGTGTAAGAAAGACTAGAAAAGAGGAGGCTATGGGAATGAAGTTGTCTAGGAACGAATGTAAGTATAATGAGTACATGAGATAGTAGAGGAAGCAAGACTAAGATAGTATGGGCATGTAATGAGTATGGAAAAAGAGGATGCAAAAGAAAATGTTGGCAATGAAGTATGTAGGAAAAAGATCACAAGGAAGACCAAGAAAGAGATGGGTAGAGCAAATAACATTAGGTGTTCAAATGAGAGAAGAAGAATGGAATAAATTAAAGGAGGAAGAATGGTGGAAGGATAGAGGAAGATGAAGGCATTTTACCTACTGGCCACAGCCTGAAAAAGTTGTTGATTATTTAGTTATACCAAATAAGTGTTTTAGTCCTTGTAAAAATATTGTGGATAAGTGACTTTTAAAATATTAACACTTTCCCTAAGCTGAGTTATGGCATAAAGCTTGAGTAAATTTAATAAGAGAAACAAATTGATTTATGTTTAATATTTAAGAGCCTTAATGATGCGTTTACAAAAAAGTATTATTAATAAAAGTACTATTATATTCACAAATACTTAACTTAAATGTAACTACTACCACATGAAGATAACCTTTAATAAATCCCAAATACCTCAGAGGCATATTAATCTCAATTTCTTAAATAGTTATCTCAAACAATGCCAAGTCCAACTTCAGAAGTAACCAAATATGACAATTAAGTTATTACTCAATAGAAGAATATTAAAATTATACATTTTGACTTGTAATTTCATTAATACATCTACTATTATTATTATTAGCACCGCGTCTTACTACTCGTTCGGGTTATACGCACTTACACTAATGTGTAATGGTAGGGTGATTGTGAGATGAAATGAAGGACCTACAGTTTAACGTGGAATCCTAACCACGGTGGAGGCCTGGCATTCCTCACATTCACAAGATGTCTTGTCAGAGGTGAAGGAAGGGTTTGGAATACATCTACTAATTTTGCAACTGTTTAATGTATAAATTTAATTTTTATATATTGATAAAGGAATTTATCTTAATCTTAACTTTTAATGAAGTTATTGTTTGCATTCCCACGCCACACATCTCCCTTCTATGTATCATATATATATATATATATATATA
>CABFOW010000071.1:501322-516095 GCA_902141385.1 Timema californicum | reverse complement strand
ATTCAAATTGACTGGCTTCCTTAAACAAACAACAACATTTCAAACTGCTAATTTATGCTCTAAGAAATGAAGACGTAGGGTCATATTATTTTAACAATCTGTGTTTAAAGGTTGGAAATTGGACCTTTAGATTGTTGTTACACAGCTATTAACTTGCAAGTGTTGCCATATACATTTATTTCAATCAAAACAATGTTACTTCTCGAGATATATTTTAATAGCGAATTCCATCTTTTTATTGGCCAGTCTAAATTTCCCCGCATAATAACATAGTCTCTACGGCAACTTACCACTTCCATACCCTTTATCCTAAGTTGCAATCTTTATGTTGAAAGGAATAGTTAATACAAAAATATCATATGGCAACTTATGTCTTCCATACTCTATCTTAATTTGTAAAATTAAATACAAAAATATAATTTAACTATCTCAATACTAAGCTGTACTCATAGTAATTTAATCCTTAACCTCTACTTATATTAATACCTACATACATTACTTGAATTTGGAAATTTTAACAACTGGAACCGTAACAACTATCAACCAACAATTCCTTAATCTATTTTACAGCATGAAACTATTATTTTTGTAGAACCTATTACATTGTCTATACACACTTCAATAAGTTGCATACTAAGCAATGCCATTTTAATTGAATTTCAGTAAAATGAATATCACATTGCAGTTTAATATACTAATATAATCAATTGATAATTTCAATTAATTAGTATTGATTTATATTAAACGCTGCATATAACTCCTTTTTAAAGACACATATTTTCTTAAAAGTATTTTGTAAATGGATGTGTTTGGTTAGGAATGTTAGGATTTGTATGAATTTTTGAAATGAGCTACTGATACCATGCCAAACCTATTCTTTCGCAGATTTCATACAAAAAAAATCCATATGTAGAACATTTGTTTCTGCAAATTTAGCATATTTTAAGTATTTCACATATTTTATCAATATATATTAATATTACTACAGTTCAAGTTTTTTTATTTTATTTACAATAAATAATATACATTTGGTAATAAATAAAATTATAGAATATTAGAAAAATGGTAGAGCACAAATAAAAGTAAAAACACTAACCCACATTTACACACACTTCAATATTTGGATGCTATTGTAGCATCTTCTTTAGGAAGTAGTAGTTGTAGTAGTAGTAGTAGTTGTTGTTAGACTGAACAAAAGTCTTTAGTTCAAATAAAAACTACTCCCTACTTAATCCATCCTCGTTAGCTTTATCTATCCTTACATACTCCCTTCTTCAACAACATCCATGCACTGAGTCATACATGCTCTTTTATTATTTAAACTCATAATGTTTCTCTTTTTCACACATTTATCTAAAACATTCAATGACATCTTACATGGCCTACCCTATTCTATTGACCCACACACTCTTCATTCATATATTTGCTTTGTCACTCAATCCACACTAATCCTCCCACCATGACTGAACCAACATATGATGCTTTTTTCATATTGACCTATTGGACCCTTTCAATCTGCACTCCTTCAGCACCCATTCATTACCAACTATGTCCGGTAAGTTTCTCCCGATAACCCTACGCTTCACATCCATACAACAATGTTGGCGTTAACACACTTTTATATACTGCCATCTTTGCTTCTTTTGATACTTCTTTATTATTTACATTAGTCCATATACTTCCAAATACTCTCCTAGAAGCATTCATCGGTCTGTCGATTTCACCATCTATCCTTCCATTTTTACAAAATATTCTGCCCAAGTACACATAATCATTTACTTGTTATAACATTTTTCCATTAAAACTAATCTTACAATCATCTGTCTTTATCAAAAACTATCACCTTAGTTTTGGAGAAATCATATTAATTTCGCTTTAACTATATTTTATTTTTAGACTTGAATTGGAGCATTTGGAACGAGAGAAACGAGAAAGAGAAATCCGTGAATTAAGAGAACGGGAGCTTAATGATCGCCTTAAAGATGAGCTAATGAAGAATGCTGGAGCAGGTCCACGCATGGCAAATCCAATAGATCCACATTGGCTAGAGCTTCATAGAAGGTATGATCATCATTTTTATTAAAAGCCTAGCTCACTATATTCATACACACATTCTAGTAGGTTTTTTAATAATATTTGATAGATTATATAAAAAATAAATCTTTTTAACTTTTTTAATTCATGTATATTTTTAATTTAGTAAAACCATTCTATTTATCTCAATTTGTATGGTATTTAACGGAAGAAAGTAGAAATTAAAATTTATATAATGCATGTTAAAGCATAGTTACCTATTAAAATTTATATAATGCATGTTAAAGCATAGTTACCTATTCACCATCAAAATATCAGATTAAGTATCTTAGTAATGTTCTTTTGTTAGATGGGGTAACATGGTAGTTATAGTCCATATTTAATCAATCAGATAAGAACTACATTTAAAGGAATTCTTGTAAATAACATAAAAGTTCATCAAAGTTATAAAAACTTCAATAGAGATAATTAGTAAGTAAGATGCTAACAAACAATTGTTTGGATAAAATTAGTAAAATACAAGGAAAACAAATTTAAAATCAGTCGGATTTGGAGGTTAAAATGATATTTAAAAATAAATAATAAATATTTAAATGGGAATATTAATTTTTTTAAACTCTTTTATGCCTTGGTCACAGTTTATAATAACCAGTCACCCTCAGTGGTCATGGTGTAAAATGCTCTCCTCGGGATTCAGATTTTTTTTTAATGATAAGAAATCTTTAGCACAACATCCTTTGGAGGGGAAGTAAAGCCGTTGGTCCCATGTTGATTGTGGCTTGTACAGAACCCTGCAAGTTTTGTTAAAATATCTTTCCTGCCAAATTGGTAGGACCTTTCACACTCACTCATAGACATTCCTGTGTACTGTTATAATTAGTCTGTTCAGAAAGTGGACATTAAATAACTAAAATAAAATATAAGAATCATAATGAATGGGTTTGTGATGCACAGGGTACACATTGTTTGTTTTACAATTGAAACAATATCATGAGTCAATAAATGTGGGTAGCAGTGAAAAGCTACGCCATTAAAGTATCACAGGATTTATATTGGTATTATTAGACAACTTAATTGCATTATAGACTATTATTCAAATTTAATAAAATGCCTATAAAATTTAAGTTACTGACACTTATCTTCTCATCGGTTGAGTAATTGTGTTACTTTTTATAAATATTCAAGATTATAAAATAGGTCAATATTAACACAACCTATACATAATTGACTAGTACGAATTTATAATTAATATAGTATTGTTTCTATTCACAGCTAGGGCTGGGCCGATGCCGATTATCAACCCGGTTATGACACAATCGATAGTTCGATGATAGGCATTTTGCTCACCGATTTTTAAAACCGCTCTTTTGTTAATGGGCCTGCACATATCAGATACTGGTTATTCTCTTGTTAAACTCTTGGCATTCTTGTCCTTTGTTTTGTTGCTAGGAAGGGGTGGGGGTGGCTCTTAGGTATAAGTAAACAGTTATTTCTTTATTCATTAACAAGGCGATGGTAAAGGAGATTGGGGTTAGTATAGATAATAGAGGTGTCAATGAGTGAGAGAGTGCAGTGGTTGTGGGTAGGGCGGAATTATCTTTGCAAGGTCATTCTTAAGGTCATTGAGAAAACAGACATCTGATCTAAGATCAGAGATTCAAGGGATGTTAAAACTGGATAAGATTCACGGGAACTCAAAAACTGGGAAAGAGTTGAGGGAAGTTAAAACTGGGGAAGAATTAAGGAAATGAAAAATTGGGGAAGATCCAAGAGAAGCTAAAACTGGCGATGATTCAAGGGAAACCAAAACCGGGGAAGAGTCAAGAGAAGCCCAAACAGGGGAATTGTCGAGGGATGCCAAAACTGGAGAAGATTCAGGGGAGCCCAAAACTGGGGAGGATTCAAGGGAACCCAAAGCTGCGGGAGATTCAAGGGAATCTAAAGCTGGGGAAGATTCAAGGGAAGTTAACATGAAGTTTATTTTTTAGTATTATTGCTATATTTTATCTTTGAAACATGTTCTTATTTTAAAAGCAATTTTTCATAGACTACTGGCTTGATAGGCCAATTGTAGTTTGACTGGGCCCAATTAGTCGTCACTTTTCAAGGTTCTTGCAGGGCCTTCACAGCTACCGATACGGTCACGGGGCACACATAGTTCCCACTGTACTTCCCCAACAGCCACTCCCCTAGTTTTTGCCGTTGCCCTTCTATCTCGACGTGGATGAGAGGTTAGAATTCTAGAAGATGGGTAGTGATTGGAACAAAATAAAAGCAGAATACAGGCAAGTTTAATAAGATTTCTAAGAAGCAGGATTGGTGTGACAAAATTTGACAAGATGAGAAATGAGATAGTAAAGGGAATAGTAAAACAAGAGCCAGTCAAGGACAAGATATAGAAGGCACGACTAAGGTGGTATGACTATGTGAGAATGGAGAGGGAAAGGATGCCCAGGGGAATGATATGCATGGAGGTGAGGATAGGAGGCTGAGAGGAAGGCTAAGAGACAGATGGCTGAAGGGAGTAAGGAAGGAGTGTGGAAGAGAGAGTAGAGGACTGAGCCAAGGTGGAGGGAGAGAGGTGTTGGGAGGAAAGAAGGCAGTGGAGAGGCTTAAGTTCCAAACAGACCCAGCCAGTTGCTGGAAGCTGTTCTTGATGATGAAACTATTAAAATTAAATAAACCAAATGATCACCATCGGTGATCAGCCTAATTAGCAATAAATACTAGACATTGGCGTGATCGGCCCAGTCCACAGACAAGGATACACCAGACCAACAGCCTCTAGGTTAAAATGGCTGCACTTCATGGGAGAGCTTGAGTCCTTCAACAAGGGTATTGTTAGGTGCCATTAAGAGGCTTTTTTTTTAATCTAATCTTAAACATGGTCTAACAAGAGAGAAGTATACAAATATCCTTCTTAAGTCAATTGGCTGGCTTCCACAAAGCTAGGTTCAGGTAAAGACCCAACTCCCTCTTCACATAATACTACCTCACAAAGAGCTTAAACAAACTGACCATTACAATTACAATAGTCATTTTATGACCAACATGTTAAAAGTGAGTCTTTTAACAACTGTACATTTGGAAGCACTTTTATCACTTGAGCATTTACTCTGTTGATGGACTCAACCTGGCTCAGGTAGCACAGTGAAACTTCCTTAAGGCTGAGGATCTGGTGTATACTTGTCTGTGGCCCATTCCTATTCCTAACCACAACATTAACTTTTAATTCCTCAACTTTAAACTAAGTTTTAAATATATTAGGAAATGTAAACTTTGAGAATAGTCTTAACTAAACAGGCTAAACAAAAGTTTTATCTTACATATTTACTTAATTATAAGAATATCCTGAAATAAGACTTCCCTTCCAATCATTTAATTACCTTAACAAAAATAGTAACAACTATGTTACTTTAGTAGTTAAACAGCATACATAAGGAACAACCAAAAATATTTTCTCCAAATAAATAAAATTTACTCTAAATTTAATAAAAGAATGAGGCGATATTAAAATATGTTAACTCTTTTAAAATCCTTAGTAAACTAATTATTATTATTATTATTATATGGTTTCTGTTTTTACATTTCTTAAAGAGAAGATTGTTGGTAGTTTCAATTCTCTTTAACAAGAATATTTAAAACAGGGTCCAGAGAACACCCTCAGTTAAAGGTTTGATGGGGGATTTGATTTTCAACTGCCAAAGTCAAGAAGCTACTCTCTCTATAGTGGATCGTGGATGAAAGCGTATGTAGGGCAGAGTCTAAATATTGTACTTTTATTTAGAAATTGAATTATTTTTCAGTCAAGCTCTTTTCAAATTGGTTAAAATCAAAGGAACATATTGTAAAAATACTTTTTTTAATTGAAATTGAAATGGCCTCACTTTATAAGCCCCTATAAATGTTTTATATTAAAATTTTAACTTCATGTTTATTATATTTGGGTTCACAATCAAGTTTTGACAATCTACAAAAAGAACCATTTAATATCTCGGGGTTAAAAAATATATTTTATAACAATAATATAACAGACAATTTGAGCAGGGACTCTCTCTCAGGACCTCTGGGTTATGTTGGACAAAAATGTACCCTTATTGATTAATCTGACTTATTAGACTAAAACTTACTTACTAAACAATTTGAACTCCTTAAATCTATATACATTACAGTCAATTTCCTCAATGAGGTTAGTCAGTGGTTAATAAGAATAATAAATATTGAATAAAGTTATTGCATTTATCGAAGTTATTATACTGGCCCAAAACCGTAAAGTTTCGTTCTTGAGTAAATCTATTTACAAACAGATTGTTATGTAGTCTGGTGGTAGCTTCTGATTTGAAGACGGTTACTGTATCTGAATAACTCACATGTATTAGCCGTGGTCTGCTGCTTTATTACGTCACATCAATCCTTTGGTTGATAAGCTAGGGTTGTAAAGGTATTCTTGCTAAACTTACTTAAAAAAAAATACTTTTTCATTTTGATTTCACTAACCCTGTCTTGTCGTTTTTTCCTTTCTATACTTTTTGCAACAATCACCCGAAAAAAAAACCCAAACTCCCAAACAAAACAAAACAAAACCTCGCTTATTCTTTTCTTCCAAGCATAGTGCGGCCATTATGGGTGCTTCCTTCGACAAAATGCAATTAACTAGAATTAATTAAAAGTAGTATGAAACAAAGTAAATATTCACCTAAGAATAAATTATAGCCAAATAAAATATAAATTTACATAATTAAAATTCTTACAATATCATAAACATGTTATAGCAATTTACTAAGCTCAAATGATGTAAAAAAAACCTACATTTTGTAAATGTTTTGCCACTTATTTTCTGAGTGTTCTACTTTACTTCAAATAAAATCTTTGTTGGTGTTTGTTCAGGTATGGTCTAGGTCCAGGAGGTCCTCAAGGAGCAGCTGCTCTCCATCAATTTGGTCTCTACTCGCCTGGTAATGGACCAAGTCAGGCTGCTCTGAGTCAAATGGAAAGAGAGAGACTAGAGAGATTAGGTAAAGGCACTTATTTAATTTTGATTTAATATTCTCGATTTTGAGATACGATACAAATATTTTATCTTATTGTTTGTTAAAAACACTAAAAAATTAGTTTCACTGATTTTACTATTTTCTTGGTTCATAAATCAACTATAGAACTGGTCCAATATATTTTCAAAGCATTTCCATATCTTTAGATGTTTAAGGCAATAATATATTTTGACTATGCACCCATATTGCTAGGAATAACTGGAATACTTTTACACAGAAACATACTTGTTAAACGGAAATGCAAAGGAATTTTTTTTTACCAAAAGTCATTTTAATTTTGTGGGCCAACCAATCTTATCTTATAATTATCTCATCTTATCTTATAATTATCTTATCTTATAATTGTACTCCATTTAATGATTTAATGATAATGTAAATAGATAAAAATAAACAAATAAGTGTAAATTTAATAAAGATAGTCCAACTATGGAAATAGGAAAAATGTGGGAAGAATCCAGTACACAAAGGTGATATCTTCTTCCTTTTTTCTGTCATTTATAGTAGAATTAATCACACACAAATTAATTGATATTTCAACATTATGGCCTTTATCAAACAAAAATTGAAGAGGGAACACACTTAAGAAACTGTTAGAAAAACATTCTACTAACTGTTATAGAAGTAAAGATACATTTCTCAAAGCTTTGGTTATGCTTATATATAAATAATATGAGTTAAATATAAATATTCGATACTTTATTGGAAAAAGGGTAATAGTAATAAAATGTAAATATATATATATTTTAAATAGTAAACATAATAAAAAAACCATTTTAAAATGTTAATCTTGTAGTAAGAAAGAAATGCTCATATTCCAATTTAGTAACGTTACTGTTGAAGGATGTGGCTGGTAGGTGGATTCCTCATGTGCTTCAACAGGAGCTACCGCAGGTGTATGAACCTTTGATTGTTAGTTCTTTTCTGATTCTCTTGGGGTCAAGAAGTTTAGGACGGACTAGAATATTGTGGAGATTGGGTGGCCATTTGAAAGCGACTCTTGGGCATGAACTAAGAAGTTTTTGGGTTTGGAAGAAACCGGTTAGGAACTTGGTATAAGTTATTTTATAACTATTACTTTTTTCTAGAGTATTCATCATCATCATCATGATAAGCTTCTAGCCACTGCCTGGGTCTGTTTTGAACATAAGCCTTTCCACTTTGCTTCCTCCACCTTGGCCCATTCTTAACATCTTTCCTCCGCTCTCCTCCTTACTCCCTTCAGCCATTTGTCCCTTGGTCTTTCTCTCGGCCTCCTACCCCCTCCTCCATATCCAACATCCCCCAGGGCATCCTTTATCTCACCATTATTCTCACCTTAGTCATGCCTTCTCTATCCTGTGCAGGACTGGATCTTCCTTTACTATTCTTATTATCTCATTTCATGATAATTTGTCACAATCCTGCTTCTCAGAAATCTCATTTCGCTCACCTGTGTTCTGCTCTAATCCTGTTACTACATTCCAGCAACGTACGTCAATATTGATAGGTAATAGGCATTATAGATCACTCGCTTGTACTTGTCTGACTTGCCTTCCACTCTCCTCTACAATACTGCACAGATACTTAAAACTTTTTACTATATTCAATTGCTCCTCTCTCACTGTCACACCATTTGTATGTACCTTTCCTTCTTCCTTGTCATGATTACCATCTCACTCTTCCTTACATTAAACCTCATTCCATTCCATCTTCCTCCACCTTGGCCCATTCTTAACATCTTTCCTCCGCTCTCCTCCTTACTCCCTTCAGCCATTTGTCCCTTGGTCTTTCTCTCGGCCTCCTACCCCCTCCTCCATATCCAACATCCCCCAGGGCATCCTTTATCTCACCATTATTCTCACCTTAGTCATGCCTTCTCTATCCTGTGCAGGACTGGATCTTCCTTTACTATTCTTATTATCTCATTTCATGATAATTTGTCACAATCCTGCTTCTCAGAAATCTCATTTCGCTCACCTGTGTTCTGCTCTAATCCTGTTACTACATTCCAGCAACGTACGTCAATATTGATAGGTAATAGGCATTATAGATCACTCGCTTGTACTTGTCTGACTTGCCTTCCACTCTCCTCTACAATACTGCACAGATACTTAAAACTTTTTACTATATTCAATTGCTCCTCTCTCACTGTCACACCATTTGTATGTACCTTTCCTTCTTCCTTGTCATGATTACCATCTCACTCTTCCTTACATTAAACCTCATTCCATTCCATTCCTTCCTCCCAAACCTCAAGCTGCTCCTTTACTTCTTTCTCCTTATCAATTAATTATTAGATATTTATATTTAACTTAAAATTTTTTTTGTGATAACCATAGCCAAAGCTTTGAGAAATGTATCTTTACTCCTACAACAGCTGGTACAGTGAAGGAAGAAGCTGTCACCTTTGTGCATTGGATTTTTCCCACATTTTTCCTCTTTCCCTAGTTGTTTTTTCTTCATTAGTTTATTTTTGCTCTTTCTTTATTTTATCAATTTCTATTATCATAAAATTATTAAGCCATAGACCACATAATTTTTAAACACTATTTAATTAATTAGCAGACGGCCGGCAGAGGTGGAAACTTCTAGTTATAATGCTAATGAATAATGCATTAGTTTTTAATTCTTATCCTGGTAACATGGTTGTGTTAATAACATTGAGATATGTCTTTAAGCAGAAATTAACTTCAAATAAAATAAATTAACCATATTTGGTTTGCTCTAAATAAAACAATTTCTTAAATATTTGGTCTTAGCAATACAAAATAAAACACACTGTAATTTTTAGATAAAACAATAAGTTCTTAATTGCCCACATAAATATGTTTTATCTACTCAAGCTTGGGGATATCAAATATGTAAATATGTATCATTCTGCATATATGATCTGTAATTTTTCTTGTTCATTTGGGATCCAAATTGTAAGCAAACTTTTGTAGAACTTTTGAATCTACAAACTGATTTTTCCTATCATATATCAGTTGTGAAAGTCAAAAATATTATATAGAAGATAGCGTATTAATATTTTGGTCTTTTCTTTGCTTCATTAAATAAGATTCTCTATACCAAATTTAATATAAGGTACAACATCTTACAGTAAAGCCATTCTTTGCTATAGCAAATTTTTTTGTTTTGTTTAACTCCTATATGGATTTATGAATTATAATCACAATAATCAATTAATCAAGTTAATACATCTAAATTTTATACTCTCTCCTCAAAAATTAAAGAATTGAATGAACATTTTCGAAATTATTATCTAGATTCTAGAAGATTGGAATGTCATAACTTTTTTTTAATCTGTTTAAAATATTTTTAAATTTCTCATAATTAGTGTACTTATTAAATAAAAAAATTGTCACCTCTTCCCTATTATTTTAGGCATTCCAACAGGTCCTAATGGCCCACATGGCCCCCCCTCAGTTGGACCCTCGGGGCCTCACTCCCATCCTCATCCAAGCTCAGTAGCAGCAGCTCAATTAGAAGCAGCAGAGCGACTAGCCCTCGCAACAGACCCGATGGTGCGCCTTCAGATGGCTGGAATATCTCCTGAATACCATGCCCACACTCATGCCCACACTCACGCACACTCACACACACACCTTCACCTCCATCCTAGTCAGCAGGCACAGCAGGCTCAAGCACAACAGGAAGCAGCAGCAGGCTCTTCTGCAGGCTTTCCTTTACCAGGTGAAACACTTTTACTCTAGTTAGTCTTGAAATGCCTTTCATTCTATACTTAGATATTAATGTGGCCAATGAGATATTCCTTTTGTACTTGGATGAAACTATCCAAACTGGATATTTAACTTATATATACATAAATATACATTAGCACCGGGTCTTATTTCCCTTTAAGGCTATCATTCTAATTACATTTAAGAGGTAGGGATGAGAAAAGTAGAATTTAAAGGCATTGTACCCGCATTTACATAAAGTAAGAATGGAAAACTATTCAGAGTAAACCCGGCCGGATCAAACTCCTACCTCCCCACCATCTACAAACAACCCCAAATGATTGACTCATAGTTCGAATGCCCACCAATGTGTTTAACTCATTATCATCATTATTATTACAAAATACAATTTTTCTCCTTATTAACACCACGTCTTATTACATGTTCAGCCTATTTACATACACTTATGGGTTATGGATGAGGAAGGTAGAATTTAGAGGAAATGCACCTGCATTTACACGAAGGAAAAGTGGAATACAATTTAGGTAAAATCACCCTTAGTACACCCGACCGAGATTAGAAAATCAATCTCCTCATCGCCGACATTCCAGTCTATTGCGAAAATGACATCTTATTAGGCCTTGTGACCACCGATGTGGGTGACACTAACGAATTCAATTTACTGGTTATGGTTCAAACTATCATGTAAAATAAATTGCATCAAAAATATTTTATTCACTTTCGTTGTATATAAAATGTTTTAAATTTCATGTAACATGTTAGTGAATTAAACTAGGCTGCATTTTTGGGGAAAAAAAAGCTCTTACAAAGTGATGTAAGAAACATTTTATCTTATAATTCACCATTAAATGGTTTGTCAAATTGATATAAATAAAACTCACTTTTACCAAGTTTTTTGATCATAAGAAATGATTTTTAATATATAACTTTAACATCTACCAATATTATTAATATGGGGTTTAGTTTGTATTTCAAATAAATATATATATATATATATGAAATTTAAAATCTAAAATGTGAATTTCCTGTCAAATAAATCCAGTTAATAATTTTCTCAAGCTTTTGTCAGGATGGTGCTAGTTTAAAATCTTCAAAATTTAAATTACATACATGGTAAACATTTTACATTAGTTAAAATTTGGTAATGTGAAACTTACATTTAGACTCACTAGGAATTACTAAATGTTAACTTAAATATTTAATAGAGGAGAGCCTTTAAATATTTAGCTAAACATGTAATGTTATTTCAAAGGAATTAAAAGTTACCAAAGTCCTTATTTAAATAGTATTAGTAGTACATATCTTGATATTTTATTATTTACAGCACTTAGAAATAATTTGCTGGCTTTTGTTTTTCTCTTAAACTCCCGATTGAGACATTTTAGGAACACTATAGTACTTTAAAGTAAATGAAGGAGGCCAACTATCACTTACTTTACATTAATTTTCTTTTCCAGCTAAATTGTATACATGTATAATATATACACACTTTCTTCATTTCTAACTAGCTCTACTGTTTAAAGCATCTAAGTAAATGTTTTAGCCTCTGCTGCATCAGGCTATCCACGTCCAAGTATTCTACCTCCTAGAGAAACAACCTTGGGTATGCACCATCCTTCTGAACTTCTTGGGCGAGGACCAGGCTATGCAGACCAACTAGCCCATCAGGTGTGTATACCACACTTTGCTTACGAATGAACATATTATGATAGCCATTCTCATTTCTATAAGATAACATGAAATAATTAGAAGTGTGCGAATAGGATTATTTATCGAATAGAATATCAAAATTTCGAAGGAACACCAAATAGGACAAATCTACTAGTAGATTTTTCTTACATTTTTAATAAATAATTTAAAATATTAAATTCCTATTGAAAATGTGGTTTTATATATAAGTATGCGATATACAAAAAATTACTATAAAACATTATTATTTGAGCTAGTTAGTATTAGTAAAAAAATACCTAATTTAAAAAAAATTCAGGAACCTTTGATCCAGTTTTTTAGACAATGAGTTTACCTAAATCAATTTTTTTAAATTTTCTGATAAGTTTTTTACAGAAACTTAAAAATTTCATAGAGAATATTTAACTGGTTATTGTAGTAATTATATTTCTTTGAATTAAAAATTATTATTATTATTATTATTATTATTGAGGGTAAAATAATGGGGTGATTAATTAAGTTCTCATTTTTTAATATGCAGACCTACTTTTGTTTGTGTGATGATTAGTACGTGACCCAAAATTTGCTTGGATCCTAAACAATTCAATTCCACTTATCAGCTGAAAGCCTATGCAGCACTGAAAAGGTTTACTAGGGAAAAATTAGGAGTGCAGTTGTTTCCTGTTGCTGTTCTCTCTGAGCCAGAAGATAACATTATTGCACATCAGTCTGCCAATTCACCAACTGACCCTACAAGTGACACCTTCACTCTGTTCATCACAGGGACTGGCTGTATACTGAATGTTATCACTAGTATAACTTCATACCTCTGCCACTTTCATGTTATACAACAATAAATTTACTAAAATAACACATTAATAATGAATGATAAAATTAGTTCTTGACCCTTTTAAACGTTCTTTAGGCTTTAAAAACTTAAATGTTCTTTAGGTTTGTAAGCTTTTAAATGGTCTCTTGGTTTGACACACCTTAAATGGTCTTCAGGCTTTACATTGCTTAGATGTTTTCTAGGCTTGACCCCCTTAATATTTTCTAGGTTTGAAACCCCTTTAATGTTCTTTAGACTTGTCACCCCTTGTAATCTCTATTATGTCTTGGTCACCTCCCTGCCCTAACAACAGACTGACAAGCACTAAAATGGTTGACCTTGCAATACTGCCCTCCCCCTTTGCCCCATCACTTTCACATGCCGTTAAATATGGTAGATTATCCATTTCTATCCATCTCTTAGTGTTTCATTGCAAGCACTTTCACTTGAAGAACGAGCACGAGTCACATGGCTCCCAATGGTTTGTTCTCTCCACCAGCTTTTATGAAAACCCCTGCCCCCTTATTGAACAAAGGACAAGAGTAATTTTAACTCTGTCACCATATCATCTAGCTACTCGCTTGTCCAACACCAACTGCTCCGGTGCTGCCGTAAACTTACGGGTCTGGACAATACTTTAAAGAGATCTGATCTTACTATTCGGAGTTTCGAATCAAATATTCGGCCGTTAATTGTTCGAAATTATTTGAAATTTCGAATATTTGCACACCCCTAGAAATAATATAGTAAAATGTTATCACTGTTGACAACAAAAAAGGTTTATATTTTCTAGAAGGTACTCCAAGAAATTGAAGGTCTATTTATGTGTGAATTGAAAACGATTTGTTCAGTTTAATAAAATTGTTTGTAAACAATTAAGGTTAGATGAAATAGAGCAGTAGGCTAAATCATTGTTTAAATTAGGAGGGATAGCCAGCACACTTTTCTTAGTAGGAGTAGAAATTGTAAAGACAAAACACTAAAAAAAAACACCAATACACATTTAAGGACAAGCTTTCACCGGCACAGCCTCGTCAGGTCAACAGAGTAGAATGAGTTCTTGGTTGTTGATTGTTTTTTCAGTTATGATTTCACTGTATATATTGCAGCACTTAGATTAAATAAAGAGAAGTAATTAGTATCAGATTCTTGATTAAAAAAACAATATTTATTATTAATTATATATAGAAAATATATTGTTAAATTTAGGAAACCCCATTCCCCCCGAGATACGTCTGGGGATGGTTGTTGGTATTTGAAGTCTTAGCATACACGGTTACCTCCACCGAAGGCCGACTCCCTCGCCCCAGCAGTTCCAGAGATACATGTGCCGGGGGAAGGCGGGTGTTACAGGTGTTTTATAGGGTTGGAAAATATCGAGTCGATACAATCGGACCTAGCTATTGGTTAAAATTTAGAACAAAATATAAAATAAATGCAAAATTAATTAATCATAATTGACCTATGATTTTGGTTTTTTAATGTAAGATTCCTTCAATCATAAATTGGGG
>CABFOW010000071.1:486230-501207 GCA_902141385.1 Timema californicum | reverse complement strand
GGGGCAGAATTAAAAATAAAATTATATTGAGTTTTGTAATCAAAACAATAGTTAGAAAAATACATTTTTTTAAATTTTGGTAGAATTTTAAAATAACATTTTTACATTTCAACTACCATACTCAATAAACTCATCTACCCGCCTCGGTGATGTAGTTAGCTAACATGCTGATTTCATGTTGAGCTGGACTGCCAAGGACAGGGAGATCAAGGTTTGAATCTCACTCAGGTTTGTTTTTCCTAAGTGGTTTTCCACTCTCCTGCCACCTAAATGCGGGTTCACTTCCTCTATATTAAACCTTCCCAATTCCTAACCTATTAGCGTACTTTTTTGAGAACGCAAAAGATGGTATTCAAGATTAGATGTACAGAGGATGTTTTTAACACTTTACTGCACAGTGTACACTTAGCAATAGGTTAGGTAGCCCAGCCCTGTCTCTCAAATAAATCACACATCAGGAAGTTGTTGAACTTGAGCAAGGCATGGTGAATACTAAATGGTTAAAGGAAAGTTAAGGAAGACATCTGTCAGGTTGACAGAAGGTCAGTTCCCTCTCCAAATAATTCAATGAGAGAGTAGATTTTGGAACATAGCGTTCCATGGACAAACTAATTGGGTGAAAATAGGTAAGCATTAGAACTCTCAGAATACTGTTAAGCTTTAACCTATTCCCACTTTTCTCCCCTTAGCCTAACATTTGGTTCTGCGAATTAGGTGCCCAAACTCAGGAGTGACACTATCAATAGTGTATGATAGTGAAGACTATCAATACTATCGAGAGTGTTATTAATAGTTTCCTGGTGACCTGGCGGTCTAGGGGTAGGGTGTCCGACTTCTGTGCTGGGGGTCCGGGATTCAATCTTTGGTCTCGGCACAGATTTATCTGATTGCCAAACCCTTTCTTCACCTCTGACAAGACGTGGTGTATTAATCGCAACTTGTGAATGTGTGGAATGCCGGGCCTCCACCGTGGTTCGGATCCTACATTAAACTGTGGGTCCTCCATTTCATCTCACAATCGCCCTACCATTTCACATTAGCGTGTGTATAACCCGAACGGATAGTAAGAAGCGGTGATAATAATAATAAGTTTCTCAGCCTTAGTGTCTTAGGTTAAGCCATTGGGCCACCTCATTTTTAAACGTTAATTCATATAAGTAGTTTTAATCAGACTGTATGTAAACTGAAAGTCTCATCTATCCCCCTGCAAAATTTCAACTCGATCTATTTAGTGGTTTTTTAAATTAGCAACAGAGATTATTTTGTGGTTGGCTGTGGGGGTAAGGGTTTCGAAGTCTAGGGCCTGAAGGGCGACTCTGTAGCCCCAGCGGTTCAGGATATATGTCTGGAGGCTAAAGGGGTTGGGGGTTGATGGTTTAGATTAAGAGTTATAAATTATTTTAATTAGCCTGTATGTTTACCAAACTTCTGAGTTACACCCATGTAAAATTTCAGCTTAATTGTTGTAGTGTAGATTTGTAGCACATGACACGGTGATTATTTCATAGTATAGTAGTAGATTTGCATTAATAGAAAAAAAGCAAATATTGTGAAATTACTTTGAAATTCAATTGTATCTCATTCAAGCTAAACATACCTTTTTAAATGAAAATATTACCAAATATTTATTATTTTTGTGGTTATGTTAATTATATGTATTTGATTCTGATATATATGTGTTTATATATATATATATATACTATGTTTAAGTTGTCTGCACAAGCTGCACATGAACAATTACAACGTTTGTGTTTATATATATATATATATATACTATGTTTAAGTTGTCTGCACAAGCTGCACATGAACAATTACAACGTCAAATGCTACTAGAGAGAGAGAGATTTCCTCATCCTTCCCTGGTTGCCCAGCATGAAGAGTACTTAAGGTAATGATTATGAGTTTTGACATTATTTTACTATATGATCTTTATTTTATATTACTTGGACTATCATTGTTTAATATATTTTGCAGGCAACAACGTGATCGCGAAATGAAAGTTCGTGCTCTAGAAGAAGCAGCAAGGGGGTCAAGACCTTAAGATGAAATCCCAAAATGGCTGATTTAATTACTTATATAGCTGATATGACTATAATCTATTTTATCGGATTAAATTATTTTAGACTAGCATACTGAATTTGTACACACTAGTTATTTAAAAGAATAAACAGTTTGCCAGTTCTGGAGCTTTGTTGCACCCCTCTGCCCATTGTGGTGTAGGGTGTGGACAGACATGGGATTCTGATCATTGACTGATTCAATCACAAGATCATCTAATGACATAATCTCTAAGGGTCAATGTGCCTCAAAACTCCAATTAGAAGGTCCTGCCAAGCTTACTAAATGAATGGCAATAAAAGTTTTTAACGTGTTTGAAAAAATAGGGTAGCTTTAAAGTTTTGACCATTTCATTTGAATGAGCAATGCGCTCAAAGATTATCTTTATTCTTAAACGATATATTAATTGGTGTAACTGTCCATATATTTATATAAGCCATGTCAATGTTATGTGGGAAAAAGCAACATCTGTTTCGGCAATTAAAAAAAACACATCGGCACACAACAGTCAATGAATGCTCGGTTAGATTCATAAATATTTGAATTATTGAAGAATTAATATCTATTTTTCTATTTAATAGCAACTTTTTTTTGTAACTATGCAAAAAAAACTCATTAACAGAAAAAGCACCACTATATCCTGGACATTAAAAAGAAAAAACATAGCTAGCAATTATTATTGTCAAGTGGTGAACTGGCATTGGGAGCCACGAAGTGGTAATGGATTGTTTGCACTCGAGTTAAAAGTATCTCCAATTTGTAGCAGACAAAGTGAAGCGGCTCAGCTTGTGCCCAGTTCTCATTTGATAATGAAGTAGACTTGATATCCACATTTGCAGATGGGATGAAGAGATCTCGCTGACTGTTTTAAACATAATAAAACATCTGGCAATAAAATGTCATGTAAAAAAGAGACTATAACCTAGTTCCTTTAATCCAAGGCTGATAGACAGTATGCTAGAAATATGCCCATACTCCTTTATTTTCATAGAGGGCAATATGCTTGAAACATGTGCATTTCACAAGTAATTCTATGGATGTAAATGATCAGCATGAAATATCTCAAGGATCTCGTTGGTATCTTTAACTGGTGTATGTACAGTCTATTCCAGTATTCAGGTTGTCTAATCACTTGTGTTCCTGTACAAGATTGCCAGCTCAACTATATTATATTGCATTACTCTTACTTACTCCCTCAATCACAATTAAGCTCAAAAATGCACCTATCATGAGGTTATAATGAGATGTGTGTCTATATACTACACATCACAGGACAATGTTCAATAACACTTCCGACTTTATGTAAAAAATATATGATAGTATGATGTATTAATGATTTATTCGGGTTCTTAGAAAAAGCTAAGTTAATCGAACACTGAATTACTTGGCTAAGAAATTCCAACCCACAAGGATTTAAACTAAATTATATGAAAGGAGGTTAGCTAAAGCTTTAAACTACCTTAGTGGTCTTTACAAAGGTGTGTGCAGGTATTCTTGTGGCAAGGTGTCTTATTGAATTGACAGTTCGTTCGAATTAAATATTCACTATAGTGTGCGAACGCTTATGTAATTTCATTTTATTAGTTTTACAAATGGAACAGATACACACTACTATATTAAAATCAGACTTTTGACAAAAGAGCTAAATTTCAAAGCAACATTACATCATTATATAATGTATAAAAAAACATCTTTATACTTTATCCACCGGAAAAGTATAATAGTAACAGTTTAATATTGATTATATTTAGGATAATTTGGACTTTTCTGTGAAACTTTTTAAAAATACAAACTTATATTTTTATGTGTCAATTGCAGGCATTTCTCATCTGTAAGGATGTGTATTTATGTTCTATTTATTTAGAAAAATAAAATTTTAAATATATAACAAGATTGAGGTTTTTGTTGGTGTTTCTTATTGAATAAATATATTTCCACACAGTTTATTTAAATAGGGCAGAATAATAATTTTATCTTGAATGTTTTCTTTTAATTTCAGAACCTTCATCGTAAATTAAAAGATTTAACTTTCGAATATTTAAAATTTTAATTATTTTTTAACATTTATAATAATGGGTTACCAACCTTCTTGAATTAATGGGTTTTCTTACCTATAGAGCCTTTTAATAGTTTCGCTCAATATTACATTAATTATTTCTTATAGTAAATTGCATTTTACTCCATATGGTGGCCACATGCTACACTCACAATAGACTTGTCTGACGAAAACAGGCAGATCGGAGTTTGATCCCGGTTGGGTACAATAATGGTGGTTTTCTCTAAATGATTTTCCATTCTTGTCATGCAAATTTGGGTGCACTTCCTCATCCATAAGCCATAGGCATAGGCATATAACTTGGAAGGGTAGTAAGACACAGTGCTAAGAAAAAATTTCATTTATTATTTATAAGGTAGTTATTTATTTTCACAGTTTCATTTTTAACAGATGGAAGATTTTGAGTGGATAAGAGCTTGCCTGCAAAACATATTGTACTGTATCCAACCAAACCACGGGAAATTATTTAATGTTCCTGAAGATAGGTTGATGAGTGAAAGCGTTTTCAACCTGAGGACAAAATTCCTGAAATTGAAGGTGTTAAAGTAGAAGAATTTTGAGCCATTTGTTCACATTGTATAACCCTAAAAAAATCAAGTCTATGTAAGGTTGCAAAAACTTTCCCATGGAAATGTGAATTTTGAAATAAGGTTTTCCTCCTCAGGTAGATTCCTCACATAAGATTAATCCCAAATATCAAAACAAATTAAATGCATATCTAGCTACAAAAGATGCATTATGACCGTATATTAATCAAGTAGAGCTAGTGCCCATTACAAGATAGTTATTAGCTCTTGCCCAAAGTTCCTACAAATGTTATCAAAATTATCTGGAAAAAAAATTAATCCTGAAAAGAGGAGGAAAATGAATGCATTGAAGAAGAAAATATAAGAAACATCACAAAAGGAAAGGAAATTTTTTGAAACAAAGATGAACTAAAAGAAAAACTCAAAACTGCAAATAAATTGTTCAACAAAACAAATGAAGGATTACATAAGGCTTTGAAGAAGAATTTTCAGGGAACAGAACTTGCCCAAGCAATAATGGCAGGTATCGGTGACCTGGCGGTCTAGGGGTAAGGTGTCAGACTTCTGTGCTGGCGGCCGGGGTTCAATCCTCGGTCCCGGCACAGATTTATCTGATTACCAAACCCTTCCTTCACCTCTGACAAGACATCTTGTGAATGTGGGGAATGCCAGGCCTCCACCGTAGTTCGGATTCCACGTTAAACTGTAGGTCCTCCATTTCATCTCACAATCACCCTTACATTACACGTAAGTGTGTATAACCCGAAAGGGTAGTAAGACGCGGTGATGATGATGATGATGATGATGATGATGATGATAATAATAATAATAATAATAATGGCAGGTGTTTGCAAAGTACAAAAAGAGGAAGAAATTACCAGAAGAGGTGCAGACCAACTTCAAAAAGAATTGAAAAACGCAAAACATCTTTAATAACAACATTCTTTAACACAAAACCTAAAATATGACCTGGTTGTCTATTGTAACACTTTTTAAAATAACAAATTGCTTAACATTGTTTGTAGGCCCTATCCCTAAAATATTTGAATTAAGAAAATCACCATTTGTACACACCCTAATCTTAATGAAATCAATTAATGTACTTTAACCCATCACAATCAAGCTGAATAAATTGCTTAAAATTAAGACTTCCAGATAAGTAATGTGGAGCTGTTGGGTAGTAAGACGCGGTGCTAATAATAATAATAATAATAATGAGCTGTAGGATTGGGCGACCAGATATAAGGCGAATCATTTGATTGGAATTTTGCAGATAGTTAATTTCTGCCTGAAATTTTAGATGTTCTGATTACATTACTCACATCTAACGATACTTTTTTCGGAATAGAATATTAATGCCAAATATACTAATATCACGTTTTTGAACTTACCACAAAACAGGAAACTTGTCATGTGATTTATTTAAATTCCTTTCAGAGTCTTATCGCCACAACTCTTAACTCAATGTTTCTTCAAAATCCTTTAATTGTTCTAAGTGCTGTAAATAACTCTAGTTTAGTAATCATTCTATTATTATTATTATTATTATTATTATTAGCACCACGTCTTACTACCCGTTCGGGTTATACGCACTTACGCTAATGTGTAATGGTAGGGTGATTGTGAGATGAAATGGAGGACCTACAGTTTAACGTGGAATCCGAACCACGGTGGAGGCCTGGCATTCCTCATATTCACAAGATTTCTTGTCAGAGGTGAAGGAAGGGTTTGGTAATCAGATAAATCTTTGCAGGGACCGAGGATTGAACCCCAGCCGCCAGCATATAAGTCTGACACCTTACCCCTAGACCACCAGGTCACCCATCATTCTATTGGAAAGGTGGATAGAGATTGGGTGGTGATGATCGATTTTATAGTGTGGTAATTTCATTTTGAACTTGTTTCGACAGCTTGCAAAGTCTGTTAATTTGGCCGGTTATCAAAGTTTTTCTTAGTGGTTTTACCAGTTTGGGTTACATGCTTATGTACTAATTACGCTAATAGTTGTAGGGATTAGGAAGGTTACATATACATAAAGTGTAGCCACATTTGGTAGAAAGTAGAGTGGAAAATTATTTTGGAAAAAACACTTTCAGTACGCCCGACTGAGATTTTCACCTTAGACCATGATGCCACTGAAGCGGGTATTTATCACAATAAACCTAGTTTTGAGCTGTGCATACAACATTATGGTAACTAATTAAAAATAGAAACAATCACTACACACAACTATTGATTACTTGACACACAATTAATACAGCTAGCGGATGATAGGTAACTCCTTTTAATATGTTAAAACTGATCCAGCATGGCGGAAATACAACACGAACAAGAGATAAAAATAACCAACCAAACAAAATGTCTATCCCTCTACCCAAACACAAACCCCAAGGAACACTGATATACGTATCCAATCCAGATGATCAAAATATGTAGCCTGAAGTTTTTCCACTATCTGTAAAGCTTGGGTAAGTATTCAGTAATAGTGAATTATTAATTAGTAATGTAAAACTTAAAGCCCATTAGGAATGGTGAATTAAGAGCAGATGGGCAAATAGCTCCTCTAAATAAAATAGTAATAGTTAGGTTATTAATATTTTTTTTCATTATTTCAGCAGAGCTAAAGTTAATTGAATTGATTAAAATAATTACAATAGTGAGAGCTTAATTTAAATTAAGTGTATTTGTTCAAAAAATTACAATCAAATAAAATAAATTTCAAATGAAAAAAAAAAGTAATTTTAGTAAGCAACAAACTCAAATAAGACGAACTAGAAATAAGTGACAGCCCATTTTTGTTGTTTCATTGTGGTTTGAATTAGGAGGGATAGCCAGCACACTTACCTAGGTGATACTGGAGTAGAAATTGTTTAGATATAACACTAAAAAAAACATTTTAAGGACAAGCTTTCACTGTCACACACAGCTTCATCAGGTCAAGCGAGTAGACAGATGCTCTTGTTGAACTGCAAGGTTGACTGTCCACAGCTGACTGTTTTTCAGTTATGATATCACTGTATATATAGCAGCACTATGAATAAATAGATCGATAGAAAAACTAAAAATTGTGTTATACACTGTGTTAGTGTTGTGACATTGAATGTAATAATAAGTGTGCTGGTAGGAATGAGAGGAATTACATAAGGTTTAGGTTGGGGGCTTGTCTGGATTTGATGAGATATTGATGGGCCAGTTCCCATATACTTAGTTGTAACAGGTTGCATATTACTTTGTTCAGGGATTTGACCACCTTGGTTGTGTAACAGTGATTAAAAGTCCATTGGGGATGTTTATATTTTTATTTCAACTCAAGCACTGTATGTTATGCATTATGATCAAATCCAAGCCCAGATGTCAATCTTGACAGTTAAATAGTTGTTCAAAAAATATGATTTTAGTATTTGAATTAAAAAAAATTTAACTTTGTTCGTATAAAGAGATTTATTAATACTTGAACCCATATGCTATATTCTTGACAAACTTACTGTGTTTGGCCAACATTGGTGTGTAAAGTAGTGTAAATTGTATGGCATGGGTAGACAATTATTGCAAATAAATTTGTAGATATAACTAAAAGAGAAAAGATTATATTGACATGAAAATTTATTCAAGCAATTATTTAAATTATTGGTCAACTATTATGTAGCTATGTCATGCTATGTTCTCAAATGAGGTGACATTAAGTATAGTAGGCATATCAACTTTAAAGACATCCTTAAAAACAACCTGTAGGTGCACATTAAATAAACTTAACCAGTTCAAATAAACTATAAGCTGCAAATAATTGGCATCAGTTTTACTAGATGTGATACATTCACATCTTTAGCACCCATGAGAGTCAAGAATACTCTTTTCTTCTCTACTTGTTTTTCCAACCCAAGCGCCTTCTCATAGCTGCGTTGCACGATAGTTCCAGGAATTCCAGCAAGCTTGGCTGCATTAAACCCATAAGATTTAGGACATGGACCGGATACAAATTTGTAAAGAAATGTAACAGTTTCTTCAGAGGGATCATCACTTTCATTTTCTACCATGCAGGCCTGAAAAAAAAGGTAAAAATAGAAAGCTATATATTGACGGCATTGTCACTGCCAATTAATGAGCTCCAATTTATTCTATACAAGATGATACAGTTTACCCTGCAAGGCAGCAGCAGTCTTACCTTGGTGTAACTTATGTTATAAGAGCAATAATTTAATTTGTCAAGGAAAAGCTATTACCAGTTAAGGTAAATTAAGTGTATTTAAAGATAATTATAATAATAAATGAACTGAAAACCACTGTAAGCTTTCTCAATGACAAGAGGAACAAAATATATACTCTACACTGCTACTACCAGAAAATTTAATGGTTTATTAAAGAAAAATTATTACTCCCACCCAATCCCTTACCACATAATTATTTTGTTCTTTGGAAAAATGAAAATGGTTACATATTACATGACATTGTATAGCAAGGAACATGTAACTAGACAGATTTTACAACCCTGTAATAGAAAACAAATTGAGAAGTAATAATTTTAACTAAGAGCAATTAATTCACCAATATGTAAATGAACAGTGGATGGTAGACCAGGTTATGCAAATACAATTGTAGAGCTGGTCTAGGATTAAACTATGACTATCTTGTTTAGAGACAAAAACACTAGAATTACAGGATATAAATAGCTCTCTCTACCACTTGAAGAGCATTCAAACCTGTTTGTTATGGCAAAATTTAATGTAAAATAAACTCCCAAAATGTTAAAGAATTTGACTGAAACTTACCATGTGATTTAATGAAACACACTCAGAATTTTTGAAATCTTCCACTAAAGTATGATAGTGAGTAGAAAATAATGTGCGAGCATTTAATCGTACCAACTCATGAACTACAGCGACTGCTATAGCTGTGCCATCATAGGTTGCTGTGCCTCGACCTAAATAAAAAAAGGGCTCAAATTAGAATTATAAGTTTTCACTTAAAAAAACTCACATTATCAAGTTTAAATTACTTGTTTACTATTTTCATACCTTTGTGATCAGCGTTCCTGATCCAGCGGTCCCGGGTTCGATTCCCGGTACTTCCAGATTTTTTTTATTTTTGTGAAGCAGTGGGTCTGGAATGGAATTGAAAACTCAACCTTGTGAGGATAAGTGAGGAGCTACTTGAAAAATAAGTAGCAAATTAGGTCTAGAAATCTGAGATTAACGCCCGGAGGGTTTGTCTTTTTCTGACCACATGACGCTCTGCAAATCTTGACACTATCAACGCTAATGGCGGCAGCCACTCGGTCAATATATCACGCTTGCAAACTAACTCCAATTAGTATTTAAAATAAATAAATTTTACCTTTATAACCAAATAGTTTTAATTAAATGTATTTATTATTATTATTATTGTTATTAGCACCACATCTTACTACACGTTCGGGTTATACGCACTTACGCTAATGTGTAATGGCAGGGTGATTGTGAGATGAAATGGAGGACCTACAGTTTAACGTGGAATCCGAACCACGGTGGAGGCCTGGCATTCCCCACATTCACAAGATGTCTTGTCAGAGGTGAAGGAAGGGTTTGGTAATCAGATAAATCTGTGCCGGGACCGAGGATTGAACCCCGGCTGCCAGCATAGAAGTCTGACACCTTACCCCTAGACCGCCAGGTCACCCTAAATGTATTTATTGAATATGATCTGGTCTTGCCCATGATATTTATTTCTAGTTTAACATTAACTATATTCTCCATATTTAATCATTTGAATATGGGCTTTTTAAATTTTTACTACGTATGAGTGTACCTAATTCATCCACAAGCACCAAGGAATGTTTTGTTGCATGCTGGAGGATGGAAGCTGTCTCACTCAGTTCAACCAGGAATGTACTCTCTCCAGCCATGATATCATCATTGGCTCCCAGTCGTGTGAAAATTCGATCAACAGGAGTCAACTCACAGGACATTGCCGGTACTCGGCAGCCCTGAGATAGTAATAGTTCAAATATTAATATGCCATTAACTGCTAGACAAGGCAGCGAAAGTATTCAAAATACTAGAAGACCGACCCCTTACTTTACTTTGCCATGCCAAAACTCTTAGTGTATGTATCCAAAAAATAGGTATTATCTACCATTTTCTTTTTTTTAAATCAAGTTTTAAAAAATGATCTGCAATTAATTATTCTATAAGTAACAAACTTGTGTTAGACTCTGAAAGAAATAACTTCAGTTTATGTCATCATATTGCTTGACTAAAAAGCTGTTTTAAAATTGAAAGCTGTGTTTATAATATCTTCTTTAGTTAAGTTACGAGTACACTATGATTAAATGGACTATTTAGTATTTTACAAACAATTAAGTATTTTTTGAAATGATCTTATTGTATTGACTTAGCCTTGGGCTCCTATATTACATTGGTTTTAGGCAAAGTATTGTTTACTGTATGCATAGCAAAAACATCTTAAAAATTAATCAATGGTGAAATCATAGTAAGACTCACCATATGAGCCAAGACTATTATAAGTCCCACTTGTCTCATAAGAGTGGATTTACCACCCATGTTTGGCCCGGTCACCAAAATGAGACTAGCAGAATCGTCACAACCAATTGAAGTGTCATTTGGAATGAAGCCATCCATTGATGATAAACAAGGGTGTAAACCATTTGAAATCTTAAGATAAGGCTGAAAATATATCACAAATTAAAAACAAAATTGACAAGAACCAGATTTATACTAGTATTTGATTTATATAAAAACAAGTTCTGAAATATTTTTAGCTTAATATCAAAGGATTATAAAATTTTAAATATGCCTTTATGACATATGACATGACAATTATGCACGATTAAAAAATAGTATTCCAAACTGTCTCCATTACATTGTAAAATAGTTGGATTTAGAAGAAGTAAACCCCCAAATTCCACCCCCAGTTCACCCGACCAAGATCTGAACCTCAATCTCCCTGTCCTTGCAAATCCAATCTCCCTATCCTCGCAAGTTTGTTTAACACGAAACTAGCGCGTTAGATAACAATGCCGAGGCGGGTTTTTACAAATGATTGAATTTTATTTTATTAAGGGCTGGTCTTATGATTACTGTATAGATATTGCTATCAGGAGGTTAACAATAACGACCAGATAACGGTCATCATCCATTTTAATATTTTAAGCATGTTATGAATGGAGTTTATCTGCAAGCTAAATATATTTTTATGCAGAAAACATAAGGTTGGTACTGTTTTTACTGGTGTGCGCATGTTGTAATGTATTGGTTTGGATTAATCTAAATTATGTAAAAAGTCATGGATGAAGGTAATTTTTCTTTAAAGTAATATAGGTAGAGTATCCTTTTAAGATTCATCCATGAACAAACACGCGTTTCTCAGAATGAGGTGAAAAGGACTTCACCCCTAAAATATATTTTTTTATACCTTCTTTCCTGGTAAAAGAGTAACTGCGTCAATTCCTGTTAAAGGGAGGAGGTTCACAGTATTTGGCAGAACACGCCATTTCTTTATACCAATAAGAAGCTAGCTCTCACAAAATGTGTCGCCAGGACTCTGTCTATTGGTTAGTTTTTACTTTGTTGACCAAGGGAGAAAATGCAAGGCGTATGTCATATATAAACCATAGTGCGTATATTTACAATATAGCAATATCATTTTGACGACGACGACGATGGGGAGGACGATCTCCGGGACCTTGCTCACAGTCCAACACATTATAATATAAGTCACTTCAATATCACAAGTGTGCAGTGATAACAAACATTTAACTGAAATATGTGCAAATAATTTACTGGTGTAATATAAATAAACCGTGTGTGAAATAACAGCCAACAACATTTCTCTTTCTTTAATAATATTAATACCGATTTAATTAGTGCTCGAACACGGGGCTATAGACAGCTGATTAGACGGTATATTTTCCGTACAGTGGTGATAGGCGCTCGATCACGGAGCTTAAGACAACCTAAAGTCATCACATCATCTTTTATCTGGGAATTAATCCGTTGTGTATCAATTCACACCCGAAGTAGGGTGATTGATCACATATTATTATTATTGACGCCCAAAGCGAGGCGCATTTTTATTCCGTATTGTTACAATTGGCGCCCAGCCGCGACGCGAATCTTCGAATCCCCGAGACAAGAAAGAGACTCCACCGACTGAAGGACACACGGCACACTACGAGGCACACCAACGACCAACATCCATCAGAGAACCGTGGTGAAACAGACGTTCCACGCACGGCACACTACAAGACACATCAACGACCAACATCGTACTGAGGCGGAACAAGCTGACCGAAGACATCAAATTAGTCAGATAAGCCTTAGATAAAATTATATTATTTTTATTTAATTAATTATATTCAAATAACTTTGTTTTAATATTTTATGATCAATAATTTTAGTAAATTTTGGAAGGGAAAATGACAGATTCAAATGAAAATAGTGACGCTACTAGTTGTTCTGATGATATAGAAGATGAAGATAGACCTAGACATCAGTTAGTTCTAGGACAATCGGATGAGGAAAAAAGTGAAAGTGAGCATGACAGAGATAGTGAGCAGGGCAATGAAGGGTCATTTGCAGAATTAGAGAGAGAAGACACACAAAGGCAGGTAGAAAAAGATAAACAAAGTAATATTCTTGTGAATGAGGATGGACGAGAAAAGAGTAGGGAACAAAAAATGGAGCAACCCATAGTAGATTTAAATCAATTTATGAAAATGTTACAAGAAAGTATGGCGGCAAATAGTGAAAAAACTAAACAGGAAATAATAGATGCAACTAATCAGAAAATAGATAAAAGTAGCCATGAAACTAAACAGGAAATAATAAATGCAACTAGACAGGAAATAGATACAAGTAGACGAGAAATTAATCAAATAATATATGCAAATACCCAAGCAATTAATCAGAAAATAGATGCAAATCAGATTAAACTTGAACAGATCAATAAGGAACTAAGTGCTAAAATAGAGTTAAATAAGGAGGTTTGTGAGAAGAGATTTAATTATTTAGAGCAAAAAATTGACCAAGTAGAGACGGTTCATCAAAACTTAGCAGTACAGTTAAATAAGGTAGATGAGAAAGTACTAGAAGGTGAAAAGGTAAAACAGGCTTTGATTGAAAAGCAGGAAAATTTAAGGAAGGGACAATTCAAATTAATGGAACATATTACGGCTAATAAAAATAGAGTAGAAATGGTAGAACAAGAATCAATTAAAGGATTAAAGGAAGTAGAAAGGAAAGTTGGGAGTTTAGACCTTCAGGTAGAACACACAAAAACTAATGTTAAGGTAGTACAACACAACCTTGAAAAAGAAATAAATGAGGTAAAATCAGTACTTGATTCTCAGCAAGACACGAATAAAATTTTAATTAAAGAACAGATAGATGGGATTGTTACTAAGGCAGTAGAGACATTAGATAAAAAATTTACTGATTTTGTAGTTGAAAGCCAAATTAATCTTGGAGAAGTTGGTAATTTACACGATACTACCAACCTATTTGCTAAAGGACTAAGAGAAACGTCATTAGCACTTATTCCAAAATTTAAAGGAAAGAGAGGAAATATTTCAGCAGTTCAGTATATAAACAAAGTAGAAAGAGTATTTAAAGGAGAAAAAATTAATGAAAAGGTCAAAATAGAGATATTTTTATCAGGTCTTGAAAATGAGGCAAAATCTTGGGCAGATAATATAGAGAGTGAATGGGAAACTTATGAACAAGCTAGGGAAATGTTTTTGGAAAAATATTGGTCTCAAAACATGCAGGATGATTTTCTACAATTAATTTTCAATGGAAAATATAACGATAAGGATGGTACTATGAGCGAATATTTCAATAAATTTGTGACACAGGCGAAATATTTAAGATACCCGGTAAAAGATAATAGATTGATAGGTCTTCTAATGAATCATTTTCCAATTGCAGTACAAGATGTTCTAATTAGCATAAATAAACAAAACATTAAAGAAGTAGAGAGAGTATTGATGGCATTTGACGATAGACATCAAAGAAACAAAGACATTAATGATCAATCAAACAGGTATAAAATTGATAGGCCTAGACAATCGTCTAACCCTCAAATCAAAGAAATTAATAATGGGCAAGATAGGCAGAGATATTACAATAATTATCCAACGCCAGAGCAGAATAGAAGATATCCACATCCTAGTATAGAGTATCGACAGGAAAGGAACCAAAGACCTTCGAGGCAAATAAATTCGATTGATAGACAAATCAATAGAAATAACAATGCAGGTCACCCCAGATTAACAACCAATCAAATACATCAACCATCAAATTTAAATGAGTACGATTCACAAAAAATATTCGACCCAGGAGGT
>CABFOW010000071.1:432031-466342 GCA_902141385.1 Timema californicum | reverse complement strand
GGCATATTTACTAAGTCCAAAATGATCTGACATATTTACAAGTTAAATATGGCGAAAAGATTCTAAGTCTAATATGTTTGGAATATTTACCAAGTCCAAAATGATAGATATATTTACAAGTCGAATACGACGCGAAAAGAATTTCCAATATACAACTGCCGAAAAGGGATTTCGTACCTTGCGAATATTTCCTGGACACACAAGGTGTGTCCTAGGGGACAGCCCTGTCAAGAAGTACCGTCCATGTTGAACAACATCAGTATTTATATGATTATACAAGCTCAAAGAGGGGGAAGAGGGGTGAATACAAAACATAGGTCAACATGACATAGCGACGGGAGGGAGGGGTTAGAATATACACACGCGGAGCTGGACGAACTTACTAGAACAATAAACTCTGGCATAACAATCTTCTTTGCGCAGGCGCGCCACACACTTTTCCACACCCCGCCTTGAGGGATAGAACATTTTACTAGTCCAATATTTCTCCTCGTTCAGTTGATCAATATTTTGGTAGAGGCAAGTTGTCTTTTTTTTTTTGTGTGTGGGAAACAGTAAGTTGGCGCAGCAACAGTGGGGGACTTTGGTGAGTTTTCTTGAGTTTAAAGTTTTTTTTTGAAGCATATATTCCAAATAAATGCTACATAATGTGGCTACTAATTGAAAAATGGGGTGTGGGGGGTGAAGGGTACAAGATAGATAAGTGTACTAAGCCTATTTGATATAAATTAAAAATGTTCCAACTGTGAGCATATATTAATAATTTATAATAGGCAATTCTTTCAAAACCAACACAAAGTTTTTTAAGGGCTGTTTGATTTCATCTTTTCCATAAAGAGTAGCTAACAATATAATTATTAATATTATTGTTTTTATTATTATTTAGATTTAAATAAAACTAGGAATTTTAAAACAAAACACAGACGCTAAACTTGTTTAAGAAACGTGGGTGCATTATATATGTTAATGGCAATGTGTGTAATCCAGGCATTCTATAAATTACCTAGGCTTTCTATATAATTCCAGAGTGGTTTTGGCAATAATGAAATAAATTAGTTTTGATGTTTTATTTCAAATTTTTCGTAGGAAATTTATAAAATAACCAGTCATTATAAATTACCGAGAACAATAACTATCCTTTGCTTACTTAGCTACCCTATTCTAAAATAATCTCACCTCACCAACTTAAATCCTAGGAATTAGGGGAACATGCAAGACAATGACGCAAGACTTACATAGAACTGGATTAAAAAAAATTGAAAACATACCCCGGGACTTCAAAAAGACAAAGGACTTGAAAATACATATGAAATACAACAGTAAAACTCGTTTATTTCATACGTTTCCAAAATCACTCTGCCATTATATAGAATGCCTATGCATTTTATAGAACGCCTGGATTTCACACATTGCCGGTGACATATACACTAAATGTGATTCTAGTAATTTCCTTTTTATCCTCTTAAAATGTTACTGAAACTAGCAAAATATCTTCAAAAACATTAATTAGTTTATCAAACTTTGGAAAGCACACTAAACCATTTGTCTAAAATTATATAAAAAGTGATCAAATACTTAGTAGGTTTCTATAAATGACCAAACCTTTTTCCAAAAGGTGTGCAGCAAGAGTCTAGTTTATTTATTAGTGTTCCTTCTTTCTCTCCCAAAGAGTTTTCAAGTATATCCAAGTTCTGGAGTGTTATGCCATCCAAAACCTAGAGAAACAAAATATTGTAAGGAAAATGTTATGCATGTGAACCATTAGCTTTAATTTGTTTGAAATAGATTCGATTCCTTAAACATCTAAAATCTTTCAGTAAACAATCTTGATAAACTATTGATAAGACCCCCAATTATTAGTATCACTTACCATATGTTTGGCGAATTTGTCAGTGGATGTCAAAGTTCTAGACTCATTACAGTCTGTTGGGGAGTATGATTTAAACTTTCCCATAGTTAACAATTGCTGATCTATATGACACTGCTTCAAATACCAGGTGATTGCTCCAAGAGCTCTGATGGCCATTTCAGTGTCATCTCGAGCACATAGTCCAAGGGAACTGCCTAGAAAACAGTTTTAATTAGTATTTATTCTGTTAAGGCCTAATCAAATAATTTAAATAATATCTATTGCTAAATAATTTTAATTAATACAGAGATATTAAGCACATTAACTATATATTTCAGGGGTTTGAACAAAAACTTTTATAGGTTTCAGTTTTGGTTTGTTGATACCTTTTTTAACAGTTCTAATAAAAATTTAAGAGATGTGTTTCATCTTGCATGGAAATTTGCACCTATAGTTTTGGTCAACTATAAATATAAAGTTCATATAATACAATAATTCCCTATGTACATTATATTGCTTAATAATTGGCGAGTTTTCGCGAGTGACTTGTGAGTGAAATGGTATCAAGGGTACTGTTTAATCTGATCAATCTTTGGTATTGTCTCGGTCATAAACATTTAGTTAACATCGATACCAAGTCAACCGTGAAAACACGCCTAGTAATAAACTGTATTGAGGCCTGGTCAAAATTAATTTATTCATAGCTAATATAACATAAGTGTTGTTTTTGTTATTTTATTTTTTGAAACCATGCATATAATGTTCATTTAAAATATAACGCAAATCGGGAAATTTTAAACAAAATGTGAAATCTATAAAATAATCAATTTTTTTCCTTATATTATTTATAGTTGCAAATTGACCAATTACTCAAAAAAAAGTCTGTGTGACTGAAACCAAAAAGAATGTGATTTATATAAAAAAATTAAATATTAAATAAACAGAAAGGAGCTTTAGTAGTTTAAATTTTCGCTTTTTGTAAATAATATTTGCGGGGGGTTCTAGCTCCAGTTCCCTTAACATACATACTAAATTACAATATACACATATATTAGGGGTCAGCAAACAAGTTTTTTATTCGGATTGATCTCAAGAGAGTTTCACATGAAGCTCCCCAGTATCGCCTTTTTATATCTTCTTTTATATAAGCTTCATATTCTCTTCCTTTAATCAACAAAACCAGTAAATACTCATTTGCTGACCATGGCATTTTAATGGCCATCTGCTGGAGACACCCTTTTTGTGAGATTCTCCCCTCCCTAAAAAAAAGCCTCAAACTTCCTTGGCACAAAACAAATCCCAACAAGTAAACCTATACCATTAGTCATTAAACACCAGACACACACTGCAAGGCAAAGGAAATATTTTTCAAGGAGCTCGAAAATGCAGGCCCATGAATCTTTCAAGCCTGAATTCAAGTATCTATTTAAAGCTCGGCTCGAAGATCAAAATTAGAATAGTTGTAGAGCCCTATTATATTTAATATGAAACACATTATTTATATCTAAAATATAATAAATATATATTGAGGGAGAGATTTTATCATTATTATTATCACCGCGTCTTACTACCCGTCCAAGTTATACACACTTACGCTAATGTGTAACGGTAGGGTGATTGTGAGATGAAATGGAGGACCTACAGTTTACCGTGGGATACGCACCACGGTGGAGACCTGGTATTCCTCACATTCACAAGTTGTGATTAATACCCTTTTTGTCAGAGGTGAAGGAAGGGTTAGGTAATTGGATAAATCTGTGCCAGATATAATATTATATGACCAACCAGTATTGGAGAATTATCCAATCAGAATAGAGGAAACAAAGACTTCTGATTGGAGATATGAAAAGAGGAGCCAATCAAACAACAAAGAATATAATATATAAACATATATACAAGAAAATAAAGAGCTATATTTACAGCCAAGACTGAACCAGTGTTTTAGAAAATATCAATGAATAGTCTAGCTTTCTTACTGTCACTTATAAAGTCCTTGAGTCCTTCAGGCCAAGCAAAAGCCGAGTTTGTAGTGAAATATCCTCCTTCAGCCAAAGTAGTAAGAGTCTTATTTGCCCCCCAGAATTCGGTTTCAGGGGCAAGAGCTTCCTTATTAACTGCCACCAATACAGAGTTTAGCAGTTTCTGAATCTTGTCAGACAGTGTGCCTCTTTCATATAAAACCTGAAAATGAAACCATTAATTAATCATAGTCATAGAAAGTATAGTAATTGTTATCAAATATATATAAAGGTTCACATATAAATAAAAAAACATATTTAATTGTTAAAAATTATTGATTAATGGAGTTTTATATATTTTTTATTTTGTTATGATTAGCATGACCTTTGAAACAAATAAGTATAAAATATACCTTTTGATCTTTTATGTAACAATATCTTGTAATGTACCTGATTTGCCCCTAAAGAATGTGAGCATTGACAATAATCTCGTCCTAATTTTATAAACGTATTTTATTTAATTTAAATAATACAATCTATTACATGGCGCTTAGAGCATTTCTTCTTCCAAGAAGGCACAAGAGCCACTATAAATGAGGTCAGAGTGGACCAGTAGAATCAAAATGACAATTTCAATGTCTTTAAAAAAATAACTTCCTCTTCTCGAAAGATCAATATGCAATTTTAAAAGGTAAATTTGAGTCAGTCTCCTGTTCTCGGACATTATACTTCCATCCAGATGTTTTCTTATATTTTATTTTATTTCTTCTAAACACAAGCTTCCATGAGCAATGATATATACGAAGTATGGTGCAATGGAACGGTACTAGGAGTAAAGTCTTTGATGTACTCGGACTGCAACTCCTGTCCGCGATTCATACGATCGTGTTATCAGCCGCCTCTCTAAATTGTTACGTTAAACACTATGATCAGTTTTCCGACCACTGCAAATAGTGATTATTGAATAAATAAATAGTATCAAACTTTACAATTGTGTAATTATTCAGTAAACTTTTCAATTGGCGCTCGATCACGGGGCTATAAATATCAATTATATCGTCAAAATACCGTAATGCTTTAATTAGAGCTCGATCACGGGGCAATTATCAGCTAATTTAACAGTATCACTTCAATTGGCTCCTAAACGTAGGGGATAAATTCTGTACCTTTACAATTGGCGCCCAACATGGGGCTATAAATACCAATTATATCATCAAAATACAGTATCTCTTCAATAGGCTCCCAAACGTAGGGGAATTAATCAGTATCACTTCAATTGGCGTCCAACAGTAGAACCCGTAAAAACGAACCTTTACAATCTTGATGAAATAAATATTGATATTTTATTTTTTTACGGCCAAGAAATAAAAAAATAACAATTCTGTATGCATTCAAAGACAATACTCGTGAAGTAAAGTACATTTTTATTAATTATTAACATATTGGCTGGAAACCAAGCCACAATTTTTTCCCAAAAACAGCCTTTATAAAACTTTAGTATAGCCTATAATTGCAGCTTTGGATAATATTTAACAAATGTGTTAACTGTTAGGTAGGAAGATATATATTGAAATAGTTTATAATCATCACAACCAATGGTGCTCTTTGCCGCTTAACTCTTAAATTGGATAAACATAGTGCATGTTGCACGGACCAGATATTTACATTACAACAAGTGAGTGATAAATGTATTGACAGTAAGGGAGAAAGTGTATTGGGAATTTATTGATGTGGAGAAAGTGTAAGATCAGTGTGAATAGGAGTATGTTATGGAATGTTCTGAGAGAGTATGTTATGTATGCATAGTTAGTAAATGCGATTATAGCAGTATATGATGGAAGTAAAGCGTGTGTTAGGGTCATTAATGAATGGGTACTGGAGGAGTAGGTTTTGAAAGGAATTCCAATAGTTCAATATGAAAGAAGCATCTTACTTTGGTTTGGGCATGTTGAGAATATGAATGTGGATCAATGGATGAAGCAAGTGTGTGTGTGTGTGTGTGTGTGTGTGTGTGTGTGTGTGTGTGTGTGTGTGTGTATCAAAAGGAAGGGGTAGGCCATGTCTGACGTAACCAAATGTTGTAGATGAATGTTTGAAAAATAGTAACATTAAGAGTTTTAAGAATAAAAGATCACGTATAACTCGGTGGTGAAGTGAAGGGGTATGCAAGGATAGAGAAGTGTGGAGAAAGTTGGTGAGGATGAATTAAGTATGGAGTTGTTGTTTGTTGAGCTATATGCACAGTTTCTTTCCTATTCCATAAGAGAACAAGGTGATGATTAAGTATGTATGTAACTGTTGGAGACACTGATTAAGATGCACGATCCAAACACTGCACCAATCACGAAAGGCGCTGCAGTAGCGCGAGCATCACAAGTTAGCCAATCACATAGCTTTCACTTACACAGTTTTTCCCGTTAACAAACCGACCGCGTCGTTTTTTGCTCACGTTAAACTTTTTTTTTGTGTTAATTAACCCACTAAGTGTATTTGTAGATTCTACATTAGTCTCGGACGTTAATTTTGTGTATTCGACATTAACCTTTGCTAACGGGCTATGGGCCCAGTACTCGTCACGATAATTTTCGTGTGACTAATTGAAGATCACGAAGCACGTGACTAACGGACACTGCACCATAGTGAGTATAGAAAAACTCGTTAGTACGCTGCGAAGATGAACGCAACCGGCATAAAGTTTGAAGTTTTAAATAAAGAGAATTAAGAAACTTGGAAGCTACAGATGCGTGCAGTTCTCATAAAGAATGATGCATGGGGCTATGTGAGTGGAACAATCGTGAAGCCAGAAGCGGCTTCAGCCGAGCCAGCAACGATTGAAGCCGAACGACAGTGGAGAGAAGCCGACCTGAAGGTACAATCTGACATAGTGCTCGCCATGAACCCGTCAGAAATAAAACAGACTAAGGGCTAAGGGAATAACTTGATGTCCTTGAAATTACAAGATGGCGGCGACATGCATGAACACACTCGGTCTTTTTTCGACACGGTGGATAGGTTGGCAGAACTTGAAGTTGACATTAATCAAGAGTTATTAGCAGTCATGTTTTTGCGCAGCCTACCGAAGAGCTACGAAAACTTTCGTTGCGCCATGTCGTCACGTGACGCATTAACCCCTTTGGAGATGCTGCGAATCAAAGTTAAGGAGGAATTCGACACGCGTAAGGAAACGAGCCGGAACTCAATGCAAAACGCGATGTACGCAGTAAAGTCGGCCGGAAGCAATAGACGAGAAAAGCCCAGATGGGAAAAATTGGATAAAGACTATGGTGCGAAAAAAGACTCGAAAATGAAGTGTTTTAAGTGCAATGCAAACAGACACCGGGCGAAAAACTGTCAGAAGACAAGAAAGTCGAACGAACAATCCGCAAAAAACGCCGAAAGCGTGTGCCTAGCCACGACGGACATGTGCAATCACGGTGCATTTCAAATCGGAAATAATGCGGGTCATGTTAGCTGGTGTTTCGACAGTGGATGCACGTCTCACATGTATGGGAGTATCAAGCTGTTTGCACAGATCAGCCGGAACTTCGATCACAGAAAGCTAAATCTCGCTAACGGAAACTGCACGGACATTGAAGGAATCGGTACCGTGTCATTCGGGACAAGCGTGAGCGGTAATCAAAAGCTGATCGGATTCAAAGACACATTGTATGTGCCGGACCTACGCGCTAACCTCATTTCGGTCGGGAAAGTTACCGACAAAGGACACAGTGATTTTTAGTGATACAAAGGCCCAGATCATCGATCAGGATGACATGCTGCTTATCGCGAAATGGGAAAACAGGCTATATTATTTCCCATAGTTGACCAACCAGGAATGCAGGGAAATCTCAGGCCTGGATGACGATGCTATTATTCCAAGGAAGAATTCCATTGAGGATTGGCATTCTCGCATGGGTCATCTTAATGTTAAGTCACTACGTGAGGCTATCAAGATGGGATCGAGTCGAGGAATCAACATCGAGGACATCAACAAAGGTTTTCAATGCAGAGTTTGTCTCCAGGGGAAGATGTGTTGCGCTCCATTTCCAAGGGTTTCAGAGAGAGTGTCAGTAATGGGTGAGCTCATACACTCCGACATTTGTGGTCCAATGTGAATCGCTTCACATGGAAAGACGATTCTTCAGGATGGTATGAGGTGAGACTCATCGAGCAAAAGAATCAAGTGATGGATGAGTTTGATAGTTTCAGGGCACTCGTGAGCACCCAACAGGGAAAGGCGGTTAAGTGCTTACAGTCAGATAACGGACGCGAATATGTCAACAAACAGTTTGACGAACTGCTCCAAAAACACGGCATCTTGAGGCGTTTGACTGCATCTTACAGCCCACAGCAAAATGGAGTTGCTGAGAGGAGGAACAGGACACTGATGGAGATGGCACGTTGCCTTCTAATTCAGTCTGGACTGCCACCGACTTTTTGGGCGGAGGCCGCCAACACCGCAAACTTCATACGCAATAGGTCACCAACAAGTAAACTAAAGGGAGAACCCCATAAGAGGTTTGGTTCGGGAAGCCACCGGACGTGTTTAGCTTTAGGATCTTTGGGAGCGAAGTTTTCGTCATGGACAGAACGCTGGGCAAGGGGAAGCTGGAAGTAAGATCAAAAAAAGGCATCTTCATAGGTTATAGCTCAGAGTCAAAGGCGTACAGGGTATGGCTACCTGAGTAGAGAAAGATCGAGGTATCCAGAGATGTGATTTTCATGGATAGGACTACGATCCAGTCATCGAAGAGTTGGGAGGACTTCCTCCCGCAGGACAAGTTCCCAAATTTGTCAAGTTCTTCAGTTGATTCAACGCCACGGAGAGTGAAGATCAACACGTTATGATCAACCTCTCTAATAGTCAAGAATCGCATCATCCGATCGAAGAGGCATCGCCACAGGCACGTTACGACGAGTACGAAGACGCTGAGGGTTTTCAAGGTTTTCTCCCCAGATGAACCATTGAACGCTGTAAGAAGAGGTCCAGGAAGGCCAAGGGTACTGCGGACCGGACGTCCCGGAAGACCCCCAGAGTCTATGCAATGGCAAATCATGTCGTCAAGGACGACTTCGTTTTTCTGAGTGAAGTTTCAGTTGCTCGAGCAATGACAAATGCGGATTCAACCAAATGGATGTTGGCCATGGCCAATGAAGTGGAGTCAATTCTCGCAAAGGACACGTGAGATCTGGTGGACAGGTCAAAGGCGTCAAGGGTGATCGGCAGTCGTTTTGTGCTACGAAATAAGTATGGGATAAACAGCGTTCTGGAGAAGCGCAAAGCCAGGATAGTGGCGAAGGGATATGGTCAACAGTACGGCAGGGATTTTCACAAGACGTATGCGCCAGTTGCACGCCTAGATTCAATATGGTTGGTTGTTGAATTTGCAGCCCAGAACAATATGCACATACGCCAGTATGATGTGGAAACAGCTATTTAAATGGGAAACTGGATGAGGAGGTATTCATAGAGGTACCAGATCGTTTTGAAGAAGTCCTAGAGCACATAGTGAGCAGTAAAGGACCCAAGGATCAGACCGTCAGCAGGACGAGAGCCACACTAGACAAGTTAGCAACATGTGACAGGGTCTGCTACGTAAAGAAGGCTCTGTACGGCCTAAAACAAGTTGGTCGTGCCTGTAACAAACGTCTAGATAAAGAGTTGCGCACCATGGGCGCGAAACCCACCAATGGGTGACCCGTGTGTTTATATAAGGCATTGGAACGAAGAGATCATGATCATCATCATCTACGTCGACGACATCTTGATAATATGTCGTGACCCCAAAGAAACCATCCGTTTCGGGGACAGACTTGGAAAGATGTTTGAGATGAAGGATCTGGGTGATCTGAAGTACTGTTTGGGGATGGATTTCTCCAGAAACTGCGATGGGATATTTGTAAGTCAAAAGACATACATAAAAGACATCCTTCAACACTTTGGTATGTCGGATTGCAAGCCTGTTTCAACTCCACTAGACGTCGGGTCGAAGCTGGCAAAGGGTGAGGCATGGTCAACTTCAGATGGTGAGAGACCCCCATACCGAGAACTAGTTGGTTGTTTGTTGTATTTGTCAATGGCTACACGCCCGGACATAGCTCATGCAGCAAGTGTGTTAGGTCAATTTAACGACTGTTTCAATGGTACTCATTGGGGTCGCAGCAAAGAGGGTGCTTCGGTACCTCAAGGGCACTGCTGACCAGGGAATCTCATACAAGCGTGGGGAAAGCTCATTGACAAGCTACGTAGATGCTAAATGGGGAGGATCACTTGACGACTGGCACTCCTTTACAGGATATGTTTTCGTCATGAATGGAGGCGCGATTGCCTGGGATTCGAGGAAGCAACAGACTGTTGCGTTATCTATCACGGAGGTCGAATACATGGCCCTGAGTGACGCAGCCAGGGAAGCCATGCACCTTCAGAGTTTCCTGCTTGAGCTTGGAAAGGAGGAATTTGGAACACTTAAACTGCTCAATGACGTTGGGGTGCAGAGGCTGGCAACCAATCCTGTCTTCCATGCACGAACCAAACACATTGACATTCGTCATCATTTTGTACGAGAGACTGTTGAGTCGGGTCAACTGGTGCTGGGACACGTGGCATCGGAAGAGATGCCAGCCGATGTATTAACCAAGGCTTTGACGAAATCTAAGCATGGGCACTGTGTTGATCTCCTGGGACTGATCAAGGCACCCGATGAGTCTTCAGTTGTTGTCTCGAGGGGAAGTGTTGGAGACACTGATTAAGATGCACGATCCAACCACTGCACCAATCACGAAAGGCGCTGCAGTAGCGCGAGCATCATGGGTTAGCCAATCACATAGCTTTCACTTACACAGTTGTTCTTCTTCCGTAAACAAACCGACCGCGTCGTTTTGTGCTCACGCTAAACCTTTTTTTTTGTGTCAATTAGCCCACTAAGTGTATTTGTAGATTCTACGTTAGTCTCAGACGTTAATTTTGTGTACTCGACATTAACCTTTGCTAACAGTAACATATTGAAGAACCAATTAAACAAGATAACTTATAGGGTTAGGGTCTAAAATTAATCTCATATTTTTGTATGTAATATTATTTATAGCATATTTAACTAGGATTTGAAATAATTGTTCAAATTTTCTGAATTATGTTTGATTTGATTCAAACTTAAGAACCTGCTTAGCAGATCTTTAATATAAAACTAATTTAATTTCACTTTTAAGTTATATATTTTATAAGTTAGAACCAGCTGAATCTTTCTTTACCTATTCATTCACTATATACAATTCATTTACACTGAAAAGCATAAGTCCTTCCTTAATGAAATACACTAAGGCTATAGCTTATAAATTACACCATTGTGGAAATGTAAAGGTAATCTTGCTACCTTTAAAGGAAAGTAAAGTGTACATTTAATCGATATTCAAAACCTCCTAGCCCGATTTTGCACAATCATCAGCCCTATCTTCTTTTGAGTATTGTTACACTTCTAGATGGCCCTATTTCATGAAGTTTCTGGCGAGGAAGATTTCACAAATGAAAGTTAATATCTAGTACAACTGCTGATTACAATAATACTACTTTTTCTTTTCCATCTATTAACTAGGGTTACACAAGCTTTGTAAACTTTGACTTTCCTTAACATATGTCAGCTTCAACTTTGATTCAAAAGTAAAATTTCTGAATATGAAGCTTCGCAAATAAAAATACTTAAAGTTAAAATATATATTAGTGTTTAATCTTCGTCATTTTGTCCTTCTATGTACATCACAAATTATTCATGTTACAAATAGCTAGAATAATTAAATTGCTTGCTAAGATAATAATGTAATTTATCAGATTAGGCTGAATTAGTTTTAGCTACTACACGTTTGAGTTATATGCTTATGTATTAATTACGCTGATGATTTTAGGGATTAGGAAGGTTATATTTATATGAAGTATATCTGCATTTGCGTGGAGGGAGGGTGAAACACCATTTTGTAAAAAAAAAACTCAGCACACCCAACCGAGATTTGAACCTCGATCTCCCTGTCAATGGCAGTCTAGTCTACTGCAAGAGTAGTGAATTAGACCATACAACCCCCAAAGCGGGTAGGAAATATGTTAATCATATTTGCAATATAATATTTTTAAAATGATTAGTAATACCTTAATAAAATATATTATTTCACCCCCCGCCCCCCAAAAAATTAGCATTTATATATATATATATATGCTAATTTTTGGGGGGTCGGGGGTGAAATAATGTGTGTGTGTGTGTGTGTGTGAGTGTGTGTGAGTGTGTGTGTGTGTGTGTGTGTGGGTACACAATTAAACTTTAATTTGCCTATGGGAATATTTCATATTATTCGACTTTGATTCGAATTGAATGAAAAGGACTTGGCTCACTCCAAGTATTTATCGTGGTTAATTTAGTTTATTCTTGTTATAAAGCTGCCTGGTCTAAACCCCACAACCCTTTATAAGCAATTGTTATTAGGAGTACCAAATATTCCTAGTTCAGAAGTTAACTTCAGCAATATAAAACGAGAACTAGAATCTCATCAACGATAAATTTTACTGACATGACAAGAATTTAACATGTAATCCTGAGTTCAGGAGGCAAATCAAATGCAATAAAAATTGAGCTAATGGGTCAAGTCATAAATGAAAAAATCTTTACTAAATAAACAAAGTAGGAATTAAAAATATAATTTGAGGAAGCATTTATGTCAAAATACAAGGAAAAAACATCCATTTACAAGCAATTGAGGATAGTAGCTTCGAGTGTGGCCTAGCATAACAGTTTAGAGAGCTACAGTCTACGGGTCATCACCAGAGAATGCAAGTGTTCTATATCCAAAATTGTTAAATTGTGAGATATTTGGTGTTTACGTTTATTTAGAATGCATATGACTCACCTGCGGTGAAATTGAGACTACCATATAATTACTTAAGAAGATACAAACTCGAGTTGTCATCTAATAACATTGGTTTTATACACAAGGTCAAACTTCAATGCTCTTTTACACAAAAGTGAAAAATTGCACATAGAACACTTGCATTCTCGGGTGACGAGGTGTTAAGATAGAAATTCATATGTATAATCAAACAGATTATGATATAATATTAATAAAAAAAATGTTCCCAATTTAGCTATATTGCAATTTTGTTTCCTGACTCACCTGGACAGGAGGGTAGTGAGCTAATAGAGTCCGCAAAGATGAAAAGTGTCTATCATCATAAAACTGACCAAGGTGGAAAACTCCAATAGATGTATCGATGAAGCAAATGCCAAATGATGTGTTTCCATCAGTCACCTAACAAAACCAATGTGAGATAAATTAGATAAAATGTTTAAGTGCTAAAACATAAAGAAACATTTATAAATATCAAATAACAAAAAGTACTTACTCATTTATATTTTATTATATTTCGAAGAACATATGAGAAAGGTGGATTGAAACATATAAAAGGGAATGAACACAATATGGCTTTTCCAATAAAAAGAAAAACACAGTTCACACTCTCCACCTCACATTGGCCATTGGCTAATAGTCTGCTGAACCTTCTTTCAAATATATCAAAATATGCCTCAAAAACCAAAAAGGGGTTTTCTTCAAAGAGATATAATTTGATTTTGGTAGGTATCCCGTTCTAAAAGGCATTATTTCTTACTGTGTAGTACTATTTTGGTAGTATAAAAGGCCTTCCAAGACTGTATCAGTAAGCCCGTTTTATAAGGCTTTTTATTCTACCAAAATAAAAATACGCAGTAGAATACATGTAAGAAATAATGGCTTTTAGAACGGGTTTCCTACCAAAATTCATGGTATATATTATACATTTGCATCTGTTTGTTTTAATAAAGATTTGTAAATTCAAAACACACATACAAGTATCACCTCCTTCACAAGTAATACATTTTTACAGCATATAAAGTTCGCTAGGCAGCGTCTTTTATACATCTTGTTAAATAGTGACAATATCATCACAAATTATTGTCTTCAGTTCAACAAATCCTTTATTAGGTGTGTCTGGTAAACGCAAACCTCCAGCATATCCTGTGCCCAAAAGGAAAAAACAAACTTCGAGGTAACAATAATTTGATTAACACATCAAAAGTTACATACATAGTAATTAAAAATCTGGATCATACAAAAATAGATAGCTCATAAAAGCGAAATAAATATAATGTTAGAAATAAATTGGTACTTAGGGTAAGGTCATGGCCTCACTGAACTGAATAAGTGTGCAGCATTAAGTGCCTGAAATTCACACGCTATCCTAGAACATGCCCATAAAAGGTAATAACATTCTTGATCATGGACATATGGACCAATGAGAACAAGGCAGGACAAAGGTGTGAGAGAGAGGGGAGAACATAACACGTGATGTTGAACCGAGCCTACGTCGAACAAGAGCTCTGCCGAAACATTTCAGTCCAAGTTTATCTTTAGCCGCGCCAGAATGTTTATTTTGTTATTGCATGAACACATAATCACTCTGCGTGGTGGACTTAGATTGTCCGTGATCCGAGATACAGTAACACAGCAAACAAAGTCCTTCAAATGGTAAGTCTTTTGGTAATGTTTATTCCAAAAAATAGGAAATGATGGTTTCTATATTACAAGATGAACATCAGGCTATAGAAAGTTTTTGTTTAAACAAAAGGATCGCTTGTGATGGAGGTAACCTTAAAAAGAATTATTTTAATAAATAGGAAATTCATATATAAAATGTGGTGGTAATACTTTGTCGAAATTTTTGGTAGAATTCATTTACAAATAAGTGTAAGTTTGTAAAATTTTTTTTTTAATTATTGTTTTAATTTGGCGTTACCTTTTCAGTTAGAGCAAGAAGATAGTTGGTTTTTGCCTCTTTTGCTTCGCCATCAATAACACTAAACACCTTGGTTCCCCTCGTTGTGATCTGGCAGATTTCTCTCTTCACCACTTTATCAAATTTGGTCACTTTGGAAACTGTGCATACAAATAAACCAGATGTATTAAGTTTAGCTTATTGATTTTAAGGGGATGAATCACCATGAGAGATGAGCACGGCTGGTTATTAAGACGATTTCTCTGTACCTGATTACTAAGAAAACTACTATACATATTTGAATCAGATTTGTACTACTGTAAAGTTCAATTCACTTACAAGGTTTATGTTTTATTCATATCCACCCAGCCAATTCAAATTTAAGTTTTAAAAAATAATTTACAGAACACTGCATAAAACAAACTGGGCTTGTCATCGAAATATTGGAAGACTTAGGCTAAAATTGTTTTCATTATATTACAATAAACACGTTTCTTTAACATTTAGTATAATTTAACGCCAATTAAAAGTTGAATATTTGTAAGCAGCTTTGTGTAAATGATTTTTACATGATCGTATTTTCTTGGTTTAATGTTTGTCTTTTTAAATCTGCAGACAAAGCATAAACCTAGGAAAGACGATTGAGAATAATTATCCTTTCATTTTTCAACACACACATTGTTCTAAACTAAAATAAAGTGGCACAGTTTTATTTTAATTCAAAAAAGTGTTGTGGTGCTCTATGCTGCGACCTATCGGTGTAAGGTTTAACAAGATGAACCTCTTGTGAAAACTCAAGGCAGTGGTGCCAAGCGTTGCCCTGTAATTCACATATGTTCGTGGGAAAAATATCAACTCGATTACATTCATTTATGAAATCAGTTGTGTTAATACAATGTTTTTTGCAATGGAAGCTGTTTCTGTAAAAATAGATCGAAAAAATAAAATAAAAAACCGACTTTATCTCTCAGCCAGACTAAAGAAAAATAAATATTCTGAGATGTGAATTGAATAAAAAAAATAGTGTTATGAATTCATTATCGTTTCTGCATGGAAAATACTATTTCAATACTGTAATTTAGAATTCATCCATTAATTTCAAATCATGTGCGTAGAATACTTAATATAATTATGGGACCCGCTTTGGTGGTCACATGATTTAAGGCACTACTCTCGCAATAAACTGGATTGCCTAAGACAGGGATCAGGGTTCAATCTTGGTTGAGTGCTATGAGGTTATTATTCCTTAAATGTTTGACACGCAAATGTGAGTGTATGTCATCTAAAGTTAAATTGAGATCACTTGCAAAGAAAAACAAATATTTACAGATAAATTGCTTTTAATATGGTCTGCCATCTTATCACTTCCGAATTGAGTACACACGCCTAAACTATCTCACCAAAGAATTGCAGCTTCGATCAACATAATGCAGCTACATTTTTATAAGGCAAATAAAATCCTATGTATTCCCTATAGTAGTAAAGGTATATGTCGGTATAATTCATTGAATAAACTAATTTTTAAAGTTATGGCAGCCATCTTTGTGTTGGCACAAAAAAGATACACAGAAATTAAAGGTTCATCTTTTTAAAGTTATGGCAGCCATCTTTGTGTTGGCACAAAAAAGATACACAGAAATTCAAGGTTCATCTATTTTAAGTGGCATATCACACCATCCATTGGGGTGAATAGTAACTATTTTGATGTATATCATTATTACTATATGCATATCTTAACAATACAAAATTTGGTACTTATTATCTAAGAGTTGGATTATAACCTGCATTATGGTTATATCAAAGCTGTTTCTGGGAAAAAATGGCGGCTTATTTTCGGGTAAGGTGTACTTTTACCAACATTATACATTTATTTAAATATTGTAACTTCAATTCAACTTCAGGAGTCTTTCATATAATTAGACTTAGCTTTGCTTTGAAATGAAAATGTGGACTTGGTACACCACTAGTGAATTGGATACTCGTTATTATGTATCTGAATCAGTTTCCAATCATAACGTAACAAAGAAACAAAATTATCGGGAGCAGCTGGTATTGATAGCATCAATGCTTGTATCAGGAATTTATATATATAGTTTTCTCTTAATGGTTTCCAAATTTTCTTTTAAGCAAATGTGTATAAATTCCCAAAGTTCTACCTTCCTCATCTCAACCCACGAGTGTAATTAAATTGAGATATCTCAAAGCGGTAATAGATACATTGGAAATTAAAAAAATCTTGGCATTAGAAGTTTTGGTTGTTTATCTGATAGTGATTTATTATTAAAATACATAAAACTCTCGCTGTATTGAACCACTTTGAACTCTACAGCTATCCATCAAAATGCACTGTGATATATCTATGTTAAAATGTGTCTCCTAACTACTGCTACCACACCACCAATAAATCATGGCATGCACTTCAGCTAATAGATCACAGGATCAGTATACATGAAATGACATTAGTATTTGCTTACAACTTTATGTCAATATGACATTTGTAACATTACATTATGTTACAATAGGACCCGCTCCATGCTGACATTTGCACATAATTCTCTGTAATTCATACTACCTGCTCCAATTATACCGACACTAATATAATCCCTACAATAGTAAATTTCTCTATATTAGTTCACGTAGTTTGGTACAAAATAATAAAACAATTCTGAACTATAATATTCTCTCTACATAATCAATTTCAACATAATAAAACTGTTCATGTACTTACCGATTGAATCTTCTTAAATTAGCAACCACCAAGACTGGCCTACACCTATCATCCTAAATCGACGAGTGGGCCGAGTGAGCTACGATGTTCCAACAAAATGTAGTCCACTCTGTCCTGTTCTACTAACATGTAATGGGCCGGCCAATATTGGACAAGACTAGAGAAAGACTATTCTCCTGCCCTCTGATGGTAGAGAGATGAACTACTTTCAAAACATCTGGTGATTGAAGATATGATTTAGAAGTCGGATGGAGCCATGACAACAAATGGTCTACGTGATCACCCAAAGCTGCATTGACGTCACCGACCGTGTGTTCAATTCTCCCACCTTGATTCTATTGTGACGAAACCCACTATATATTGTGATGTGCGTATATGCTAAAATGACTATTTTATTTCAACGCTTGATCAAGGAACATTGTCCTGGACCTAGACAATGTCAGGAAAAAACATTTATATATTATGTCTTCATCAGAATCGTAACTACGTCGATTTATTTATTGGACTCTGATTCAATTTTAACTCTTAGTGTTAGCCATGTTAGATGTTCTAGTTTTTCTATTATCTAAATCTATTGATTGTTACATGATCGTTAAATTTGAAATGAGGCTCTATATTTTGTCTGATGCCACTTGGGCGCTAGAGTCTTTTGGAGTGTTAAATCTTTTTAGATAGCCACAATTGTTAATTGACTTGGAGTTGAACGAGTTAAATGTAAATTGTTTTGAAATTGTGGATAATAGTAATTACTTTGTAAACATTAAGGTAGCGTTTCTTATTTATGTTTGCATTTTGAAATATAGTTTAATGTAAAGTAATTTTCTGATCACTTTGATTAATTATGAAATTAATTAACTTTAGTATTTATTCTAATCTTTTTCTATGGTTTGCTTCTAATATGATATTTTCATTATTATTTACTAATAGAGTTATTGTTTTCATTTCCTAATATGGTGTCAGGATCAGATAGTCCCGGGGAAGTTTGACTAAAGTCTGTTAGCCAAACTCTAAAGTCTTTATGTATTATCCTGATGGACATTAATAATTTTGATTTATTGTACTTAATTCAACGTTATGGGTTGTTCTGTTTCTTCAAGACTGACCCATTTGAATAGTGGATATATTACGAGTTCTATAACTCTCTCTTAAGTTATCTGCAAAATTTAAAGATATGAAGTTATTAGCTATTTGTTTGATTTTCAACATATCTCAGTTTGATTAATTAGATCACGTAAAGTTTTCTGCTCTAATGTTATTGTTTTGAGTAAACCGTTTTTATTGTTGCTTTTAAATATTGCTAATAATTTCCCTTGTCACTTGTTCCATAGCTTACTCCCGCTCCCTTTTATCTTATTAATGGTCATAAATAAAACGTAACAGAGGGGGTGTAACAATACATTTGAACATCACTAGAGGAAAGGGGAAGTGCATAGTCCAAATAAATAGGGCAATAATGGCTATTTAATGGCTTGTATGCCACATAAATTTGGACTCATAATGGATGTGTTTGCCTTTCAAAAAACAATTATGAATAACTGCAAAACCAACCCCTCTGGACCTCAGCAAAGGTTCATCTAAATTGTAGGTTTCCCTAGGGCTGTGCTAGTTGTACCTTAAATGCCAACAGTCAGGTTTGTTTATGCCACCTAATGCAAACAGTCAGGTTTGTTTATGCCACCTAATGAAAACCAATGCCAGATCAACGGTGCTATTTCTATATGTTAGATCACATTTTATAACTCACTATTCTTGCAGCGGTTAGCCATCATGTCCGGTGTTTCAGTCTGTTCCACTCTAGCCACCTTGTATCCTTTTTCTATAAGACTAGATGAAAAACGACCATAAGCTATTTCAGGAAATCCAGAGTGAGCATGATCACCCTAAAACAATAAATACACAAAACTTTAAAGCTGAGAACATTTGATTTTGAGTTGAATAATTACAAGTAGTTTAAAATATTTGAATAAATCCAACTAAACGTAGAAAACATATTAAAATTAATCAAAAGGATCGCTTCCTCCTATTTTATTATATTTGGAAGAAGGTATAGGAAAAGTGGATAGAAGTATATAAAAGGGGACGAACACAATATGGCTTTTACAGTGAGCAAAAGAACACAGTTCTCACAAATGGTAGAAAATGGAAAATTGTATAGCGATATATTATATATTCGCATCCAATGTCATGTTCCTTTGTTTGTTCCTATCTGTGTGTCCTATCATTATTTACAATTTTCTGTTTTCTCCCTTTTGTGTTTTTATGGTTTCCTCTTTTAGGAAATTGCGTTGCACGTTTCACACTCCCTCCTGATGAGTTCCGATATAATGAAACCTAGGTCGGGGATTGGGCAGTAATGATCGATTTTCTTTAAGAGGCATCCATTACCTCTTTGTAAAATTACAGCAATGTAAAGTGTGAACTGTGTTCTTCTTTTCACCGTAGCAGCCATATTGTGTTTGTCCCCTTTTATATGTTTCTATCCACCTTTCCTATACTTTCTTCCAAATATAATACAATTACCTCTTAAAGTGAAAATATGTTTTCCTTATAGAGATATCTTCCTCTTAATTTATTAGACATTAAAGTGTTAGTTATGTACTATGTTATTTAAATACATTATTGTACTATTTATTCCAAATCAACAAATTGGGAAGATTATTAAAATGTCATATTGTAGAAAATCAATGAGAAAATTATACATAATGTTCATGGTTAGATTGTAATTGCAAATATATAAATTAATATTGTTACTAAATATAAATTAACTTAAAATATATTTAAAACAATGTGACTATAACTCAAGAAAAATTCTATGAAAAACTCTTGAGGATAAAACTATTCCCTATTATTTAGAATCTATAACATTATTATTTTGCTTTCTAATTAACAAACTGTTAAAAAGCCATCATTGAAACTTACTAAATGAGATGTCTAAATTATATTATATATTAGTCTCTAATTTCACCTTATACAGACAAAATATTGGCATTTATCTGTACATGTAATCAAATTTTAAGTTCTGTCTGCACATTTTTCTATGTTTCTAGTAAACTCAAAAAGTACTCATCAGACTGAGACAGGATGTTTTCTGTTGTACTCCTTGTTTTTAAGAAAACTGGGTAAGCTACATACCAACATGCTATCTCATCAGTGAGCAAAGAAGTAAAAAATACTACTGAAAATGTGCCTACAATAGTCTCTTAAATTTGTGACTATTCAAATATATTAACTTTTAATGAATAAATCTTCTTCCAATTAAAACATCTGAAGAACAAGATGAAACTACAAAAATTAGAAAAATATATTTCAATTGAAAACAAATCACCTCAACAAATTGAAATAATTCAATGAATTTGTTTGGCTGTATTCCAATGCCTAAATCAGAAATATGACCCTCCATTTCTTTTACATAATGATTAAGTGTTTAAGAGGAATAACCAATAATCGACTACTTACTTTCATATACATGAGATTGAGCTCATTGAATCCTATTACAGCATCCATGTGGTAGAGTTCATAAAACTTTCCAACTTTAAAAAATAGCACACAGTCAAAGTGCTGACATTTCATGTCCCACCATTGACGCATTGCCTGTAAAAGAAAGAGAATTAAATATCCAAATACTTTTTACTTCAAGTATTCATTTTGTAATTTTAATAAAGTCCACTATGACAAATGGTAAAACTATTTGTTGATATTGAAATCATCATCAGCATCATCAATTTTATCATTAGCTTTATTATTCTGGGTTGCCACTAATTTTTGACATTGATATTCCCTGAAATGTCAAGGTTTTCCTGACAAAAATATAATAGTTCCAACAACTAAATATAATGTGGAAGGAATGAGAAGGTAGTTCAGAATAGATGCACACACATTAGCATGGAGAGAGAATGCGTAAACCAGCCCAAGTGCACCTAACCAGGATTCAAACCTCAAACTTCCTGCCATTATATGCAATGCAAGTATTCTTTGCCCCAACTCCATAATTCATGATAAAAAGGTTTACTAAAGATAAAAAAAACTTTAGAACCTGGGCCCATCATGAACAAATACATTTATTTTTTACTTATTTATTTGAAACTTGTTTCTGGAGTATGGATGCTACTGCTTTTCACACATTTACACAAAACATTTTATTTCTAGTTGTAAATAGTGGGTGGTTGAAAGGCAATGCTTTGGACTTTAAAACAAATACCGTATGCATGTAATTTTAAAATTTAGATACACTAAAATAAATCTGTATTCGAGCATGTGCAAAGGGTCACTAAACTTAAAAAGCAAATTTGCAATGCTTTTGATGTGTTAAATAAACAATTTTGCTATAACGCACTGATTTAATAATTAATTAAAACATTAATTTTTTATATCAAGCTACAAATGATAAAGAAAATAATGATAAAGTGCCGTTTTGTCACTATTTCAGAATGAAGAATGCAAAATATCAAATTCCAGCATGTGTATTATGTGTCATATCAAAGACTGTGCAGACGCTTTCTCACAACTATAACGGTGACCACGGCACATACGATGATGTTTACATATGCACAGATATTCTTGGATTACATAATTCCGCAAAATAGCAATAGCCTTCAATGTGAAGTTCACAAATTACGATCGCAATTTTAAGTTTAAAAATGAGGTAGTACAATAGCTAAGTAATAATCACAATTTTAATTAATTAATAAGCAGAAAAACATTAATGGAAAACTAGGTTGTTAGCAAAATAGTTAAACACTTTCGAAAATTTGACTTTATGGTATTTTAAAATTCCAGTAATTTTTAGAAAATTTGATAAATCCTTATGATTTTTTTTTAGGTCAAACCAAATTTCCTGACATTTACCTGTTTTCTAGGTTTTCCATACGAGTGACAGCCCTGACCAATGAAACAATAATTTTAGTCTGTATGGTCGGCAACGTCTCATGTGTCATTCCATTTGACCTTGGGGTCAGTAGCCCGCTACCTGTTGTCTTACTTGTTTTCATTGCTTGTGGTGTATTAAAGGCTAGTTTTGTGCTGCGAGTAAAAATGACCAAACCTGTGTCTAAAGAAACAACATGGGGTTGCTTAGGGACTTATGGTAAGCCTAAGTTGAACAAAAAAAAAGTTAAGAAACAATGTTATATGGAATATAATTTTCTTTTCACTTTTGAGGAACATAATTTAAAAAAAAAGATATATAAAATAGGGATAGGAACCAATACTATTACTACTCATTAAAATGACATAATATTCTAATGCCTTATTATAATACTACAATATGTCCTAGAGTTGTAAGTCGTTAGCGGAGTCACCCATGTTACATATTCAGCAGAAATGTGAACAATAGATTTAAGGGTTACATGAGATAATTGAGAAAGCAAGGAGGATATGGTATGATCATGTAATGAAGATGTAAAAGGAAGTAGTCGCAAGGAAAATGACAGAGATGAATAAAGAATGTAGGAAAACAATCGTGAGGAAGACCCAGAAACAAATAGGAGGAGCAGAGAGCAAGTGTGTGAGTGAGAGGAGAAGAATGGTGGAAGTATAAAGGAAGAAAGAGGCGTTTTACTAAAGTGACACAACCACATCCTGGAAACAGTTGTTAGTGATGAATATAATTGTTGTTTGTACCTTTAAATTGGCCAAGTTCGTATAGTAGAAATATTAAATAATAATATTGTTTAAATGTTGTGACTTGCTACACACAGACATAGTTAACACATGTTCAACACTAATTTATCATGCTCTAATTCTAAAGCGATATTAGAGTTAAACACAGACATGTTACTCTATTAATGTTATAAAAATGATTAGAGAAAGCTGTGAGTCCACTATAGCATCTTAAACTCCTGTATTCATTCTTGATCACAATAGGCTGGGCTTTCTCCGCAAATCAGGGAGATTCATTAATAGTGGTTAGCAACTATTTGGTTAGTGTCATGCAAATGAAACAAAATATATTTGACATGTAGTTGTTAATAAATGCAGCATATGGCTACCAACTCGAGAATTAGATCTGACTCAATAATAAATGAAAAGTTATGGAAATCTTTGATTTTCCCTATCCCAATGCATTACATTATATAATTAAATCTAACATTAAAATAATCAATAAAACTAATTTAAATGAAAAAATTAATTTATATATTTAAGGAGTGGATAAATCAATATATTTGCACTATTTCTTTATAACTTCCCTATTGTAGTAGTTTCTGTAAACTTTGCTACCAATGTTTTGAAATTCATCCTGTAGCCATGACCTAATCTTGACCAAGATATTTTTTTTACATGATCAGCCATATGGATGAAATAACACTTTTTACTAAACAAATACATTAAATTCTTTTGACAATATTGTCAATTTAACTAAAATAATAGTTCTAACCAACAAACTGAAATAAAAAGCTTAAAAAAATATGTATGAAGAGAAAGTACTATTAAAGATTTGAACATTTAATTTTGGCGGTCATTTAGTTATATCTTTAATGTAGTGCCAAAGTTTTTAAATAACTATATCCAAGGTTAAGCACATGTTGCGGTGAATAAAGACTATTTTGATAAAAAAATATATACAGTCCTTAATGTTTAGTGTTTATTTATTGTTTATGGTTGTTATTATATGCTACACTTAGGTTTAACAAAGGTTATTTTTGATCATTACAAAACAATAGGGGAAGTTTTACACACCTGCAGTAGTTCAAGGTCACTAGAATGCTCCTTGCCTGGCGTAAGCTCGCTTAGCATCTCGCTAAGCACCACCATATTGCCCTGAACCACATCTAGCTCCCCTTGAAGTTTGCCCAACTGATCTGCTGTCAGTGTGGTGGGACCCCCGACAACCAACTGGGGCTGCTGGATAGCGGGTGAGACCGGGGGATATCATCATGGGTGAGACTGGCATAGGCATTGTCATGGCCACTGGCATTGGTGCGACAGGGATGGCCGTCTGCACAATGCCGTGGTCAGAGTCGGGAATGCTCTAAGCAAAGTAAAGTGAATATATTATAATTAGCACTGTGTCTTACTACCCGTTCAGGTCATACCCACTTAGGCTAATGTGTAATGGTAGGGTGATTGTGAGATGAAATGGAGGACCTTCTGTTTAATATGGAATCCAAACCACGGTGGAGGCCTGGCATTCATACATGTTGTGATTAATACACGTTCTTGTCAGAGGTAGAAGGAAGGATTTGGCAATACGATAACTATTTGCAGGGACCGAGGATTGAGCCCCGGACCCCAGCACAGAAGTTCAACACCTTACCCCTAGACCTGCAGGTTACCTAAAGCGAATTTAAATATCAAAAAATCTAAAATTCAGAATTCTGGGGGGGCGGGAGGAGTTTACATTCTTATTTGACACTTATTAAAATATAACCAAAATATTGTAGACTCACTTCAAACAACAGCAATGTTTCAGCCTTAATATTTAATAATGTTTAGTTGTTAGAAAATTTTCAATCCCAACATATGTTCAGTTGCTTTTAAATGTTCACATACACAGATAAAATATCAATGGAAGAAAATTTGCTTAAAAAACCAAACCCAAAATATAATTGCCAGTACATTTCTAATATTACACGATCAAGTAATATTTTAATGCAAATGGCTGAAACCAGCTTTAATAAACCAATGTTTTTTCCTTACATAAAAAGGAAAAAAAAACACTAAAGATAAATAAGAACTTTTAATTCTATCCTAAACTTAGAGGTAAATCTAGTTGAAAACTAATTTTAATAAATCTTTGCATGGTAAAGTAGATGATTAAGAGGTTATTTATAGAAGCAATCCTATTGTGAACTAAGTGTAGCTTGAGCTGTGTTAAGAACATGATAAACAAAATGCATAAGCATTTGAAATGAAAAAAATACAATTATTTTTAGCAGCGCTTTTTACTACCCATCAGGGCTGTATGCTAATATGCTAGGAATAAGGAAGGTTGAATTTAGATTAAGTATACCCACATCTGTGTGGTGGGAGAGTGGTAAACCATTTAGTAAAAACCACCCTCAGTACACCAGAATGGGATTCAAATCCCGGCCTTCCCATCATCAGCAGTCTAGTCTATTGAAAGAGTGACGCCTAATACGCCGCCAAAGCAGGTTACAATGAAGTAAAAAGTCATATAAATAACTGTGTAAAACAAATACTTTTGAACTATTACCACACACAATTTAAAAAGTTAAAAAACGATTTATACGATCAAGGTTATGATGTGTGATTTTAAAGAAGAATGATAAAATTAATTTTGCATGTATTGATGTAATTAAGTAGCACTTGCTTCAATGGTTGCATGGTCTAACACACTACTCTCATAGTAGCCTAGATATTTGATGATATGGAAATCAATGTTGGAATCAAGGTTGGGTGTATTGAGGGTAGGTTTCTCCTAAATGGTTTTCCACTAAAATACGAGCACACTTCCTTTAAATGCAACCTTCCTAAACCCTAAAACTATTAACATAATTAGTATACAAGCATATACACAGACCTTTACAGGGTCCTGCATTTTCGAAGGCCCTCAATAGGAAATAAAAATTTAATAAACGAGTTGTAAAAAAAATTCTTGTAAGTTGTCTGGTGAAAATGGCATCTCAGGGTATTCTGACAATCTGACAACGCTATTGTTTAACAAAAAAATGCCATGCTGAATGGTACTACCATAATGTTGGTTTCGTTTGATAGATGACAATTCTTTGGAGTCCAAATATAGAAAATGCTTTGCACATCTATTTGTCACTCGTGGCTACCAAATGCAGTGGAGAACATTCAATTTCAAAACTGAAAAGGATGAAAAATGAACTGAGGAGCAGCTTGGATCAAAACAGCTTGAACAAGCTCACTCTAATAATCATTGTAACATGGACTTCTGCATGAAATATACATTTCCAGTATCAACAACAAATTTTCTTATGCTAAATTTAGAAAAGTTAACTTTTAAATTGTAGTTTTGTTACGTTTAACATTTGGCAGTGATACTTAAATGTACATAGTAACAGTGGTTCTAGAGGCTATAAACTGGGGGAAGGACGGGGGTATACATTTATACAGACTACTTCCTTTTTCATGCATGATTTTCTTACAATAATACAATATTTCTATTAGATAATAAATTTAAATCTGAACTAATAAAAATACTTTTTTCACTTTTTGATTCATTACAAGCAGGTACAGTACTTATTATTTTTGTCAAAACCACGCCTCTGAATAATATACTGACATTTAACTGGCTGAATAGCAAATGAACATAATGAATTACTTAAACCTTCAAGTAAATGACTTATATTTTATTATGTATGCACATTTTTATAGATTTGAGGCCTTTCATAATTTTATGCTACAGGCACCGCACTAGCTTAATCCGGCAGTGAGCGTATCACCCAAACAGGTAATAGGACGCGGACCTAAAAAAAACAACTAAGTACAGCAAAACTCCACTTAAGCTTCGTAGTTAATTCATATTGTAGTTTTCTTGTCAAAGTACTTATGTTTATCGAAATAATAATTTGGCTGAAAACTTCACAATACTATAATTCAAACCAAGGCACTTTAACATTACTACCTAGGATACACTTTCATATGAAGAATGCCAAACCAAACTAGAGAAAAAAAGGGGTACATTAAACATTGGTACAGTAGCCCCAAGGCTTCTTTGGTGCTGACTGACAGATCAAAGCTGACTTCTGACAGTCAACATTTAGTTATATGCCTAAATTTTGACTGTCAGAAGTGACAGCTGCTAAACACATGTTTTTGCAGATCATATGGTTTGGAGTAAGGATACATAATTTGGTCTGGTAGCTTTTCAAAGCTCTCAGCTGTGCGCTGTCATTCAGCACCAAAGAAGCCATGGGGCTACTGTACCAACCTAAAATAGTATATTCCTGTACTTTACAGAATTGCTTATTTTACCATTTCTTACAAAGGTTTACTGTGAAATTTCTTAAACACACATTAAATGCTCAGTGTAAAATAAAGTCTTTTACAAATAATTCAACAGTATTTAATGACATTAATACTTTAATTTATCAAATGTTAAAACAAATTTATATTATTACTAGGCATAATTTATCTGTGTCCAAAATTTAAATTATGTATATAAGCTGGTAGCCCTATATTATTATTAGCACCGCGTCTTACTACCCGTTCGGGTTATATGCAATTACACTAATGTGTAATGGAAGGGTGATTGTGAGATGAAATGAAGGACCTACAGTTTAACGTGGAATCCGAACCAAGGTGGAGACCTGGCATTCCTCACATTCACAAGATGTCTTGTCAGAGGTGAAGGAAGGGTTTGGTAATCAGATAAATTTGTGCCGGGACCGAGGATTGAACCCCGGCCGCCAGCACAGAAGTCTGACACCTTACCCCTAGACCTGCAGGTCTCGCTGGTAGCCCTATAGGCATGGATGATTAAGCATCAGTGAACCTAGATTGTTTATTATAGTGGTTGCTATACACATCCCTTTTGTAATAATGTGCAACTTACACTTATTTTAAGACACACGATGTGTAAGGTGAGTTTAAAAAAAAATACACCAGCTTTAAACCAAGAAAAAGGCGGTAAAACTGCATTGAAAATCTCAGTATTTAGGCGGCCGCCTCTGTCAGCAAGGAAGTATCAATCGCTGTCAGGCCATATGGATTAAAATACAATGGTCTCTGTGTCTTTTATGGAACTACTGCTCTAATATGTTTAAGCACATACTCCCTTCACCTATAACCATCCTTTGTCATGTCAATAAGGAATAAGGGAAAGAAAGCTACAAAACTTGTTATCTCAAGGTAAAGAGGAAATCTCACTGCTAGTTCTCAAATATTTTAAAATTTTCTTTTGTGAAGCTATCAAAAAATTACTGTATTTTTTAAAGGAAGGCAAATCTTGAGCCCCTTTTCGTCACATTTAGTATCATAGCTCTGCAAAAATGCTTAAAATGTCGTTTAAAATGAGCTAATGACACATTTTCACACAATTTTTTTATTAATAAAATTAAAACTATAGGGTTGCTAAGGAAAAAGAGCCACGTTAGAATCTTTCAATATTATTTTGGCGTGGGACATATTTTGAAATAATGGATCATCTGCACGACAGTTTTTTTGTTTATCGAGATGGCCCTCTTAACCCAGGTATATTTATACATCCTAAGATTTAAAATAAGTGTAAAGTGAACATAAACAGGAAAGAAAAGATGTGTAAAACACATACACAAAAATCTTGAAGCTAAAACAATTAATTTTATATGCACATGGACAATAAATTAATGGATAGATATATGTAGGAACCTATCAACCAAGTTGTATCAGCACACCTTGGATTACCTAACAATTTTTGATGAATCACTTCCTCTGTAGATGAACATCTAATAATACACAGACAAGAGTCGAGTAAATGAAGGGAGAGAGAGAGTAGAGTAAATGAATGGAGAGGGAGAGAGACACCTTATCACCAAAAAATGTACGAGTCATAAATTAAAATAATCTTTCTGCTGGATTTAAAGTTTGAACCATGTTCTTTGCACAAAGTTTGTAAGGTTTCTATTTATGTAGGTTTACTCAATAAACTTTTCATGCTTGAAAATATCTTGTAAATCTAACCTGAATAGGATGAAATCCAAAGGTTAGTTTTAATTGATAGTATACCTGCTCTAAGGGTATTTTGAGGGTACAAGTTTGAATCCTTGCCATTGAGTTTAAATACAATTTTATCGGGCAGAATATGAGCATTTAAGAATTCACTATAATCAGGATATCATAGAAACAAAATACCTAGGCATATCAAATGCCTGTGAACAAGGATGTTTCAAACTATATGCCTAAAACAATTTGCTTTTATGAAAAAGATTTCTTATGTAAGGTGTTACAACTTTTTTTCTTTACATCCATTAATGTTTCCAGCCTGTGGCTTGGGTCAGTTTTTTTTAAATGTAAGCCATATATTTTCCACTGCCGGCTTGCTAGGCCTGTTTTAGCTTCATATGCCTTATAATCCAACTTAAGATTAGGACAGGCACAACATCGAGTGCCAGGCTGTTAATTCATCACTGTGAAAGGATAAACCCACATTCTCCAATGATAAAATTTTCTGCCATGCTAGGAATGAAATTCAGGACCCTTAACTCAGTAGACAGACATGCTACTGACTAAGCTAAGGTGTCGAGACGATACTTTATACAGTATACTTTATCCAGACCTGTCCCCAAATGTTTTATCTGTAAATGACTAACCCTCTGTGGTGTATGTATTGGTGCCATGGTGTCTAGATCAGTCATAGGAAACTCTATCCCCTTCTGCTTGAGATCGCTGTACACCTGCACAACTCCTGTAAGCTCGGCCTGATGCCGGAATGCATCCGCCCAACATTGAATCAAGCTCAGAACTTTCTCTTGCACGGCTGTTGGTGGGTCATTCTTTGGGCCTGGTAACCAACATTTATACAATCAACATACTATTTATAATCTTACAAGATGATCTTGTACACTTCGTTTACCTCAACAGGTAACATTATTATCTTGACGGATCACACTACATGACCTAACTTATTAACTACTCCAAAGTGAAATCATTAATAAGTTAAGAAGATTTCTACCTTTTAGGTAGACAAAATCTAATACATAAATATCCAACTTTTTTTATTTAAGGTATTTAATGTGCACATTTTAGACACAAATAAATTTTTATCAGAACCACCTAAAATTTATCAAAGGTCCCCTGGATTTGTGCTCGTCTACTATAGCCATTTAGCCAAATACAGGCTGTTCCACAATAAATGTTGTTAGTACTGTCTTAATTTCTTCAGTGACCACATGGTCTAAGGTGCTACTCTCGCAAAACTAGACTGCCAAAGATGGGGATATAAAGGGTTTTATCCCGGTCAGGTGTAATGAAGGCGAGTTTTCTTAAATGGTTTTCCCCATTCCTTCCACACAAATGTGGGTACATTTTCTCTCAAATTCAGCCTCCCTAATCCCTAAAACATTAGTATAATTAGTACATAGGCGTATAACCCGAGAAGTTAGTAGGATATGGTGCTAAAAAGAAGTTGTTTTACAAACAAATGTAATAATATACAATGTCAATTTTATGAATAGTTAAAAAAAGTTTAAATTGAAAATTCCACCTGCCATTTTTAGACTTATAAACCAATAAATAAATCAAATGAACTAGTACCCAGGTTTTCATGGGTGTGATTGAGAACATGGATAGCCCACAGATTCTCCCAGCCCCCACCCACCCTCTTGTGCTCAACTACTCGTTCAGGCTAAACACATTTTAACCGTCATAATTGGGATGGAGAAAGTAAAATGTAAAGTAAATGTACCCACATTTTCATGAAAGAGAAATTTAAAAAAACAATTGATGAAAACCACTTTCAGTTAACACGACTGGGATTCTAATCGACCTCTCCAGCACCGTCAACCCAGACTAAATGAGTCCGACATTTAGTTCATATACCCACCAATGTGGATGATAATTCAGTTAGAAAATCAATAACACATATAAAGTCCCAGTTAAATGTTTATCCAGATATAGTTTTTCTAACAAATCAGGTAGTCTGTGGTCATGTTTTTAATAAAGACTTTCACAAATTGTATAGATTTCCCATAGTACTTATTTTCAAATAAAAATTTTATCAATAAAATAATATGTGCATATCTCGTTTGAAATGTGTTTGCATTTAATACTTGCAAAGGCTAAAAGATCATTATCCAAGTTAATTATAGGATAAATGAAGCACTTAGGCCTCTTTCAGTTTACCACTCAGGAAAATGACTTGCTTCGGTGGCCACATGGTCTAAGACGTCACTGCCGATTACAGGGAGATGGAGGATCAAATCCAGATTGGGTGTACTGAGGGTGCTTTTCCATAATTGTTTTCCACTTGCCCTCTACACATATGTGGGTATAATTTCTAGAAATTCTGCCTTTCTTGTCCTTAACTCACTAGTGTAACTAGTACATATGCATATATCCTAAACAGGATGTAAGAAACCATACTAAAAAAACCTAAGGAAAATGGAAGAAATTTACAATTTCCAGACCTAATACCAACACACCAATTAGGAAAAGGAATAGATTCAATTTTACAAATAATACAATCTTGGCCCTCACGGAAAAAGAAAAAAAAAATGTGAATGGCGAACACGCTACAAATTGAGACGATGTTATTTAAAATTCCCTTAAATCAGCGCTAAAACCATAGCAAATCAATATATGAGTCAAAATATATGATTATTTGAAGAACAAACAATACTTATTTAATAACCACTATAAGATAGGTAAAAAAAAAGTAGCTTTGGTTTTTTAACCCTATGACAGCCTTGAATGTTAATGAGCAGAGTGATCTGTTATGCCAACACTTCAAACATTCTTATCTAAAGTGACACATGCCCCCAAACAATATAGATAACCAATTGTCCTTCAAAAGAAACCGACAACAGTAAACTCACCTATAAGTTTCACAAGTTCTTGAACAAACTCTTTGTTGCACGCCAAGATGTGGAATCGCTTACCACAATTTTTCACACACGTTTCCAAAACCTGTGATGGGGGGAAAAAATACAAATATTTTGACAAAATAAAGCAGCCAAGTTCAAACCAAGATAAAAGAAAATATTATGATAATAGTCAATGTATATAAATATATTTAAAATTATAGTAACATGTGTTTGGTTGGAGTACTCTTTTTTTTTAGCATTACGACTTATTACCCATTTGGGTTATATGCAGCAGCACAGTTAAGGCCGCCAAAACTTTTTCGTGATTTTATGGTTTATTCTCAAATGACTAGAATTGAGGTTAATTTTTCCATTTTCTAAACCAGTAAATACTGAGGTGTCCAAATTTACACACCTTATTCCTTCACCAATAATTATTAAGTAGATATGGGACCCTTGAACACCTCGAATCCTAAAGTAAATTTGGGTTCAAGAAAATATCAAATTCAAGACTCAAATCTCTACAACAAATTCTTTTTTCAATTTTCTCCATCAAAATTTGTTTTAAAGCTATAATACTGCTTGTTCTGAAGCAACATAATTATAGGACAAGCTCAACAACTAGACTCCAGACCAGTAATTTAACACCTAATAGAATGTATGGATGCTATAATGAATGCATATAAGCACTAAATGCTAATATTTATTTGACTAATATTTCTATTTATATTATTTTATTATATCTCTATTTCTTCTGAGATTAATCATTTTTCTCAGATTTGAATTTTAATTTAAGATTCAGGATTCAAAAGTAAGCGCAAGATTCAGATTTGTAAAATAGTGGATTTGACCCAACTCTAATATTAGGCCATTAATAAATGTATGTTAGTGTTAGTTGTAAATTTAGATCCAAAGAACTAAAAAAAATATGTCCCAAATCAGCTTACCGTAAGTGTATACATAACCACAGTGTAGTTCTTGCCAGCATTTTGTGTTAGGCGCTTGCGTATTGCCTTGATTGCATCTTTAGGCCCATCTTCAGTTCCATTGATTATGTCACAAATTTCCATATTCAGGGCCCAATTTTCTGATGCAAGGGAGGCATCTGTGGCTTGCTCTATAAAAATGCAATTAAAATGTTACCTAAAAAGGTTTTTTTTGGCACTTGCATATAAATAAACAACTGAAACCAATTAATTATAGGTTATAGTACTCTTTCCCAAAATGTGCTCAGAAGCGTAACTCTTTCGTGGCCATGGCTTAACCAACATTCCTTTGCCAGCTTTTTTTAATGTGAGTTATTTAGCATTCCCTTTCTGAACCAACTGATTATATCAGCAGACAACTTACAATAACTTAAATCATACACACACCTACACAATACCTAGCTCCTCAGAGCTATCAATTCATCACTGCAAGGGAGGAAACCTTGATTTCAGTAACGATACATTTCTCGCCCATGCCTGGAATCAAGCCTGGGACCCTGAACTCAGTAGACAGACCTACTTCCAACAGAGCAAAGCTATTCATTAAAAAATTGAAATAAATACCTGATATCCTGTAAAATATAAATGGCTGTTTCAAATATATGTAGACAAATTCTTTGGTAAATATTTCCCCCCACGTTTTGCAAACTCTAAAATGTTGTAGCAACTTGTTATACTTTATTTTGTACAACCAGTAAGCTTATATTGCAAATACTTGCGACCTAATCCGCCCTAAGTGATTTGATTTCATTTTAGTGAACAATTTTCAATTCAATTTTCAAACAGTCGAAATCATTTGTTGTGTTTTGCTCAAATTGTTAAGTTAAGTTAAATACATCTTGATCACACAGTAGTTTCTTTACAGTAAGTGAATGTTAAGTTGATGAGATTCCAGCAGTACAGAGGGCAAAAATGCTCATTTAAAGTCAATTGACATCATGTCGAAATCTGTATTGCCGTACTAGCCTATTATCAAAACATATTATATGATTAATAAAATTCAGTTGTATGTCATGCACCCCCTGAAATCCTTCGAGTATGCACAACTTATAAAACACTTTTATGGAGGATTCATAACTCTCATAATGCCAATGCCTAGCTTAACTTAAAAGGCAGAGTAAAGTTTCCAAACAAAGGTCTTCTAAAGATAAGGAATTGGGACTTTAGTGCTTACCTACAGCTTCAACAGTTTTACCCTAAGCCCCATTTATACATTTAGAAAATGTTTAAACTCAATTTTATTTGGACAAGTTTACAAGGAAACTTTCAGTTATTAATATTTCTCACTTTAAAACCTTTGATTTCTCAAACTATCAAACAAAGAATAGAACAAATCAGTTGTCTAAGTATGTTTTACAATTTAGAGACATATTTTAAAATGTTGTGCGATAAATCACAAATCGTATTGGAATATCTTAAGATATTTTTTCAGTGTTGTACAATAAAATTGTGCGGAATATTCTTGAATGTTATTTATATCATACCCTAGTTAATGTTGGGATGCTGAAGGATTGTTTACCCTTAAAACGGGTTCATAACGAGGGTGGGTGATTTAGGGTATCAAACACCCAATACCAA
>CABFOW010000071.1:388195-431677 GCA_902141385.1 Timema californicum | reverse complement strand
CAAACAGCTTAGCAGGTTGCAGTGATCATTACTAGTCAGTTATAGCGAGGGAAGATAGTGGTTTGGATCTAAATAGTTGAAAGAAAGTAATTTCAAGACTCTGACTTGAGATGCAAAATGTGACAACTCAAAATTCACCAAGACTGCAACATTGAGAAAGCATTGTTGGTTCAAATTCTGGTTAGTTTCTTTCAAGGTCATGTTGTGTGAACACAGGAGAGATAAACGTGGTCTAAGCATTCAAGATTCTGGGGACCAATAACCCTTAACTGAAAATATCTGACCAAAATGTTTCTGGGGAAGAATGTTGATACCCTATCAATGGGCATACAGATAAAGTCTTATCTTAACTGATTTTACAGTGATCGGGGTTCAAATCCTGGATAAGTGTACCGAGGTTTTTTTTCCTAAATGATTTTCCTCTTTGCCTTCACACAAATGTGAATACATTTTATTAAAACTATAGTATCTTCCTCATCCCGTCTCCATTTAGTGCCTATGGTAAGGCACAAAGAATGAAAAAAACAAGCTGTGGAATTTAAAATATTTTTTCCTGCTTTTTAAAGTGGATAATAGGTGCAATTTAAATGGTGATAGGAGCTACTAGGATTCATCACACTTTTGTTTTTGTTGTCAAACCAGTTTTATATTGTTTTTCATGGGAACAGGTTTGCTTTGATTAAACAGGTTGCACTGTATTTTAATGAAAAAAATTCATGGCCTTTTTTTTAAAGTCATTAAACATTAGGCCTTAGCTTCCCATACTGGTATTATCATTTAATCTAATGATAAAGTGGCTTAGAAGATAAAAATCTGTTATTTTTGGCTATCAACATTGGCATGCAACTTTATTATTATTATTTCAATAGCATTAATAAATGATGGCTGTAGAAATTTGGCAGTAATATTATTATAATTATTATTATTAATAATACCGTGTCTTACTACCCATTCGGGTTATACGCACTTACGCTAATGTGTAATGGTAGGCTTGATTGTGAGATGAAATGGAGGACCTACAGTTTAACGTGGAATCCGAACCACGGTGGAGGCCTGGCATTCCTCACATTCACTTGGCAGTAATAACTGGAGTGTCTATATATTTTCATAATGGGTGGAAAAAATGGTGATTGGGGGAAATCTAGAATTCTACTAAACACCTTTAGATAAGTAACCGGCTTACGTGATTTACCTAATTACAATGATATTTATTAGTCAGTTTAGAAAGTATATGTTAAATACCGCAAATAAAATTTTAAGATATACCGCAAATAAAATTTTAAGATATATACATAACAAACCTATCAATGAATGGCAATTGCACCATATACTGTGTATATTTCTATGAAATATATCAAATATCAAAATAAATTTGGATCACAAACACAAGAAATAATTATATTCTTACTAAGTTAAAGTTGAATAATATTTTTAAATGTCTGAAATTTTAGAATAAATAGATCATTGTTACAGCTTGAAATTAGATAGCCTACAGACCAGTACTTAAAAAGTGAAAAGTGATTTTCCTTACCGAGCAGAAACGAAACAATCTCAGGCCCCATTCTCTTTGAAATCAAGCAAACGCACACCTAATTCTATAAGGTTTCAAATATTTCACAGTTAAATGTATCTTGTAGTTGATAATTTACTCAGTATAGTAGCCTACATTTTTATTCAAACAAATTTGAAAAACAATACACATTTTTTTTTAAAATTGAGAAAAATGTCTGATAAATAAATATAGAGGCCTTACTATAAGGCAAGGTTTAGGCTAAGAATATGTTGGTTCAATGTACGAAAAGAGTGACTGCAATTTGAAGTTAACTAGATACTAACTAAACCATGACATGAAGAACCATGGCACTCACCCAACCATAAAGCCATGACGTTAACGAGAGGAACTATGCGTGAACAAAAAAAATTACATATATATATATATATATATATATATATATGTTTTAAAATTAAATTAAAATAAGTATGGTAAGGTCTTTTAAAAGTCTACACCCACTAGACCAAGCATTCTAAGGTTTCAATCTTTAGATAGACTGGATTGTCACTGGGGAGGTAGTAGTGGTTCAATTCTCGGTTGGGTGCTCTCAGGGTTTTTTTACCCTATCACCTCTACTAACTATTGCGGGTGCAATTCCTCTAAACTACCTTTCTCACTACCGTACATTGAATTAAGTTGTTATTAAACTTGGTGTTAAACCTAATACCTACCCAAAATAGTGTAAACAACAAAGATTTTTCAAAATGTTTTGAGAACTAAAAATTACTTAAGTGTTGATCGAGCTAATGCGTATGTTTGATCATGGTTTTTAAAGGTCACTGTGTCTCATCTCTCATTTGGGTTACACACAAATTAACTAATTATGTTTGAGAGTTTGGGATCAATATGGTTTAATATATAGGAAGTGTACCTATATTTGCATGAAGGAAAAGTGAAAAATCAACCCCAATAAATCCGACTTGGATTTGAGACAGATTTCCTCCTTATCAGAAATTCAGTTTATTTTAAGAGAAATGCCTTAGGGAATTTGAGCATTGAAGCAGACGAGTTTGGTAAATAATGTTTGGAATTACACTTATAAGGGGGTATCAAAAAGTTTCAAGAGTGGTTCTGTAAAATGAAAACAGAGTGCAGCATGGGGATGCGTGCACTGGTGTGGCACGCTGTGACCTTCATATGTCAGTATAAGAAGTGGCATCATTCTGTGTAGATCAGTGGCTGTGGTACACACGTTATTTAACGACGTGCACGAGTGCATTTGCGATTTTATTATGGACCACAAACTCGAGCAGAGAGTGAACATCAAATTATGCGTCTTACTCAGAAAATCGGGAACAGAGACCTTTCAAATGATGCAGCAGGCTTACGGCAATGAAGCTATGAGCCATCCGGTGTGTTTTGAGTGGAACTCACGCTTCAGGAGAGGCGGAATGTCAATGAAAGATGAAGAGGAGTCAAGGTGACCTTACACAAGCACAAACCCAGTATTTGTGGACAGAATTAAGCAACTTGTGCATGAGGATCGCAGAATGACATTTATGACATCATGATTGTGTCATACAGATTAGTGCAGACAATGCTCACGCCCATTCACGTCTTGTCTGAAGCGTCTGAAGGAGGACATTCAGCGGGAAAGACCAGAACTGCAGTGTGCAGGCAATTGGATGATCCAACATGACAATGCACCTGCACACACAGCGATGAAAACATATGAGTTTATCGGGTGCAACCACATGATCATCGCTCCTCACCCATCATGCAATTTGGCCCCCTTTGACTTCTTCCTCTTCCTGAAAATTTAAGTTACATCTCAAGGGTCACCGGTTCGACACTGTGAATGAAATCAAGCGTGGATTGCAGGTGGTGTTGTGCACGCTTTGAGATACAGACTTCCAGGGAGATTTCCTATTTATGACATCATGATTGTGTCATACAGATTAGTGCAGACAATGCTCACGCCCATTCACGTCTTGTCTGAAGGAGGACATTCAGCGGAAAAGACCAGAACTGCAGTGCGCAGGCAATTGGATGATCCAACATGACAATGCACCTGCACACACAGCGACGAAAACGTATGAGTTTATCGGGTGCAACCACATGATCATCGCTCCTCACCCATCATGCAATTTAGCCCCCTTTGACTTCTTCCTCTTCCTGAAGATTTAAGTTACATCTTAAGGGTCACCGATTCGACACTGTGAATGAAATCAAGCGTGGATTGCAGGTGGTGTTGTGCACGCTTTGAGATACAGACTTCCAGGGAGATTTCCTGAGATTTCCAAAAGTGTAAAAAGTGCTGGGATCAATGTATCGCTTCCCAAGGGGACTACTTTGAAGGAGATAGTGACCAGATTTAAATCAGGTAATTTATTTCAATTTAAAAGAACTATAAATGGAAACTTTTTTACACCCCCTCATATTTGGCTAGTCGCCGTAAGCAATTTTGAGCGGAATTGGTAAAAATGTACCGACTCCAAACTCTCTTCAAAGTAAAAGCTTATAGTAATATAACAATACAGACCCATATAATTATATTTCAATTGTATACGATTTTATTTTTAGGACCAATATTTGTAATTTGGATTGATAAATTTATCTAAATATACATTCACAGTTCCAAAGAAGCTTCCCGAGAAGTAATCTGTATCAGAGCATTTTGCTGCAGTAAATTTATTATTACTTATTAATACACATTTGCCATTTATGAAAGAGTTGTAGTCGAACCGTAGAAGAGTTTAAGTCAAGGCTAGGCATACTGACTCCATAACCCTGATACTTCCTTGTTGTCTTTCTTATCAGTCAGATTATTAAATTAGAACATTTGGTGGTTGTGTGTTTGAGAATATTTCCTTTTTGTACATAAAGTTTTTTCCCCTTCAGGTTAATTCAAGATGGGGTTTGTTATGTTTAACCATAAAAACACATTAAGCCTAACAATCTGTCCGCGCCAGAGATTAAATTGTGCACAAATTTAAAAGTGTGATTAGATTGTCACAGTTTTAGATTCCTGCTAGATGTCAGCCTAGATCATGCCTCATTGTAAATGCCTGCCTAATTCAACAGATAGACAAATGAGAGTCTAACCTTTAATGTTGGTAGACCTAACAATAGGTCTACTTGCAATTACATGAACACAAAATAAAAATAAAATCTTGACTGAATTTGATCAGGATTTAAAACTTACAGCTTCTAGTTTAAAGTAGGCCATTATATGTAGCCTGATAAAAAGATTGAATGTGGTATCCATCTCTAAATCCCCATCTAAAGATTTTGTATCTGTAGACCGAGTGTCCGTAATATGCAAGAAATCAATGCCACAGTATCAGAGTGCTCTGTCTACAGAGTTATAATCTGTCAGTCCTTGCTCTGTAGAAGTTGGTCAACTTTTCACTATCTAAGGACTAGTTTATATGGACTACCAATCACAGTTAAGTATAGTGTGCACACATCTGGAAATAAGATTACCAATGGCAGCGAAAGTATTCATTGCTAGTTAAAGGTTTGACAGTTCAAATGTTATAAATATACTTATTGTGACTGTACTTAGCTTACATTTCAAGTATTTCCTGGGCCTTTTCTCAAAAAAGTAGTTAAATAGTTTCATTTATTGATCAGCTGATTGCTTGGTGGTTGCCCCTTACCATAAACAATTTTCTTTCAAAAGTTTTATTGGACGAGGTCTCCGACTATAATCTAATTGGTTGAAATGGTCACATAATCAAAGATACAAAGTGAATAGATTCTAATAGAATTTTTAAGGATTACAGACCTATGGGTACAGAGTTTGTAGAAGGAGCTTAATTCTTAAGGTCAGAATTTAGTTTAGTATCTGTTTGGATTCACTGGATAGGGTTCTTCTTAAGAAATATAATATGCCTAACTTACTTTGAATAGCAATCAAGCCTATTAAGCAGAGTAGTTAGATTGTCACAGTTTTAGATTCCTGCTAGATGTCAGCCTAGATCATGCCTCATTGTAAATGCCTGCCTAATTCAACAGATAAACAAATGAGATTCTAACCTTTAATGTTGGTAGACCTACCAATAGGTCTACTTGCAATTACATGAACACAAAATAAAAATGAAATCTTGACTGAATTTGATCAGGATTTAAAACTTACAGCTTCTAGTTTAAAGTCGTCCATTATATGTAGCCTGATAAAAAAAATTGAATGTGGTATCCATCTCTAAATCCCCATCTAAAGACTTTGTATCTGTAGACCCGGTGTCCGTAATATTTAAGAAATCAATGCCACAGTATCAGAGTGTTCTGTCTACAGAGTTATAATCTGTCAATCCTTGCTCTGTAAAAGTTGGTCAACTTTTCACTATCTAAGGACTAGTTTATATGGACTACCAAACACAGTTAAGTATAGTGTGGACACATCTGGAAATAAGAGTACCGATGGCAGCAAAAGTATTCATTGCTAGTTAAAGGTTTGACAGTTCAAATGTTATAAATATACTTATTGTGACTGTAATAAGCTTACATTTCAAGTATTTCCTGGGCCTTTTCTCAAAAAAGTAGTTAAATAGTTTGTTATTGATCAGCTGATTGCTTGGTGGTTGCCCCTTACCATAAACAATTTTATTTCAAAAGTTTTATCGGACGAGGTCTCTGACTATAATCTCATTGGTTGAAATGGTCACATTATCAAAGATACAAGGTGAATAGATTCTAATAGAATTTTTAAGGATTACAGACCTATGGCTACAGAGTTTGTAGAAGGAGTTTAATTCTTAAGGTCAGAATTTAGTTTAGTATCTGTTTAAATTCACTGGATAGGGTTCTTCTTAAGAAATATAATATGCCTAACTTACTTTGAATAGCAATCAAGCCTATTAAGCAGAGTAGGCCTACCTACTTACAACTTGGCTAAATTTAATCTAACTTTTTTCTTAGATTTTAACTCGTTCTCTAGAATAAAACAATTCCACAAATAACAACTGTCCATGTTCAAGTAGACACTGTATACATTAGCTTGATTTTTAAAATTTTTACTTATTTATTATGAATCTAACCATGCTAGGATTTTGGTGTAGGTTCTGTAACATCAAAATGGCAATTGTGAAGTCATTAGATATACCATATGGTTGGTTAGATCAAAAGTCCCTTAAAAGTTTACTATAATTAAGGTTAGGCCTAGTAACTATCACAGTCGACAGTTTACAGCAGTCGGGGTTGAATTGTGCTGCATATTTTGTAAATGCATAGTTTAAGATAATTTTGGCTAGGCCCCTAAATAAGTTTCTAATGTTTTGGTCTTTTTATTTTCTCTCTTCAAACAGGTTGGTGAATTTGTAAACAAAATTAACACTGCTATTGTAGCTTTGTAACCCATCAAAATGCTTCTGTTTACAAACAGTAATTCTATTTAAAATAGAGATATAAATTATGTTGGTTATAACTATAGGCCTATGATTGGAAGGGTCGTGTTTAATGAACGGGTTTATAAGTTTTTCAAAAGTAATGCTCCCTTAATAATCGGACGAATTCAAATGTCTTTTGTACATTATGACAGTCCAGTCAATGGCAATAAAGACAAAATTTAGAAATGTTAACAACTGTCAAAAGGTTTATGATCTAAGCGTAGTTTTGAGATAACGCAAATATGGCTATTATGGGAAACTTGTAATCACAGTTATATTAAAATTATACATTGTTGCCTTTTCACAAAGCCATTTAAGGTAATAAATGAAAAAGTCTATGCAGTAAAAACTAAGGATCGATAGTCACTTGTTCACATTTAGGGTTATTGCAAAACGTTTTGACATGTTCGCTTATTTAAATCGAGTTATTTGCAAACTCATTGTGTTAAATATATTACATAAAAACGTCTACAAGATTTTACATCAAATAATTAAACAAATCCTTTAATATATTACCTATTCTTTGCCCAACGGGCGAAGTAAAAGGATTTCCACCGAAGAACGACATGTTTTTCTTTATGACTGACAAATGAAAATCATGAGAATATGATGGCGCAACACGCCCTCTGCTGAAAAACTTGATCACCTTAACGTCATGAAGTTGTCATAGCAACGTAAGACGCTAATTTTGTTTACTAACATGACAGGCGGCGTGTAGTAAAGTGATAATGCTTTAATTCATGGGTATTATTGACTTGTAAAAGTATTGTGTAACTTACATTAAGTCATTGCCAATTTTTAAAATAAGTACTTTCTTTTGAATGATCGAGAATGAGTATAATACACGATTTTCTTGAACCAGGGGTAATTGACAATGCAATGATTCTAAAAGCAATGGATGAACAAGGACCAAAAGGAGAAGCAGGAAGACTTGCAAAAGAAGAGGGACGTTCAATGGAAGAAGTAGATAAAATAAGACTAGAGTTTTTAAGTATGTAGGTCTTACTTAAAATACAGTTTGTGATATTTGGATAGTTGGGTCACGTCTTTTTTTTTTTCATGAGTTCACCCCCCACCTGAGAACTTTTATTGCCTTGTCAGTTAGTTGAGGGGTACCAATGGAGTGAGAAAAAAGGGGGAAAGAGAACGGGGTTATGCCTTTAATTGATTCGTGTTCATGAATTAATAATAATTAGTATTATTATTAATAAAAAATAATAATAATAATAGAAATTGGTGCTAGTAGGTAACTTAGTTAATTCAGAGGCATGTTTAGCTAGGTACTTTAAATCTTATATTATTATTTTAGGATTTTGACACAATACTCTATGTAGTGGACCAATTATGTAAACTTCATTTACCCTGAATGTTAGCACTCTTACCTTGACAGGCTATATTATGAACCTATCTTATAAGATATACCATATTGGAACAATATGAGGTAAGCTTGCTACATTTCAGGGCCATTTAAGTGCACAATGCATTAATTTGAAATTACCAATAGTATTATAATCGTGGCTACTATTCTTGGCTATATCCGAATAGTCTACTTATGCTGCATCGCGTTGGCTCGTCGCGTTGATAGCTGCATTGTCAATCACGTGACCAAGTGTAGATCTGTTCAAATAGTCGCGGACTAGACTGATGCAGTCTTCTCGAGGTCTTGGTAACCATGGATACGAAAGCTACGAGCCATGCGGTTTTCTTGCGTTGTTTGACTGGCAATTGTTTTAGTATTATCGTTTCGTCTGCTTGAGCACCGTCTTACACAAATATTTCGTTTTCATTAGAGCTAATAGATTACTTTTATATAGTTTCTAAGTTATTCGATGGGAAGCAGCACTGCGAGCCCAAGTGTGTTGCTGTTCAAATAGTTTGATGCAGTCTTCACTATGAAAACCGCGAGAAGTGTAAAATTATCAAGACTGCATCAAGTCAAATGTACTTGACTATTCGGATACAGCCCTTGACTCCAATCTAGTGGGTAAAATTTTGACACTTGGTCAAGTGCAATGGAAGTACAGATACTCCCTCCTACACTTTGGTTTCCTATTCACATAGCTTCAACTAAATACTGATATAGTTTCTTAAACCTCACACAACTTATCCTGTTTAGTTAGATTACTGATAAGCCTATTATAAGGCGTGTTAAAAATGTGATTACAATTTTTTAAGTTCCATTTAGTATTTAGATCAAACACCCAAATAGGTGAGCAACCAAGAATATATTATTCTCAGACACATTAAGGTAAGGTCAATTTTTGTTTTTTAAACACTGGGTCATACCACCTTTCCGGATTGTACACATGTACTAATTATGCTAAAGTATCAGGAATGAGGAAGGTTTAATTTAGAGGAAGTGTACTTGCATTTTAATTGAGAGAAAGTGGAAAATAATTTTGGAAAAACCACCCTCAGGACACCTTCAAACCTTTCAAACACCAATATCTCTACCATTGGCAGTTCCCATTGTTGTTGATCCAACGTTTTGAAATTGTGTGTAAAATAGGTGTCTTGTTTACTAGAGTTAAACATAAAAGAATTAGTTATGTTATATTCTTTTAGACATTTTATATTTATTTCAGATATTTTAAAAATCGACCATCTCTGGATCATGACATCGCTGGTTAAACTACAGCTAGGAAACAATATCATAGAGAAAATTGAAAATTTGGAAATGCTGGTGAATCTGAGAGAACTTGACTTATCTTTTAATAACATTGAAAAGATTGAGAACTTGGAAGCATTAGTGAAGCTCGAGATCCTCTTATTGTTTGAAAATCGCATCTCAGTCATCGAGAATATTACCACACTCACCAAAATGATGATTTTTAGCATTGGTAACAACAGGATTGACAGCTGGGACAATGTACGGTATTCTTCTGACAAATTTGTTTGGTAATTTACTTCTTAGGCACATTCTGTGCATAAGTTTCCTTTTAATTATAATAAGGCAGGCATGAGTAGGTGTGTGTGTGTGTGTGACCCTTTTTGACTCTGATCTGAGAAATAGCATGCAGCTAAAAAGGTCTTAAAGATAAGACCATACACACAATATTTTGTTTTAGGGTTTTAAATAATAATTCTGTGGCAGAGTTGCATCAACCTGTATCCCAGTTTGCCGAAGGATTAGTCGGTACTAATGTATCGTTGCCTAGGGGACACCCGTATTTACTACTCGCACAACCTATTTGTGAAGGCTCTTTCCATGTCCTGATGTAGGTTATATAATGATGATGGTAGTGAATTTTATGTGGTAAAGCCAATGAAGATCGTAACCTAACCGAAACCTAACTAACCAAACACTGGTGACCATGGGAATTACTTCCCTTCTAGAGAAAAATTCCCCAGTACCAGCCGGGACTAGAACCCTTGACCTCTTTGTCAACAACCAGGGGCTTTCCCCACTATACCACGAGGTTGAGTAGGGTGTTACTCGCAGTAGCTCATAGTGAGCTCCCCCAACAAGGTATGGCAAGACATTTTTATAAAACTAAATATCTCGTGAAGACATTTAGAAAGTTTTTGTAAAAATAATTTGGGTTGTATTTGCTGTTAATTTTATAAGACTCCAATAAGCAACTAGGCCTAGGCATTGAGAAGGAATACAGATTTTTTTACAACCAATTTCCAGCCTATGGTCTGGGTCAGTTTTTTTTATTCAAGTCATATATTTGACACTGCCGGCTGGCTAGACCTGTCGTATCTTCATATTCCTTATAATCTAACTTAAGGCTAGGACAGGCAGAACATCCAGTCCCCGGCCGTTAATTCATCACTGTGAAAGGGTAAACCCACATTTCAGCAATGATAGATTTTTCAGCCATGCCTGGTAATCAAAGCCGGGACACTTGCTTACTAAACAGACATGTTACTGACGACTAAGCTAAGGTGTTGGATTAGGAATACAAAAATGCATTCCATTAATAGGGCCAACATTCATGTAAGAAGGAATTGGACCTTTCTATTCACTCGATATGACTTGCTTTAGTGTGCACAAGATATATTTGAATTAACTTTTTTTTGTCGGGAAACAAAGTTTTGTTCTAAAATAAACATTGTTAAAACTTGATTTTAAAAAAGAAGCCCATTTTCGACCACCAACAATGATTGACAGTCACTAAAATTTGGCATTGTAGAAATATGTTTTAGTTGATCTAGTAATTAAGAATACTTCCTTATAGATTATTGTATGATTTATTTTTAAATCATTAATTAAACAAACAAAGAATATAAATATAGTTGTAATATTTTTTATTTGCACCATTGTGGCAACAAGATTTTCCAGTTTTCAAATAATGGCCTCCCATAAAATTTATACCACAGGTACCTTCTCCAATATGTCTATTGCTATATAAAAATAACCACAGTAGCTCATTTATTGAGGTTTTAATGATTTATTAGTAATGATCTCAATAAACGTCAATTATGTTAAAAGTTGTTTTATAGCAATGAAAATGTTAAGGGAGGTTCCTAACAATAATGTTTCTTAGTAAGGCTTTGTTTATCAAGAATGTACAAATCATTTACTAACAGCATTTTTTCTAAAAAAAATAAAGCACACTTACTTGAACATTCTTAAAGGTGTTTTTGGCATCAACAATATAGTTTCTCACTCTCGATTCTGGCTAATTCTGGTGTATTTTCTTAATATTTGCCCACCAAATTCTATTCTAATAGATTATAGAAATTAGATGGCTAGTAGCCAGTGCTGTAATTAGACCGTACAAATTATAGAAGATAAATATTAAGGTAGACTCTATAAAATTAACTTTCATGCACTGAAACCACTTGCAAAGGTTTGTGTTTGGACACCTACAGACTAAAGTGGAAAGGTCTGTGCTTTATTGAGCTAGGCTGTGTCTAATCATATCTAATTATTACTAATTGTAGCCAATTCTTAAACTAATATTTGTTGTGACAGTGTATGCCTTAAATAAACAAATGCCGCCAAGCACTGACAAACTATCATTGTAATGCCAAGCAAAAGGTCTCCTTGTTGATACTTTTAACAGATATTGATACATAAATATCAAGTCATGTAGGCCTATTAATATGTTTCTAATCTTGGTATGTTGGCCAGAAACAAGCGATTCCAAATTTCCTTTAAACGTGGTAACAACCCTAAGATAGTGTTGGACCCCCTGAACAAAATTTAAACAAGAATCTAGAAACTATATGGTGTACTAAGAAACCCAGAACAAAGCATATAGTAAAAAACAACTTTTTTAAAAATTAAATTATATTTACTCATATCATTTTCTTCAATCTTAGGTTATTTACCTGCGCCAATTCTCAGATTTAAGGTCTCTTAATATGGCTGGAAATCCTTGTGCAGAAAAGTTGAACTTTCGCTCATATGTGTGTGCTTTCTTACCTAACCTGACCTACTACGAGTATAAAATGATCACTTTGACAGAAAGAAACGATGCTTGTCAGGAATACAGGTATAGTAAGATTCTGGTATGGAAAACTTTTAGGAAATGCAAACTTTTTTTTTTACAGTCAATACCTATATTATTTCACTATATTAGAAGTATTATGTTATAGGTGTTATTATTTATCAAAAGTGATAGCTGCAGACAAGATGAATTGACATTGTTTTAACAAATTTTGTAACTGTTGAAAAAGTGTCTTCTTATTTGAATCTGATTGTATTAATACAGTAACATACTTTAATCAATTGTTTTACTTGAATTTAGTTCAAGTGTGGTGATGTTCATGTGAAATGCTGACAAAGAACGATTTTTTACTAGTGAGATAAGAACTTAAGTGAACTTTATAAGTAACTTATTAAGTGTTACCAACCCCTTTAGAAACTAGCACTCTCTCCTCTACTCTAACCACATTGGATTAGAATGAGAATCAAAGTATGCATTTTTTAAAGTTTTTATGACAAAAACAGTTCTTGGCCTAAATAGATAATATATACTGCTTCAGTAGAAACATTTGATTTAATTCCCTACATATAGTAATTTCAAAAGTTTTTGAATATCTATCCATGGGCATTAAGTAATATAACCATGGATTTTTCTTTCTTAATTTAAAAAGTTTCTGACCTGCTTAAGTGGCCGCATTTTCTAAGGCATCACTCTCGCGATAGACTAGCCTGGCGATGATGGGAAGATTGGGGTTCAAATCCTGACCGAGTGTGCTGAGGATGGCTTTTCCCTAAATAATTTTCCACTCTTCCTCCATGTAAATGTGGGTACACTTCCTCTAAATTCATCCTTTCTCATACATAACTCATTAGCATAATTAGTACATATGCACATAACCTGAACAGGTAGTAAGACATGGTACTAATAAAAAAAGTTTCTGGTAAAATGCTAATATGTTCATAGAAAATAATCAAGAACTGTTTGGATTACAATTTGTGGAAAATTAAACTAAATGTTTCTACTGAAACAATATTGTATTTATTGTGGCCAAAAAGTATTTTGTTATAAAAACTGCAAAATTATAGGTTTTTACTCACACACCCTTCCATCCCACCTTAATATGGCAATAATATTGATCCGCCTGAATCAAAGTTGAGGTTCTTTTGAGTTGTTAGTTGGTTTCTTGCTCAGATTAAAACCACATGGCTGATGTTAGATAAGCTCATTAATATTACAAACACAGGCCTTTTCAAATGCCATGCACAAATAGTTGCAATGCATTTTGATCATGCTATGGAAAGTTGATAAACTCCAGCATTGCATAGCAGTAATATGAAAATGGATTCACTTAATTATATGTGACCAAAGCAGAACATTATAAGGTGAGTCCAATATAAACTTTGTTTGGAGAAACACTTAACACAAGTAGCATCTAATATATCTAGTAATTATATTAACAAAATTTACACTAAACCAACATAAAAATATTAATCATATAGCATTCCTTAGTACTTAGCACTATTTGTTATACATATTCACTGTGCAGCCACATTTTGTATACTTATCATTGTGTTTTAATTACACTTTAAACTGGAGGTTTCGTGTGAAAATAAACTCTTTATGTCAAACCTTCAAATGACAAACATTAGATGAAAACACAGAAAGAAAACTGTATTTTTTAAATCATTTTTCTATTTAAATGGTTAGGACCTCTTGATTAAATAATACTCTGAATCATTAATTTAGTGATGCATACAGACTGTGTTGTTGTCATAATAGCTGGTGATGGGAAGGTCAAGGTTCAAATTTAGGTGCCACTTGAAATGGGGGTGGTTTTCCCCAACCCCTAATTATGCCTACATGGTTGCAATAAATAACTTTTTAATCCTTACCCCGTTAGATTTTTTAATTAATAATTCTTCTGTTAAAAACAAGTAAAAAAAATATTATATCTTGCAGTCATCCAAATAGGATTTTAACACAAATCTTTTGAAGAGAGTGAGGTGAAAGAATTACATTTTACAACAGATTCCATAGTGACTTGAAGTCTTATTTTTATGAGCAGCTCTTCTTTGGAGAAATTGGAAGATCGAGAAGCAAAAGAAACACAGGAGAAGGAAGAGAAAGAGAGGGCAAAGAAGGAATTGGAATATCACATGGAGGCCTATGTGGAGGGACTCAACACCGATGAGTTGTTCATCACAATGTTCAAGGATGATAAGGAGGGTTTGGCTCTTCTGGAAATGAACGATGATGCCAAAGATCTACAAAAAATGTTTCCTTTATTAAAACAAATGTAGGCCTGTATATAACATTGTGAATTTGGGCCACATCAATCGTTGCCCAGTAGTAGAAAGATTAGCCAGTACTAATGTAACATTGCCGAGGGGACGCCGGAATGTACTAATCATACATGCTTTTCGTAGAGGCTCTTTTCATGTCCCGATGAGATGAGGGTGTGGAACCAATGGAAACACTTAAACCGAACTTAAGAATAACTAACTAAACGCTGGTGACTGTTGGGGTAGTTCCCCTTTTGAGAAAGATACTCAAGGTACCAGCTGGGAATCAAACCCAGGATCCCTAGGCTCATAGCCAGGTGCACTGACCACTACACCATGAGGCTGGTATTAAGACAAATATATCTATACATTGTTATTTTCATATATACTTATATTTCAGATTGAGGTGTACATTCAGCTGTAATGTAAAAAAGTCGCACAACTTTAATTTCATATGTTGATTCTAAAGAATGTATACCCACATCGGAGGACAGTCTTGTCTAGTCTGGTTTGGTTTGCTGGTGACAAAGTTATTGGGATTCAAATCCTGGCCAGATGTAGTGGGGTGGTTTTTCCTATTTGGTTTCAGACTCTTCCTAGATGCAAACAAAGATACCCTTCATTTAATTATACCTTCCTCATTTCTAACCTATTAATTCAATTACACAAAGCACAAAAAGAAACTAGATGAGTTTTAATTTTCTCAAATAACTTTTATATCATAGGACTTAGTGTTAAAACAAAATAGATGATGGCCTTTTGATGTACTTTTGATTAATTTAAGAGTGATTTTATGACTAGATTTATTAAATTTATAAGTATTGCAGGATCATATTGTATCACATATTGATTTGATGGTTTCAAAATACTGTGTGACACTGCCAATCTTTAACAAGATTGTGACAAATTGGAAGAAGCCAAGAAGTGTCCAAGAACCTGAATCCTCTTGCAGTTTATTAAACACAACAAAAAAACACCTCAAATTTTGTAGCTCCAATTTTCACAGAATGGGCCTTTATTTTAAAAATGAAGGGTATAGGGAAAATTGAAGGAAAGTCCAATTTTTAACTCGAATTGAGCTAGTGCTGCACAATCATTTGAACTTTATAATGCACTTTGGGTTATGTTTAAAAGATGTTTCTGTCATATTTAAATTACCGGCAATTAAAAGAAAAGTATTTGTTAGGTTCCTTACAGTGTTTGAGATATAAAAGGTAGTCCTGGTAAATGTTGATAATGTAACTTTCCCCTGTATTCTTTAAATACAAACTTATTTTTTGTGGCCAAAATCGATAACGTGTTACAATTGTACACATTTAAAATAGTACAAAACCTTGGCTAGGTCGGAAGCATATTTGCTTACTAAACAGGTAGTTCTCGAGTTCATTCCCTGGCATTGTTGAACAGGTTAATATTGATGAATTTGAGGTTTCCTCTTGCCCAAAGCTGAATGGATGACCAAGAGACTGGGTGTTCGTGCATTCTAAAAGTCAAGTTGTGTGTAAGAGGTGTGCAAATAAAATCGGTCAGTTCAGAAAGTGTACACTAAACACTTTTATTACTTGCATTGGTGGGCAAGAAGACTGAATGTCAAGCTTGACTAGTCTAGTTTACTGGTGACGAGGAAGTCAAGGTTGGAATCACAGTCGATTGTGCTGAAGATGTTTTTTCTTAAATAGCTTCCTCCCTTTCCACACAAATATGGGCACATTTCCTATAAATAGATGTGGATAGCCTGAAAAGGCACGGCAGTAAGATGTGACACAAAAAACTCACAGAGACACCTATATTAACCAACTACCTGCTTTGGTAGCCGCATGGTCCAAGGTGTCATTCTTGTGTTGGACTAGACTGTGGATGACAGGGAGATCAAGGTTCGAATCCCAGTCGGGTCTACTGGGAGGTGGTTTTTACTAAATGGTTTTCCACTCTCCCTCCATGCAGTTGTGGATACACTTCCTTTAAATTCAACCTTCCTCACCCTTAGCTCATTAGCTAATTAGTACATAATATGCATATAGCCTGAATAATGTGACCTGGTGGTCTAGGGGTAAGGTGTCAGACTTCTGTGCTTGGGGTCCGGGGTTCAATCCTCGGTCCCGGCATAGATTTATATGATTGCCAAATCCTTCCTTCACCTCTGACAAGACGTGTATTAATTACAACTTGTGAACGTGTGGAATGCCAAGCCTTCACCGTGGTTCAGATTCCACTGTTAAACTGTAGGTCCTCCATTTCATCTCACAATCACTCTACCATTACACATTAGCGTAAGTGTGTATAACCCGAACGAGTATTAATATGCGGTGCTAATAATAATAATAATAATAATAATAATAATAATAATAATAATAACATATAGCCTGAACAGGTAGTAAGATGCGGTGCTAAAAATAACTAACAACACTTAAAATATACTTTGCTAAACATGTGTAAGAATATCTCCTTGACAGTTGTGATTTAGTTTCCATGATCAGATGATGGAGGTGATTGAACAGTTGTTCTCTATAGGTTTGAGACAGCACAAGGTGCGTGAAGAAGAGATGACTTTGTTCATTGCCTGTGTCAATAAGGCCAAGGAAGAGAACAGACTCAACAGCCAGCAGTAAGCCCCACCAACATACAGTAGCCCCATGGCTTCTTTGGTGCTGACTGACAGCTTTGAAAAGTTACTAGACAAAATTATGTATCCCTACGCCGAACCATATGGTCTGCAAACACATGTGTTTAGCAGCTGTCACTTCCGGCAGTCAAAATTTAGGTATATACCTAAATGTTGACTGTCAAAAGTCAGCTGTGAGCCGTCAGTCAGCACCAAAGAAGCCATGGGGCTACTGTAACTCTCCTTTATACAGGCGCTAGAGATGAGTAACGTTTCATTTGTACCAAGTGTGTGTGTGTGTGTGTGTGTGTGCGTGCGTGCGTGCGCGCGTGTGTGTGTGTGTGTGTGTGTGTGTGTGTGTGAAATGCATATACGAATATAGAACCAACATTTAAAAGCATTTAAGTTAAGTAGGTTCTAGAGTAGTATTTTGGAAATAGGAACTAAAATATGGTAAATTGATGTAAAATGTATTTTTTTATATTGTGTGTAAATTATTATTGGACAAAGGTTTTTGTCTGTGTACAAAGTATATTTTCAACTTGATCGAAAAATGAAACTTGGAAATAGGTCACATACCAGAACTAATTGCACCAACTGGGTTATCCAGGATGGTCCTAAGCTCGGGATTTATTTTCACTCATTATTTAAGGTTGGGTTTGTATGGACATTCTAGAGCGTAGGCTACTCGTAGCTATCTACTAGTACTATCACAGTTACAGCAACCACTATTTCTTTAATCACGTGTGCATTTTTCTTTATTTGTACATCCAACATAAATATGATTGGCGATTTATCTTAAAAGGTAAAGATTAAGAGGGCAATTTAAAGTAAATGTGCCCACATAAGTATGGATAGAGGGGGGATTATAAACTACCTTCAGTGGTGCAGGTACTTATGATCCTTCTGTACATTGTTTCTATAATATATTATTAAAAATTGAAATGATGAGTAAAAATTGGTCTTAGCATGTGACAATCCTGACAGGTCAATAAGAGAATGTCAACTTAATAAATCAGAATTCCCAGATTCAACTCTTATGTCCAGGTTTTATTTGTAAACGAAATTGAAAATAAATATTGTTATCCACAAATAAATTATGTATACAATAATAGAAACACTAAATGACACTCCACAACATTTGCATTTTGAATGCACTAGTAATTTATTTATAGTAGAGAACAATTTCCATGTAAAATGTTTGAAATAACAAAAAGAGAAAGGCAGGTAATATAAATCAGTGTTTGTTTCAAGGAATCTGCAACTACAATTGAATGGGAAAATAATTGTTGTATGTCTTTAAGATAGTTTATTTTATTCTAAGCTTTACATACTAATACATACACACCTAATCACGCCATTCCTTTATGGGGTAGGCAAGAAACTGTGCATATAACTCAATAAACAACTCCGTACTTAATCCATCTGTACTTTCTTCACAATTCCCTATCCTTGCATATACCCTTTGCTTCAACATCGATAAACCGAGACATACATGTTCTTTAATTCTTAAAAGTATTAATGTTTCTCTTTTTCACATATTCGTCTAAAACATTTAGTCACGCCTAAGGTGGCCTACCTCTTCCTTTTGATCCACTCTCTCTTACCTTCATATATTTGCTTCGTCACTTGATCCACTCTCATCCTCTCAACATGCCCAAACCAACATGATGATTCTTTCACATTGACTGATTGAATTACCTTTTAAACCGCACTTCTTCATCACCCATCATTACTGACTCTGCCCATATGAGTTTCTCCTATTTTCTATTTGAATATATATTGTCATCAATATATAAAAAGTATTATGGTATTTATATAAATGTTTATTTGTTGGAAATCATTGAAACAGAATCAACACAACTTCTTATTTCTAAGAAAAAATAATACTAACTTTGTCATTATTTTTACATTTATAAATAATAAACTGTTATTTTTAAATCTGTCTAAAACCTGGATTGCAGTCTGATCAAAGAGTTTTCTCATAGTATTTTGTTGTTCATTAGTTTGATGGAAGAATTCTTAGTCAAGAAAGCTGGGGTATTTCATAATATTCATGAACTCGCCAAAACTGTAGAGGATCAAAATGAAGAGGACTTGAGCAGACAAATTGATGAGATGCAAAAACACACTGACTCTTATCATGAATTCTGCCAAAAAACTTGGTATGACCTCATGGAGGCAGAGCTAACCTTATTTGAACAACTTGAGGTCAGTAATAATAAGATAAACATGCAATATATAATATAATCTAGACTATCCAGGTTAATGAAAGGGAACAATCACACATATTATAAAGTTAGACACCTTTGCTCAATTGGTGTGTTGGTCGTCTACTGAGTTAAGGGTCCTAGGTTCAATTCTTAGCATGACCGCTGAAAATTTTTATCATTTGTGAAATATGGATTTGCCCTTACACACTGATGAATTCATGGCCAGATGCTGGATGTTGTCTCTTTTCTATATTTAAGTTAGTTTATAAGTTGTGTGTTGATATAATCAGTCAGCTCAAAAAGTGCACATTAAATACCTCTAATAAATGAAAATTAAATTATATTCTATATTGAGTGTTTACAAGACTAAAAGGTCAACAGCAACACTTCAAAACTTGCCCAAAAGCTTAGTTCACACAACCTAAAAATCATAAACTGTTTCCAGACTGTGGCTGAGTCAGTTTAGTAAAATGCCTCTATCTATCCTTCTGCCATTATTCTTTCTTTAATCGCTTCCGTTCATCTCTTCTTACTTGTACACTTGATGTTTACCGCTCCGTCCCCATCTCTTTCTTGGTCTCCCTTGCGGTCATTTTTCTACATACTTCATCTCCATCATTGTCTTTGATATACTATCCCATATACGCTCACTCTTTCCCGCATAACTTAATTCCTAATCTTGTTTCTCATTTCAGCTAACATGCTTATCATAAACTTCATTCCCATGGGGAAAAAATCCTAAATGGACCACACAGTAAGATGTAAACCAAATTGCCCTCCCAGGAATATCTCCCCGCCCCTTTTTTTAGCATGACAACTTAATACTCGTTCGAATTATACGCTTAGGAATAATTGGGAATTTTCTTTATTTAAGGTGGAATGTTAAAGAACATGAGTTAAGGTCCATATTTATTCATCTATGAAAAAAAAAATATTTATGTAGAAACATTTAGTTTAATTTTCTACATATCTAAACTGTTTTTGAATATTTATGCATAGTTTTTATTAGTATCATGTCTTATTACCCATTTGGGTTGTATGCATAAATATTAGGCTAATGGATTAGGGATGAGGAAGTTTGAATTTAGAAGATATGTACCTGCATTTGTGTGGAGAATGGGAAACTATTTAAGAAAAACCACTCTAAGTACACCCGATTGGGATCAAACAGCGATCTCCCCATCATCGGCAGTTTGGTTTGTTACGAGAGTAGTGGCTTAGACCAGGAGTGGCCAGACTTTTCAATCTGGAGATCTACTCCAGAGAAGGAAAATTTCTTGTGATCTACTGTACAAAGGATTCATAGGCTTTTATTATTATTTTCATTTGTAAAAAATTAATAACTCATTTTGTGTTTTAATATTAAAATTATAGTGCATATAAGAACTTAGAGTAGTCTTTTCACTCATTGAACCAGAGTTTTTTTTCATCAACCCACATAATATATATATTTTCCCTTAAAAAGTATTCTTTCATTAAACACTTGACTTTTAAGTTAATGCATGAAACCTCATAATCTTAGGATAGTTTATTGTATGGGGTTCATAATTACTCTGTCATAAATGAAGGCAGGATTGTAAATGGTCATCATTCAGACAGCTTCGATATTTCAATTTTCTAATGTTGATTTGAGAAAAATCTGCAAACCATCTCTTTTTCTCTTCTCTCAATCTTAACTATCTCTTTCATTTTCTTTCGCTCAATATTTTTTAATCAATTGGCCAAACAAGCGGCTGTGATCGACCGGTAAATTACAATCGACTGTTTAGCCACCTCTCGCATAGACTGTACGGCCAACGAAGTGAGTCATTTGATAATTTAATCAAGACTTTTTAACTTCATTTAAAAAGTTTCTGGTCAACTGTCTCTATGTCTATGACAAATATTCAAAAAGTGTTGAGATTACCACATGAATGGGGGGGAAAATCTAAAAATATCTACTGAAGCATTATTTTATTTATTTTCATAAAAAAATTGTTTAAAAACTGAAAAAAAAAGGATTTTAACTCATGTCATGTCACCCAAACTTGTGTACAGGTTTTTTCCCCCTTGCTTTTTCAATTAGTTGTCTTCTTGTTTGATTGTGTAGGATAAGTTAAAAGAAGTTGAGGTTAAAACCTCTTGACCCACCATTACCTCCTGTTAAATGTACCGTAAAGCACATAAACTATAAATAAAGAAACATAATTTGATGTCCTTATAGGAAACCAATGGTAATTTTGAACGTAACTTGAATGACTTGGTGGGATCCTTCATCGAGCAAGCACAATCCCTATTCACTCACATTCGTAATCTGGAACAGAACTTCAGTGAGCAGTTGAATGAGTGTGCCACTCACTATCTGACAAATTTGAATGTCAGACTAGAGGACAGGAACCTCAATGTTCCTCTTGAGCTCATACCAGTAAGTCAAAAACATAAACTAGATTATTCATATAAGGATCTAAACAAAAATTATCATTATTTATCTTTTTTTCATTTGCATGCTAATAGATGTTCAGATTATACACATACATCAATAATGGATGGGTGGGGCTAATGCTCTAGATCTGGCCAACCTTATCTTACCTCTGCTCTCCTGGTGTGGGGAGGAATTCATTTCTGAGGTGGGGACACCATTAAGGCGAATTCCACTATCCCCAGATGCAAGAAGTAAGGAAGGTGTCGGAAGAAAAGGCGCTGGATGTTGTGTGCCTACAGGAGCCCTACAGCACCAGAAACGGAATTATCTTGCAGATGCCAAAAGAGGCCAGAATTATATTGAATGGGAAGGCACCAATGAATGTCACTATAGTGCTCAATAGGCACATAACAGTAATGAGGATTAGTCAATTTTGTAATGAGAAGGTCATATGTGTGGAAATTCAAACTGGGATAGGTGGACGTTTACTAGTTAATATGTATTTTCAGTTCTGGGAGGAAATATAACCTTTTATAGAACAACTAGAAAAGATAGATGAGGCATTCCCTAATATACCAGTATACATGATGGATACAAATGCCAGGTCTCCACTCTGGAATAGCAATGACATAAGAAGAGAAGATGGTAGAATAAGAAGGTATAGGACGTATCAAAGTGCAAAACTACTAGAGGATAAAATAACAGCAAGGCATCATCTGGAGGTGGTAAACCAACCAGGATATTCTGCAACATATGTAGGAAGGGCAGGAGCCAGCTCTATCATTGATATCACCTTGTGTAATGTGGAAGCAGGAGAACTAATAGGAAACTAGCAAGTGCACGATTGTGAGACATTTAGCGATCATAATCTGATAACTTTTGAACTGGGTAAAGAAGTAGACAGGGCAAATGTAGGCACGCGACTCCTCTACAACCTGAAAAAGGCAGATTGGGAAGAGTTAAGAAGAGAGCTGCAGGGAGTCCCTGTGTTGCAGGGAGACAACATAAACCTAAAAGTGAAGGAACTCACATGGGCCTTGCAGGCGGCTATGAGGAAAACAATACCGGTTATGAAGGAAGTCACGAGATGTGTAGGAAATCGACCATGGAATGAGCAGCTGCAAAAGCTATGTGGGTATGCAAGGAGAGCAAGACAAGAATACCAAAGATGCCTAGAACCAGCAGGAAGACTCCTACTATTGAAGAATTCGAAAATAAAATAAAGATTGTTAAAAATGATAGCTGGGAAAGATTTGTTCAAGAAGAATTGAGGAAGAATGCATGGGGTGTAACCTTTCAGATCGCAGCAAGGAAAATCAGACCCCAGCCACAATTTCAACACTCAAGAAACCAGAAGGAGGAATGACTTGACTACCTGCTGGGAGGAATCAGCTAGGCTATTAATGGATGTGTTGCTCCTTGATGATAATCTGGAGGATGGGGATGAGGAGATCGAAAGAGATAGGCAGGATATGAAAATGGCATATAATAATGAAAACGTGATAGTATACCCAGTAACACAGGAAAAAATCAAAAGGCTAATAGCAGGAATGAGAAGAAAGAAGGCACCTGGACCTAATGGAATCAGGGTAGAGGTGATTCAGGAAATCATTGAATAGATAACACCCTTTATGGCCCAGCTCATGAATGAGTGCATAGCTCAGGGCAGAATCCCAAATGTGTGGAAGCGGAGCGAAGTGATAATTCCGAGTAAAGGGGAGGCCAAAGACCCACACCTCCCAAAGTCGTACAGACCTATATGTTTGATGAATATATGTGCAAAACTGCAGGAGAAAATTCTATGTAAGAGACTGAAAAAACATAGAGAAGAGGTGGGAATGCACCCTCAAAAATACAGCTTTAGGAAGGGCAGGTCTATAGAGGATGTGATCTATGCTGCTATTAGCCTGGTAGAAAAATCTAGGGCAAAATATCTGATAGGAATATTTGTGGACATCTCGGGTGCATTTGATAACTTTTGGTGGCCAGCCTTATTCAGGAGATTAAGAGAACTAAACTGTCTGTGAAATCTCTACAGAAGCTTTAAGGACTACTGTAGGGACAGGTATGCAAACCTGAGATACCCAAGAATAACAATAAGCAAAAAATTAACAAAAGGATCAGTCAGTGGTTCGATATTTTGGGGTGTTAATCTCGAGCCTAGGTTTCTGGCGATTGAAGCACTCCCTGAAGTGGTGGGGGTGGTTGCTTTTGCTGATAACTTGCTGATAGTGGTGGAGGCAAGTTTGAGGAGGAAGCTGGAAGAAAAACGTATTAAGGTACTGGGTGGATTGGATAATTGGTATAGGAAAGTAAACTCAGCATAGCGCCAGCGAAGACAGCCTACATGCTGCTCAGGGGAGTGCTTAAGAGAGACCCTATAATTAAGATAGCAGAACAAACAATTAAAAGGAGAAAAGCGGCTAGATACCTTGGCGTGACGATTGACGAGAAGTGTAGCTTCCTAGCTCACATGGACAAAATATGCGGGGGGAGCCTTGTGAGTTATAAATGGGATAGTCAGTATAGGGCAGCAGAAGTTCCATATGCCCTTAAATCTGATTAGACTATACCATTAGGCGTTGCTAGTGTCCATAGTGGGATATGGAGCAGGAGTGTGAGCACAACTGAGAGGGGACAGAGCTAAAAGAAAACTCAGAGGCTCTCAGAAGAAAATTCTCATGAGACTTTTTGGGGCCTACAAAACTGTACTAACAAATGCGTTGTGTGTCACCCTAGGTGTTTGGCCCCTAGACTTAGAAGTACAAAAGAGGGCCACTGGATATTGGCTTGGAAAAGGGAAGTTAGAAAAAGTAATATTATTAACAACCAAGAGTGTAAGTAATAAGGGTGAAATAAGAGAGACCCTCCTGGGGGAGTGGCAAGCAGACTGGGAAGAGAGTAACACAGGTAGAAGGACATTCCAGTTCTTTCCGAACAAACAAGAAAGATTGATACTCAAGCATCTTCAACCTTCCCAGGGACTTGTCCACTATATTACAGGCTCATATCAAGCGTCCCTCTTTAGGATGAACTTGAGTGAAACCAGTCTTTGCTGTTGCGGAGGAGAGGCGATACCGGAACACATGACCTTGGAATGTATATTTATGGAAAGGGAAAGAGCGGAGCTACTAATGCCTATACAGGCCACTACCATATATCATATACTGAGGGATGTGGACCGATGGAGCTACCTCGATGAAATAGCAGAAAGGGACAGACATATGGATGAACTAAAAGAAAGAAGACAAATACAGGACCAAGACTTCAGACAAAACAGACAGGAAGAAACAACTGAGGAAGAAGTGACGAGTGAATACAATGGAGACGAAAAAGGAGAAGCAACATCAGACTCAGATGAGAAGTTACCAAACTGGTGAAACAAAACACAGAAAGTGTAATAAAAACAAGGATAACAGTGATGAATATCACTGATGAACCAGGGACACCTGGAATACTGGCTAGGAAAGAAGGATGGCAAAGTGGATACAGATGAGATGTCGGAAGTTGTTCCTTGCTCACTTGGAAACAAGCGTGATGCTGGGCTGGAGCTATCGAGCATTCCAGGGATGTCGACTGGCCACTGTAAGAAGTGACCAGAGGAGAAAAAGAAAATGGGACTCCCTACAAGGAAAATATATAAACTGTGTGTGTGTGTGTTACTAGGTATAAGTTTGGTTAAGTTAGATTTAATTCCAAAGCAAGCATATCAAAAGGAAAAAAAATGTATATAGCCAAAATAGCTTCAATAGGTAAAGAGGGTCAAGTATAGTTATAAGTTATCATAAATTAAATAATGGTATTGATATATATGATATATAGTAGATACCTGCTAAAAGGGACAGGTCACACAGGTCGAGGTAAATTGGTAATGATCAATAACAGAACACAGAGTTTTAGTAGTAGTATATGTTTATATTCCAGAAAGTTTATGTGTAAAATTTTGAGATTAACCATATAAAAGGCATATTGTAAAACAAGCAGAGCAGATAAAGTCCTGATTTATAGTAAATAAAATGTCAGGGAGAAAAAAAAAGGTTGGTGGACAGCCAGCGGTGGAGAGTCCGGGGGCGTAAAATATCCAGAGCAGACCAACTAGTAGGATTATAAGGACAGCTAGATTAGGTACAAATTACATAATTTAATTATTGTTTAAAAATGATGATGTAGACAAAAATATGTAAGTAGATTTAGGTCCCGAACTACCCTCTAGATGTCAGGATAGATGAAAAATAAATATGAATATATTGGTATATCCCCAGATAGAAGTATAATATGTGAGAATGATGATGTTGGAAAACAAAGGGCAGTTTAACGTGGGTTCTGAACCATGGTTGGGGCCTTGCATTCCACACATTCACAAAGTGTGAAGGAAGGGTTTGGTAATCAGATAAATCTGTGTCATGACCGGAATTTGAGCCCCAGACCCCTAACACCTTACGCCTAGACCGCCAGGTACACTCCATACATCAATTATAATGCATGCTATGGAATAAATACGAGGAAGGTAAAATCTTAGAGAAAAAAAATCCTGCATGTTTGTGGCGTGAGAGTGGGAAACCTTTGTGCCTAGTCTACCCCTGCACCTATAATTTCAGCTGTTTGGTGCCACATTGTTGCGATATTTAAAAAATAGTTGCACTCTCCTTCCATTTTAATCTGGATCCTCTTTGTTTGATTTTACATAACAAATGTGTCCACGATAGTTGACTGACTTGAGTAGAGCACAATCTTCTATTAACTTTGGGGTGTTTTCAGATGGTGTGCGTGAGGAAAACTGAAATTATCTATGGGATTGGCTTATTTACAGTGAAAGAAAAGACTGTGTTGAACTGACAGATTAATATTTGTAACATTTAAAATAGTTATGAAATTAAAGATTATGAAAAAAAGATATTGAAGCTTATACACTAATCAGTAATACGACCATGGCGGTCTCCTCTTTACTTGCCTAGACAATAGCAAAGATACAAGAGCGAGTTTTAAAAGAAACTATTTGGGCGGGGATGGCGTGTAAGTGTGTTTCGCCCTTTATTTCCTTCGCCAAGATACTCAACTCTTGTTCCCAATAACATGCTTATAATGAGACACTCTTAAATCCATAAAAGAAAAATAAACATTTCATTATCAAAAAAGTGAAAATCCACATTTTGACCAATGTATAAAATGATTAAGATAACTTTTTATGACTTATAAAATTAATTCTGTTATATTATTTGTGTGTTATTATTCAATTGGTATGAAATTAATTTTTATTTTCTAATTTAAAGCAAACAATGGGTTTGTTGTGACGTTCCTTTCTCCCACCCAATAATTAAGAGCTAGTGATGCCTATACTTTCACTCAATATTCACAGATAATGACCGACAAGGAAACTTTGAATGGTGCATTGACGGCATCTCACGACACTCATCTGCAAGTTATCGATGCTCGGGAGGACACTCTAATCAACAGGATCAAGGGCTGGTGCAAAGAGTACTGTGACAAGTTGCAAGAGTAAGTGCACTCACATATTCAATAGGCTAGTAGTAAAATATTAAGCTCTAGATCCAATTACTTATTTCAGTGTGGTCCAATCTTTCATCCGCATTAACGCAACAACTATGATGGGCCATTAAAAAATAGAACCTAATGATAGTGGTAATGAACAATTAACACTTTTTTTTAAACTCGCTTTGGTGGCTACATGGTTTAAGGCGGCACTCTTGCATTAGACAAGACTGCCGATGACAGGGAGATTGAGGTTAAAATCTCAGTCAGGTGTACTGAGAGTGGTTTTTCTAAAATAGTTTTCCACTTTCCCTTCACTCAAATGCAAGTCTACTTCCTTATCCCTAAGACCATCAGTGTAATAAGTACATAAACGTATAACCCGAACGAGTAGTAAGACGCGGCGCTAAAAAAACAAACTTAGAACAATATAGTAGTATTATAATTATACTAATATAATTAGTGTAGCATGTTTTTGTACTAAAAGTTTTTCAATAATGAAGATCGAGGTTATAATAAGATGCTAAAAAAATATCGAGGTTACTTTTTTTATGATATATTTAATAACCTGTTAAGATTGGTGGACCACAATAAAACAGGTCCAGGGTTAACAAAGCGAACTTAACTTTTGCATCAAGGTTTAGCCCTATCTAATGGTCTCTCAATATGTTAAGTGTTATATCAGCCATACAAATAAATGTATTCACATACTTTTTTTTTAATCTGTTTCCTACCTTCCTCCATTCAACAAATTTGCTTTGTTGCTAAACTTAAAAACATTATACTGGTCAGATATTTCTTTGTTGGATTCTTCTTCCCTCCACCCATTCCTTACTCCTTATCACCTAACTGTACAATTAACAAAAAAAAATCTATTCAAGTTAAGAAAAGAGTGAACAATGAGTGATTAATGAAGCAGAAACACAACATTGCAATCATAAATAGCCTTATACACCAACTTGAAATTGCCAAGCCCAAAAATCTGTCACTTGTGTCCGGATTTTAAAATCTAGCATTAGGACTGGATAATTATATACGAGTACTTGCATATCCCTAGTTATCACCTTTAGTGCTGTGATATTAATATTGGTGCACTACTTAAATTATATATACATATTTTTTAGCACCACATCTTACTACCTGTTTGGGTTATACACCTATGTACTAATTATACTAATTAGTTATGAATTAGTAAAGTTTAATTTAGAGGAAATGCACCCGCATTTGCGTGGAGGGAGAGGATCCCAATCTCGCTGTCTTTGAGCAGACTAGTCCAACATGAAAACAGTGTGTTAGATCGTGCGGCCACCAAAGCGGGTTAATATATGTTACTAAGCGGAAACAAACAATTTGAAGCCAAAGTTAAATGAAGAGTTAATAATGCCATTTTGTCAATTGCCAATGCGTAGAATAGTTATATTAATAATAAACCTTTGTTCCATAGAGAAGAAATTACTCGCAACCGCACAAAAGTGACTGAAATAAATCATTTCATGGATGTCCAACGAGAGGAGTTTGAGGACCTCCATATAGCAATGACAGAACCACATCATCTCAATGCAGATATGAGTATTCTCGGAGGTCTCATGTCACCTCTATGAAGATTTAATAGATTAATAAATAACCATACATATAATTATATAATGTTTAAATAAGAACAAATGCTCAAAAATTCACTAAAAAAACCTTGGCAGGTTACAAATAACTGATAGTTAAAAATTAACTGTACTATGTTGAAATAATTAAACAAGGCAAATCAGTATTCAAAGAGAAAAAAAATCATAAACGTAACCAAACATGTTGGTTTTTGCTCATTTATTTATTAATCAAAACAAACTAAAAGTTTAATGAGAAATTAGTCTTGGTGAGGAAAAAACATAATGTGAAAAATGTTTAATATCTAAAAACAAGTATGTATAACAACATTATTACAATATGATTAATATAAAAATAGCGATAAAATAATGTTAAATGTATTACATACGTTAAACTCTTTTATATAAATAAACTCTATAAAAAATGTGTCTATACATCTTAAAAATGGTCAGACTCTAGTTGTACACTTATTATTACTCTGTATTATACTACTATTTGTGAAAGAAAAGATAATTAAATTAGCTTGTTGGCAGAGTTACAAATGTTATAGGCACCTAGTTCTTAGTCAAAATTTAATTTGACAACTTAATAATAGTATAATAAATACATAAGGTAGGTTTGTATAACCAGTCAAAATTATATGGGATGTATACCAAGAATATTTTGATTAAATTGTTTAATATAAATGAATTATTTATAACATGTTAACGTTTAATATATCATCATTGGCAGAGTGATAAATAAAATGCAACTGTAAGCAGCAGTTGATACTTAGCTTCAAGAGTTGTCATTTGTTCTTATATAAATAAGTTTGGAAATATATTAACAATACATTTTATCAGACATATATTAGGATGAAATGTTAAAAATTGTGCTATAATATATCATAAAACCAATGATAGAATATAAAATATAATACAATTAAGAATGAACAATTATTGTTAGTCATTCTTAAATATTATTTTATCCTGTTCACATGATTACATAAAATTATAGTTTACACTTTACATCCTGCTGCCAATGGAGAGAGAGATAATGGGTTACCCTTTTGAAGGAAATTGTAATTGCCTCAACTTTTGGGTTCTGTTAGAATTCTTCAGGATTAAGTGTTAAACAGACAACAATTTCCTAAAAGGAAAAAAACCTAAATTTTTGTTTCAAAAAACTTCAAACATCGTTATTATCATCATAATCATCATGCACAGTTTCCAGCCACTGGCAGGGCCTGTCTTGAACGTAAGCCTCTCCATTTACGTCTGTCCTCCCACCATCTTTCTTCCTCCACACCGGCCCAATCCACTCCTCTCTTCTCCAAACTCTTCCTTTGTTATTGCTATGCTAGGATATATTTGACATTTAAAAAATATAAATTTCCACACCAATTTGATTAGATCAATAGCCCATGAAAAGTTTTTTTTTAATATTCTTATGTAATATAATCACACCTTCTTCTTGAGGGACTCCAGATACAGCTCAAGTGATTTCTGAATTTTAGGGGTTTCAAGAAACCCAACGAATATTTGCAGGTCAGAATCAAGGTTATTTTTCAAATTATCGAGTGCCTCTTTTCTGAACTGTAATTTTGTTTGTTGGCAAGCAGAAGCTGAAAACCACACCAAAATAGATAATATAATAAAATAAATATATATTACTTAAAGGCATCAAAACAATTGAATAAATTGGGCAATCTTAGTATTTGAGCATTGTTATTATATTATATAAAGATGGGTTCTTTGAATCCTGAAAGCGATTCAACAATTTAAAATAATTTCAGATTCAAGATTTGAAGGCAAAATTATTTTTTCTCTCTATCCTGTTTTGATACTTACTTGTAGTTTAACTCAACAGATCACATTCTATTATAACATTTTGGAAAAAAATCTAAATTATGAAATAAAGTAAGGCTGAGTGTAATATAATAATAGATAAAACTTGGATGTATAATTGTTAGATTTAATGGATATGGTTTACCAATTAATGAAATGATAAATTGATAACATTATCATTTAGTCCTGATGTATTTTTTCTTTGGTATTAAAATAATAATGTGAATAAAATATGAATCAAATAAAAATATATATTTATATGGATTATGCACATCATGTTTTCTAAGGTTCAAATTAAGATTTATAGGTAAAATCATGATTTGGATTCGACTCAGCTCTAATTTTATTATTCCTAATATTTATATAATGAGTTTGATGGACAACATCCCTAAACTCAGTAGCTTTGCTTCTTTCCTAGAGTCCACCTGCATTTATTATCCCGCACCTCCCCTGCTAAGTCTATTCTTTTGTCATGTTATGTTCGAACATCTGCCCTTCAACCCAACCTTCCCAATTTCCTGCAATGGTCAGCCCTTCCCCGGTATTCCTATATATCACCCAAACCTGCTTCCATTTGTATTACTAATTTGTATGTATTTTACAGAGTCTTTTATTTATGTATATAAAAAAGAGGTTTAAGAGTTAACTTATTTAAAATCGGGGTAGGCATGGATGTTCAATTCTGGCAAGTATATTAACCTGTTCAGTTTGATATTGTACAATAATATGTCAAATGCCTTCTCAAATTCAATAAATATAGCATCAACCTCCTATTGTTAATCCAACTATTCACTGATGCATTTTGTCAACGTTAATATTGTTCACTTTAATATGGTGTATTCAAATAAAAAGTATTTATATAGTTTTTTTTAACTTGGAAACAAGTATTATCTTTTATTAAAGTTAGATGCAGCAATAAAGTTTTATAACACAAGTAACTTACCGGGAATTTTAGCAATTTTGTTCAAAAATGATTCTGCTTTAGCTATTGCATCAGACTTATTTGTTGCAACTTCATCAATAAGCCCGACGTTTAAAGCTTCCTCTGTAGAGAACATGCGTCCTGTTGTTAAGGCTAATTCAGCTTGGCGGCGGGGAATTGTGTTGAGCATTGTGTCCTGAAACCTATTAATTTAGCATGTGTTATAAAGCAAGAGTAAAAGGAAAATAAAATGTTTTATTGTTTAGTACATAAATTGTTGGAGGAAAATATTAAAACACTGAGGATATTTAGTTAGAAGCAACAAACTTTATATTTAAAGTTTAATGAGCAAAAACAATTTGTAATAATTAAAATGATAGAATATTAGGAAAATAATAGAGCACAAATAAAAGTAAAAACACTTAACACAGTCATATTTACACACACATTAATATTTTAATGCTATTATAACATCTTCCTCAGGAAGTAGTAGTTAGACTATACATGATGTTGTCTTAAGTGATGCCAACTTGATTGGGAAGAATGAAAACTTCTCTGGTGGAGTTGAAATTCTCTGAAAATTCCTTTATTACTCTGTGATAGTGCTGTTGAAATTAACGAATATTTAGGTTTGGTGGTTTTTCTAGACTTTGTGATCCAATGATGCACCAGTTCCAATCTTCTTAACTGGGACATAATGCATTGTGTCCTGTTGAATGATTTTAACACTTTGACAGTGTAGCAGTCCTGAAAGTTGAGGTTATGAGTGGGGGCATGTGCTGAAACTGTTTTTTTCTAGATTCTTGATTTTGGTGTCATGGCGGTGTCCATTCATTCGTTTACGGAGAGTTTCAGTGGTGAGGTCAATATATTGTGCTGTACATTGTTGGCATACTAGTTGGTAAATAAAGTTAATGGACTCTCATGTGTGGCTGCCTTTGATGGTATAGATCAATGATTCTCAATTACTCCTCACCAGGGGCCACAATTATATATTTCTTCTCACAGACAAGGCCAGTGGATGTGAGAACTGAATTTGATAAATGTATTAAAATTGAAAACTAAGTACCTAATAAAATTATAAACATTTTTATTTTAGTATTTATAAACGTTAATATATAAATTAAAAAATTAACCTTAAGTTATCAAGAAACTAATGGGGTATGGTGTAAAACAGTTTTGTTGGGCCATACATAAATATATTTGTTTCATTAATATATGCAATTCTGTACAATTATATATATAATTGTCGAATGGCTGGAAATAGGCCAACTACTGAGTCGCTAATGGCTGCGTTGTCTGATGGCTGTGATCTTTGATAATCACATGTTTATAAGCTGACGACTTCCGCACGTCCATCTTAGACTCTGCCTTAAACTATGAGTGAAGAATGACCATGGGCACGGAACGAATCCTGGATAGCTCAGTGGTAAGATCATTGACGTACTAAGCCGAAGGTCCCGGTTCGATTCCCGTGTCCAGGTGTCATTTTTCAATTTTCAGAATATGATATATATTTTTTTCTGTTTAATTATTTACCTCAGGCTAGATTGACATCCTTTACAGGCCACATTTGGCCCGCAGGCCGTCTATTGAGAACCACTGGTACGGATGGAGTTGGTGATGTTTCTAGAAAAAGTGGCTGCTGGATGATATATTTGGATGTTTTGTTTTAGGGTTGAGAGCCTGTTGTGGTTGAACGAAGATTTGAGTTTAGAGTGTACTTAAAGATTTCTAAGTGATGGAGGCTGCTTGTACACAAGGACTGGCGGATTTTGAGAATATTATTAGTTCGGCTGGATGCTTCCAATATGTGAAAACCTTATGCTAATATTTTGTTGAACTTTTTTATACCTGGGTAGTACTTAATCACCAGGAATAAAGGGATTGGTATTTCAGGTTTGGGTGATTGTGGAGTTTCAGCTAGTCAAAGTAGGTTATTAATGAGCGGTTTAGGGTATCCCCTCACTGTGAAGGCTTCTTGAAGGTTTTCAAGGTGGTTTTGAAGACTCTATGGATCGAAGGAGATGCAATGAGCCCATATGGCAAGACTGTATGGGATAGATATTTTGTGTTGAATAGGTGGTGGCTAACAAAATGTACATATTGTTGTCCATTAATGGGTTTTAGATTTACTGAAGTTTTTACTTGGCCATAAAATAACATAATGTCCACATCAAAAAATGTCACCTGGTCGTGGGATTGATTTGAGGTGGATTTCAGAGCTGAAAAAGAGTTTAGGTTGTTTTAAAAATAGTGTTAGATTGTTTTTAGATTATATTTTCTTGGTTCACATCCTTTTAAGATATCTTTTAGTCATTTTGAGGCATTCATATTGAATAAGTATATTTTTAAATGCTAGCAATATTTTATAAATTTATACTTTTTCAACATACAGTTGTCGAATTGAGAAGATAAAGTAGTCAATAAACTATGTATGCTCTTTGCTTGTTAGTTGTAAAATACATATTCCTGGTGAGACAATGTAACTAAGCTGGAGAGGGTTGTATCGGTGGGGAATAGCTATCGCTTCCGGAGCAGATATTTGTATACTAATTTTACATTTATCAGGTCAACCTCGGTGGTCTTGGGGTAAAGTGCTCGGCACAGGAACCGATGTATGCTGGTTCAAACCCAGCTTTGGCCAACAGATTTTTCTTGAGCGACAATAATCCATAGCACAACTCCCTTTGGAGAGGAGGAATTGTAGGCCTCATGTCGATTGTGGCATGTAACATCCCTGGAAGGTACCTTTCTTGCAAAATTAGTAGGCTCTTTCGCGTTTGCTTGTATAATTCACTCCGTTTCCCCTGGGCAAGTGTCGGGGGTTAGTGTCAGGAAGGGTATCCGGTTGTAGAACAAGTTCGCCAAAACAAATATGGCAAGCTGTTGTGCCTTGCTGTAGATCAACATCTATCCTTCATGAGCTGGATAAGATGTAGGATAAGAAGAAGAATGTTATATTTAGCAGAATGGCAAGAGCTTGGTTGTTAAAGGCTTTTCATTGCATATATATTTTTAGTTTACATTTGTAAAGTACATATTTGATTCAGTTGTGTGCATTTATTAAGAATTTTTGTTAATATGTTTAGATCATTTTTTGAAAATTTGAAGCTATCTTTTAGAATTTTTAGGTAATTTTTTAATCATAAGATCCATGCTCTGGTTCTAACCATTATAAACAAAGACTTTAAGTTAAACATGCTCTTTCTAATTCAACTGATTATATCAACAAACGACTTGAAAACTGACTTAAATCTAGTACAGACCCAACATCCAGCCATTAATTCATCACTGTTAAAGGGGAAACCTACATTTCACCAATGATACATTTTTCGGCCATGTTCGGAATTGATCCTGGGACTCCTAGCTCAGAGGCAGATACGTTACCAACTGAGCTAATGTGTTGAACATTATCTCTATACAGTCTATAAACACGTGTGTGTGTGTGTGTGTGTGTGTGTGTGTGTATATATCGCAACATCCAACTTGTTCATTGAGCTTATGTTTGCATTTGTATTTTAATCAGTGCATCCATTTATAAACTGCTCTGCCATAAGCATTATTTAATGTAGTAAGTTTTTAGACGCTCACATATTACAAAACAGGTAAAGTGGGCAGACTTTGTATGTATCTATGAAATGTCTTCAGTTAGTGACATTAAAATGTGACAAAAGTGGTGTTTTTTGGGGTAAACAGCGCAGTACAAATTTTAAAAAAAACTTGGTAACTATAGTGCCAGAATCATTGCCTTGAATTTATGACTAAACAAACAAAATTAATTTGTTTAAAATGTTGGTTGGATAAAATGTAGAAATGAGAATATGATTTGAAAATTTTATTAAAATTGTATATTTTTTTTAAATTTAAGTTTAACTCAAATGGCATGATGTGGATCACATACCAACTAGTTTAGATGCTCACTCTAACTAATGGTTGAACAACTCACCACCTGGGGGCAATAATGCCAAGTTGTGTTTCGTTGAGACCTATGGTGTATTTGGGCCCCACCATGACTCTGTAATCACAGCTCAAGGCTAAGAGACAGCCGCCCGCTGGGCTATGACCCTATTAAATACAACAACTTTTACTTACCTAAAAACAATAGGCGGATGAGGGAGAGGGTTGCTGTTGTGGGTAAAACAAAATATGCAAGGTGTCAACAATTAAATAAGCTATTTACCTATAAAAGATTTTCAGGACACCTACTAGGGATGTGGTGTGTACACAATGTATCCCTGAAAGGCAGCAGTCTTAACTCTACCGATTATAATATGGCCCTATCATATAAGCAGCAACCCGCTCCGGTGGCTGCGTGGTCTAACGCACTACTCTAGTGTTGAACGATACTGCCGAAGACAGGAAAATAGGGGTTCGATCCCGGTTGGGTGCACTAGGGTGGTTTTTCCTAAATGGTGTTCCACTCTCCTTTCATTAAAATTTAGGTGCACTTCCTGTCAATTAAACTTTCTTAGTCCTTAAACTATTAGTGTAATTAGTACGGGAGTAAGACACAGGGCTAAAAACAACAGAATAGCCTATCAATGTAGGCTGGCTACCTTCCAGTGCAAACAAAGTGTATATGTGAAGTGAAATATACCTGGATATAATTAAGTACCTATACATCTATTTGAAATATATGGCACAATACAAATTGATGAACAAGTTATAAGTGAAATTTGTTAAGTGGAATTTACACCACTTGGGTCAACTATTCAACAAGTTAAAACATAGTATAAAAGTAACTCAAATTATTGTTTAAAATATAAACAAACAAAGTTTTCTAAATAAAATGAGACTCATTTTTAAATATTTACGTTAGAATTAAGGTAAAGTACTCATGTGTAGTCTCTCGTTAAATATTCTATTTATAGTCTAGTCTCAAGAGTCAACCAATATCCCAGTGTATGAATAACAAGCAGTTCAGGCTGCATGAAGAATTAGTTTTAGTTTAACTCTGAATCTAGACTTAAATATGGTTCTTAGCCAACATTGATAATCTCAATAGGTTGCTATTATCAGTTTTGCCCAGAACACTTGACTATTCTGAATGGGATGTTTTCTGATCCCTAGATCACACTTGGATCTTTTACTACTCGACATCTTGGAGAATGAGAAATATTTGCCTTGAGTTACTGATAAATGACAAACTGAAACCATATTCATCCTTATTAAAAGAATATAAAATTTTTAGCTATGGGAAAAAGTAGTAATAGATTTAATAAAAACATATTAAATCTTATTTGTAACAAATGATTGATTTATAAATGTGTATAAAAGCATGGCTAACAAACTGTTTACTAAAGTTATTTCATGGTTGAGATATAAAGTGATTATACTTACATTAATAGCAGCAACTGTGGGGTAATTGGAGCCATAAAGTTTTAACCACATTTCTTGAAGTTTAGACCAAAATAAACGAATTCTATCACTTTTAGGTCTGTACATTTCTAGAAGATCCAAACCGGCACTAAACACAGTTGGCGATGCCTGAAAACACAAGTCATCATATCTAGAGTTGGGTCAAAGCCACTATTTTACGAATCTTAGTCCGCTCCACTTTACCTTCAAATCTTGAATCTGAACGCTTAGAAAAAATTATAAATGTAATAGGAAATATGAATCTGAACTCTTAGAAAAAATTATAAATGTAATAGGAAATACAAATAGTAAATAAATGTTAACATTCATGTATTCATTTAAGTGTCAAATTACTGGATTGGGGCCTGGTTGTTAAGTCCATTCTATAATTGTAACTGGTTCTGAACCACTCATAAGCAATATTAGCGCTCTAAAATAAATTTCACTTAAAAAATTGAAAACAATTTTTTTAAGGATTTAAGTCTCAAATCTTGAATAGGCCTACCCTTAAGGATTTGAAGGATTCCTGTGTACCAACCCTATCATATAATAATAATAATAATATATGTACAATTGTACATTATGTTCTGGTTTTTGTTTAAATTCAATTCTTAAAAATATATTGCATGTTCATATCACTGATGCTTACTATGTAAGTGATAATAAATAGATCATTAGTTTCTTTTATAAATAATTAGTGGACACTCACAAAAGCAATCGTTGGCATGATTTTCAAGAATCAAATTACTCGTCATGGATGTATACTTACTGAAGTGAGTATCATACCACGACTTTTACTTTTCCTCAACTCATCTAAAGTTGCAGTGAATTCTTGTAAAAGTTCCAAATTAAGACTATTCACTGGTGGCCTTTGTAAAGTCACAGTTGACACACCTGTTCGGATAGAACAAAAGTGATAAATTATTTGTTTTTATTGTTTTACCAAGGTAGGACATTAACGCATAAAGTGGTGTGCAATATTATTTTCTTGACACGTATCATCACTATTGTCTCAAGCTATTTTTTAACTGACCAACCTTATTATAAAATTATAACAATTCAGAAGTGTTGAATAAATAGGTTTCCTAAGAACAAATGCAAATATTTTGCTGTCGATAGCCTTGACAGGTCTTAATATCCATGCATGTAGAAAACACTTTTTGTTTTCCATCCCAAGCATATTAAAAAAAATATAAATAGCTCTAATACATAATAACCATAGTACATAGCCTACTTAGTTACTCTATGGCATTAGGAGCTCAAAAGTTTATTGCCACCCATCCCTATTTTGAGCTAGTTATATCCTATCCACCTCATTACACTCCATTTCTTTCAGATTAATTCTAATGTTACTCTTTTATCTTTGTCTAAGTCTTTACAATGTCCTCTTCCAAATGGGTTTACCAGACAATTACCTGAACATGGTTCTAAATTATTTTATTCACACTTCATGTCCTGCCCATCGTAATCAAGATTTAACTATCCTAACAATGTCTTGTGATGAGTACAGGATATACAACTCATCATTGTGTAACTTTCTCAACTCCCAGTATTTTCATCCCTTTTTCGACGGCTTAGCAGTAAACGATGTTGAACTCACATTTTAATTGGTTGCCGTTGGTAAGGTGGTCAAGACTTTCATTCTGGGCAGCTACACTTGGGTTTGGTAGTTTTCTGCATGCGATTTTTTACTGTGGTTTCTCCATCCTTTCTCGTCACTAATGTGGGTGCATTTCTTCTAAACTACCTGCCTCATCACACTCCTTAATTTAAGCAATGAGAAACTTTTGAGTTGAATATATATTTATTTAATCTCCCCTTTTATTTTTTAGAGATGATGTATTTATATAATGAAATGTAACATTAGTGTGAAATGTTAATATGACAATGTTACTACCCGACCCTAAACAAGCTAATATTCATAGACATCCTGCAATAGAAATATTAATAGGACCAGCCGGCTTTTTAAGATATTACCCCAACTAATCTTGTACTCATAGACATCCAGCATTATTAAACATCACAATCTTACTATGTCAAATTTAGGTGTTCTACTCCCCCGTATATCTGCCTGGACTAGAGCAACTTGCAAGTCCAGCCTGTTCACCATGAATGCTAGAATGGAGAGAAGTCCAAAACATGCTACAAATTATGCAGCACCCTGATGGGCCAATGGAGTGAGCCAGCAATGCTCTTGATTGGCTCATGCTGTACAAGCTCTTTGTGCTCTTGTATAATTTTTAGGAGTTAAAACTTTAATTAAATATCTGGTGCGATATTTAAATTTAAAACTGTTTTGTCTGTATTCACAGGTGTGAACCGTTAAAAAGAGGCTCATTAAGCTCTTTGCAATCTTTGTAATATCTAATAATTTAAACTTTTGATCCTAATTTGGTTTGATCTTAATTAATTGTGGTGGGTTAGAAGCTTGTATATCATTTAGGGGTTAACTGGTGGTCTAGGGGTAAGGTGTCGAACTTCTGTGCTGGGGGTCCAAGGTTCAATCCTCAGTCCCGGCACAGATTTATCTGATTGCCAAACCCTTCCTTCAACTCTGACAAGAAGTGTATTAATCACATCTTGTGAATGTGGGGAATGCCAGGCCTCCACCATGGTTTTGATTCCACGTTAAACTGTAAGTCCTCACAATCACCCTACCATTACACATTAGCGTGTGTATAACCTGAACGGATAGTAAGACGCGGTAATAATAATAATAATAATATATCATTTAGAAAAGTTTCTTTAAATAAAAGCAACAATTTTGTTTATTTCATTGGCCTCTTCTAGAAAAGTTCAGATAATATAATTATATACCTTGAAAATTTTGAAGCGTACTGCGCATATAATAAATTGACATGCTTTATTTGTTTTCTAACAAACTTCAGTAAGACCTGTAAGGCCATGCAACTTGTTGTTTTAACACTGTTTGTTACTTTGAATAAATAATGCAAATCTTTCTTTAACCTGCAAATGTTTTACTTTTTCATATTATTATTTCCTTAGATGTTGTCCGCCTCTCTTTTGGTCTATTGTGGCTGTAACTAAATAGTGAGAGTGGGGCGGTGCAGAAAGACACTTTGTCACTTCATCCTAATGTGTTACTTTACTGTGAAAGTGTTTGTCCCAGGTAGAAAGTGACTCGATCAGTGACATAAGACCTATCTGCAGGGGAACTAACATCTAATTTTAGTAAACCTATTGTAATACATTCTAGCATGTGATCATCATTGGGAAAGATGTTTTAAATCATCACTTCATGACATAAGACAATATCAGCACAAGAGAATTTCCATGAGCGAGAGAGAAATGACTTACCAATTTTGCCAGGTAAGGTATTTTCACATACCTTCCAAGGTTCTTTCACATGCCACAATCAACATAGAACTGATGGCTTTATGCCCACTCTGAAGGAAGTTGTGCTACAATTTTTTATTGCTCAAGTAAAATCCGCCGAGCCCAGCAGGATTTTAACCTAAAACATCGGGTCCTGAGGCAAGCACTAGATCAAGACCACGGAGGTTTACTATAGTGGTACAACTGAGGTATTTATTATGATTCTATTAAATGTTAAAAAGCAACAAAGCTTATAGTAATAGTAAAAATGACTCAAACCTACCAGTTTTCTCGTTTGTAGCAACATCAACAAGCTTGCCACTTGAGGCAATAGAAACTAATCCTCTTGCACCATTTATGGCATGTGGAATAGTTTGAGCATGTATGTTATGTGAAATGAACAAACGCCCAACAACAATCTGCAATTGTCTTAATGATGCCATGCTGTATTTTCATTAACCTATGGAAAAAAAGCTAGAAGTTATAAAAACTAAAAACATTAGGGCTAACTGCATTATTACATACATTTCATAGCCAATACAACAATCCTGTAGGAATATACCCACAAGAAGCCAAATAACAAAAAGGAGTTTTATTTTTTTTTAATTCTAAATGACTTGAATGATCAGTCTATTATCTAAACAGTTGCACAGTAGTTGGTTTATTGAAAATAAAGAAAAACTATTTGACATTTTGGCAAATACTTATGCAGTTTTCTGATTTCTTTCTTTCTAGACATTAATAACTGTGTATAAAATGTAGGATCTCGCAACAATAAAAAAGTTTATTTATAGCCTGATATTGGTGACCTGACGGTCTGGGGTAAGGTGTCAGACTCCTGTGCTGGCGGCCGGGGCTCAATCCTTGGTCCCGGCAAAGATTTATCTGATTACCAAACCCTTCCTTCACCTCTGACAAGACATCTTGTGAATGTGGGGGATGCCAGGCCTCCACCGTGGTTCGGATTCCACGTTAAACTGTAGGTCCTCCATTTAATCTCACAATCACCCTACCATTACACATTAGCGTAAGTGCGTATAACCCGAACGGGCAGTAAGACGCGGTGCTAATAATAATAATAATAATAATAATTATAATAATAATAAGGTAGCCTAATTTATTTTGATAAATTTTTTTTGTGGGTGTGGGGAGTTAAGACAAATTAAACAGGCTTTTACAACAGTAGGGCGAGGTGTGAAGGATATTAATTTTTCAATGTACATTTCAAAATAAACAGTTAAAGAAAAATTGGCAGGAGCCTTTACCTCAACAAGCTTTGTTGTGTGTCACACTAAGTCTCTTTGTTTCTTTGTGTTTTCGAATATTCAGAAAATATAAATAAATCCAAAAGTTAATTTTCTTTCGGATATTTCAATATGGCTCCAACCAGGCCGTAATTTATAAGTTTTTATTAAAATGCTCACTAGAAATAAGTGTATGTGGTACAGGCTTTCAATTCTCTATTCATATGGATTGGATCCACTGCTTTAAGATATGTTGCCGTGAGTGAGGGAACTTCTTCAAACGGATTCAATTCCTTTTGATTATTTTGTAAACATTTTATTTCAAAACAGACGAGCTTTGTAAATAGGGCCGAACATTCTCTAACCTATATTATGGATAACTGATTTGGTGTAGACGTCTAGATAAATCATTGAGATTTTAATAGTGGTTAATTTGTTTTTATGTTAAGTTGACAGACATTCAAATAAATAAGCTATGATAACATACTTGAAATGTATTCTGGTCTCAGAAAAAAAGTAAACATAGTTGACAGACTAAATTATTATTTTTTAAATAATAAGGAAGGTGTATATTAATAATTAAGGCTGGATGGCAAAGTCGGAAAGTTATATCGATATAAAATATATCAGTTCATGTTCAAATACAATATATTTATATCGCCGTTTTAGTTTCCAGTATATCGATCAATTTATCTTTATGTTTAATATATTGCATATTGCACTACGCTTTAAATTATGTAATCCAACAAATCGGATATTTCTTTTTAGTTGTATTAAACGAGTCCGAGTCCAATTTTTCCTATTTTGACTAAATTTGACTATTTTCAACAGCTAAATAAATATTAAAAAGCATAAAGCGGAGCAGAATAGCAGACATTTTAATACCGCCAGCGCCGACCCAGCTCCCAGTTCGACCAAAACAATGCAATTCAATATATCGCAATAATTTGTTTAATATATCAAATGATACAGGTATTTCGATATATTAGAAACAAGACAAAATTGTAAATACATTCATTGGGAATTGGTATTTGATCCATGCTCTAGCAGCCGAAAATATCGAGAATTCATCTTTGATCAATTATTACAAAGCAGGATCAGGGCCACCAGATTAAAATTTTAATTCAAAGCAAAAAATCTGTATAAAAATCAGGAAAATAAAACTTATTTTTCATAATTATACTCACGAAACATGAAAAGTTCAAGATCCAGATAAAGAAAGGCCCCAGTTTATTACTGCCAACCTAATGAACCATCATTACCGGAACTTACACACAAAATAAGTTTATTTCACGTATATTTACTTATTGAATTACTTAACTAAGTCTGTCATCGATTTATGCTTTTTTTACCTAGCTATTTGTTTTTTCTCAGAGGGCTGTATTTAATCGCCGTAATACCAGTGTATCTATTTGTAAGGTGTCATTCTGGTGCTCCAAATATGTCAGCACACGCCGCACAATCCACGCCTGTCATTGCGGTGCTAATGGGGGGTATGGCTATTGGGCAATGGATAACCTTATCTCCCAAGATAAGCTCTACCTCCCTTTCTTAATTGCTTGTATTGGCGTTCGTGCAACTTTGACATTTAGGCTTGCGCTAGTTGAGAATTGAGATAAGGTTGCCTCGCCTGTTAAGGCCATAGTCCAAGCGAGCGAATGCTCAGTCTTCTCTAGGGATGTTCGATTCATGGGCTTTGAATCGATTCTCTGGATCGATCTAGATCAAGAAACGTAGTATCGATTCAGGCAAAAAATCGAGTGCATTGAATCGATCTTCCAAATATCGATCTAACGATTCATGTAAATAAAGTTTGCTCTACACTAACCAAAAGAGGCGCACCTAGAAATTTACACCGAGGGGAGGAGTGGGGGCAGCAAAAATGTATTGAGGGGAGGAGTGTGGGAGGCGTCAAAATTGTATCGAGGGGAGGGGGGAAGTGTCAA
>CABFOW010000071.1:341495-387118 GCA_902141385.1 Timema californicum | reverse complement strand
GAAAGAATCGATTTTCTAAAAGATCGATCCAAGATCGAACATCCCTAGTCTTCTCCCACTACATATACATTATTTTGGTGTAAACGTGTAGCGAGTATATTTTCGGTGCTTGTTTATGTTCACTCAAATTTGGAAAGAATGCTCACTCGGTTGGTCTAAACGACGAAAGAGTGTGAAAACAGTTAAGTGGAAAATTATTTGGGGTTCAAATGCGCTCGTTCGACTGAGCGGTTTTATCAAAGGATTCTTTTGTTAGGTACAAGTAGCTACAGTTTTGCCTACTTGCTAAGTAATGATTTCGGATGGAGAAAACATAGATTGGAATAATGATTAATTGTGCCTACAGCTTATAGAATAATATATTATAACATCTTCATCAGACATTGCACTCTATGTCAGTATATGTCAATATGGGAATGAATGAGAAATGAGAATTTGCTCGCTAGGTCTAAGCCTACTCGCAAAACAAGCATTCTTTCACGTTTCCTCTCATTCACTGTTCTCTAGACTAGCTCTTTTGGTGTAAACGAGTTAGTAGCAGTTTGTTCATGATTGAGTATGAAAGAATGCGCTTGCTCTGTGTTCTTGTTTGTTTGATCTATACCCAGTCTTACAAACAACTGTTCGATTAGTAAATTACTGCTTTTTTTACGTTTGCGTAGCTGGAGTAAGGTCCACTCTCTTGCTGCTCGCATTACCAGAATTTGCTCTATCTCTTAAGTGGGAGTGTGTATGACCGCTTTGGAACATAATAAAAATAATAAAATACGCACCCTTAGTTATTTAGGCTTAACCTTGTGACACAATATTTTTTATATGTGTGAACAAGAAATTTACATATAATAATTGTGGCGTGTTAAATTGGTTAATCATATAGTGGATAGTATGTGTTGTAGAATAATAAGTTCAACTTGCTAATTGATAGTTGCGGCCAATGCAAATAATTTTATTTAATTATTACAAATATATACAGGGTTGAGAAACTTGCTGTGGTTGAATGAAACAAAACTCTCAGCCCTGTAACAAAACAGCTTGCAAAACCTACCAAATACATCTTCCAGCAGTCACTTTCTCTAGCAACATCACCAGCTCCATTTATACCATCAAAGGCAGCCACACATGTGAGTCCAGTAACCTAATTTATTAACTAGAATTCCAACAATATACTGCACAATATGTTGGCCTCACCACTGAAACTCTTCGTAAACGAATGAATGGATACCACAATAACACAAAACTCAAGAATCCAGAAAAACCTGTTTCAGCACACGCCTCCACTCATAATCTCAACTTTGAGGACTGCTACACTGTCAAGGTGTTAAAATCATTTAACAAGACACAATGTAATATGTCTCAGTTAAGAAGATGGGAACTGACACATCAATGGATCACCAAGTCTATAAAACCACCCAGCCTGAATATTCGCTCATTTCAACCCAGAGGCTACCCCAGCACCATCTACCTTCGATAGAGTAATAGAGAAACATTTAGAGAATTTCATCCTCACCAAAGAAGTTTTCATCCATACCAGTCAAGTTGGTTTCACTGAAGACAACATCCTGTTCAGTCTACTACTACTACTACTACTACTACTTCTTCCCGAGAAAGATGGTAATGATAAATGAATATGATATGATAGCATCAGAATATTGATGTGTGTGTAAATATGTGTTAGTATTTTTACTTTATTTGTGCTCTACCTTTTTCCTAATATCCTATCATTTTATTTATTACAAAAATAAATAAATTTAACTACTATTTTGCATAACTCTTTCTTTCCAGTTATATATAAAAAATACATTTATGAATATAATACTTTTTAATTTATCATTCCATTTACTATAGTATCTAATATTGCCACAACTCTGAAACAAAAAATATAATAGTTTTAATAATTTTTTTCAATAAGTTACAATAATACAGTCATCCTTAGAGAATTATTATTAGAAGCACTTATTAACTATTTTGATTGATAATATAGCATTACTAAGAAATTACCATCTAGGTTAACATTAGTGACTTTCAACCAACCTTTGCATTAGAGATCTTCTGCTAGCTAACAGTTACCACCACTTCTTTGGTAGAGGGTAGGCCAACCTCTCAATTGTGATGGGTCAGACAGGGCAATATAGATGGGTTGATGTCAGAGTACACTTGGACCGAGACATAAAGTGTAGTTTCCTTGTTCAACTGCTCTCTACATTCAGATCAAAGTTGGTCATTGCCAAAATATACTCTGCTCAGATAAGGCCGTGCGAGTGCACTTGGATTAGGTGTATACACGATGCGAGTAGTGTTAGAATGAATGTTTGCGGTTTGAACTTACTTCGAATGTGTCAACATAGCTTAAATGTCGCATGGTAAGATTGGAGGGCTTAACTTAAAGGTAATTTCACGGCTTGAATAGGCTGGAGTCCATTTCAAGAGTGATAAATACTGCTTTACAGTGGATAAACATACATGTGACAATTATGTCGTGGAGTGAGAGCTGTAATTATACTTTTTGGGGGTTTTACTTTTTATAATGGAAATGAAGTACATTGACCGTAAATATTCATTCTAAAGGTGTAGGACTGTCATTTATATAATATGATACCCATAAACGTGTATGAATAAAGTAAGTGTTTTATGAATATGAACAAATTTTCTCTTTGTTGACCTTTTAGTGATTAAAAGATAAATCCATTCCTTCCTCTGACTTAGTGACTGCAGAACTTTATTTGTGTAGGGGGCAGGGAGGGAATAAGGCAAAAAAAGGGCTTTTTTAAAAGTTTGAACCTCCAAGTTAAAGAAGGTTCCAAGAACGGTTCTAGTGAACTTTGAAATTTGGATAATCTTAAAAGCTCTTTAAAGTGGATATATTTTGACAATTAAAGGCCTCTAGGAGCTATTTGAAAAGGTCCTTTCTTGGCAAAATTTTAAAAATTGAATGGCCTCAGAAGATATTTTGACTCTTGATATAGACCCATATTTCAGCTTAATATTAAAAACTATCAAAGGGGCATGTAATTAAACAGGGGTGGATTTATTCCAGGTTAAGGGTCAAATTCTTTCTTGGTGTGGGGAATTCCCCCTCTGTGTTCCACTGCCTTATTCGCCCTTGATGGCCCAGACATCACACAAGTAATAAAGATAAAGCAACTTTCACTACAAGGTTAATGACTAAACTGAACTAAGAAATATTTGAAGAAATCAAGCGTTCACTTGTATGGCCAGATGTAGTTGTTTCTTGCTTGATTCAAGCGATATTTCTTGTTCCCATCTGGCCATGTGCTGCGACATTTGTAGTGAGTGTTGTTTATAGTTCCAACTCAAGCAATATTTATTGCTCACCTGGTCATAACCTTGGTCTTTCAAACAACACAGAACAATACTGTATTGTTTAAAGTACAAACAAAGGTGTATGAGTGGTGTATAGTAGAAAGAGAGAGAGAATTTGTGACATACCCTACTGTGTATGCTCAGAAGATGTATAAAGGTCTTTTTACCTCCCTATGCGACTGCTACATATCTATATTGGGTGGCAATATCTAATCACTCCTTATTAAAAATAAATACTAATATATACCCCAATATTTTAAGTGAAGGTAATGTAGAGAGCCCATTAGTAAATTTTAATAAATCCAACAGTTTGGATATAGTTCTAAGGACTTTAAAAAAATATATAATACATTATTATTATTTGTAGTCATAATTGCCTTTATTTGTGACTGAAAAACTAAAATGTTTCAATTACATCAACAAGTTTTTTCCAAACAAATATTTTGTTTACATGAGATCCATATGTATTTAAAAATAATTCTCAACCCATTCATAATACAACAAAATAATAGCTTAGCAAAAGAACAATGTAAATACAGAAATTCTTCGCTACATTGGATTATTATTTGTAAACATATCTACACAATAATATCGATATATTTAAATTAAACATTGATACACATATTAGAATTATAAACATTATTCATGATGACTAGAATACATAAATTTTAACTAGAAGTCACAATTCATGGTTTACTAAATTTCGATTTTAGATTCCTAAACACTTACAATTGAATTTCAATCATTTCCCATGTGTCCAACGCCAAGTTAAAACTACATTATTTATTTATTTATATACTGTAATGTAATGTACAATAGAGCCTCATTAATTCAAGCCCTACTAAACCGGACTTGGCTTAATCTGGACAGCCCTTCACCCAAAGTAACACATTAATAAATGTTGGTGAAAAATCTTTACTATCAGTGCAGAACATGTGTGCTAAAATAAACAGTTTGTTAGTGTGGCATGTGACGTGAAAGTGAATGAACCAAGACCATCATGTTCTAAGTAGAGTCAAATTAAAGGACCAAAATATTATAAAACTCTCAATTAGGCTTCTTTATGCTGAAAGTTCCACTGTTGGGCTCCAATTATAGAAGCTTACGAAGGCCCCTCGATGGGCACCAATTATAAAACAACCTAAAGAACCCCACGATAACTCGTCTATTGTAAAATACCATGAAAAGATGACTTATAATCTTAACATCTGTGCCTGGCTAGCTCAGCTCTTATCGACGCGATTATCATAATATAAGGAAATTCCTACTTATACAATAAATATACTTGATCACTTTTATGTTAATTTATTGTTAGAAAGTATTCTTGTTATATGCATTACTATATTAATAAAAAACAACTTCAGCTCATACAAATGACCCGGCTCTACGCTAGCCACTGTACGCTAAATTATAATTAAATATGTGGTGACAAGCAACACACGTCTTATCACCACCCTGGTCACTGCGCGTCATTTTCAAATTCTGATGACATAGACGATTGCACCAGAGTGGACTGACAATCTTGACCTATCACAAGAAAATAGTTTGAATTCTGGCTTTCTGGTTGGCTGGACAATGCAACAGCTCTGTACTAAGGAAAAGGTGTATTTCTTGAAAACTAAGTGCAAGATCAGCTCTTTCTGTTTTGGTTTCATCGTCCAATGCAACCAGTAAGCACATTTAAAATAAAATAAATGTATTGACCTCCAAACTGTCTGAAGGGCTTAAATACTCTAAAATGCAAATGAATAATTAAAAATAATATCATAAAATAAAGAGAATTTCCAAATTTAAATATAAGATTCAAATAACATTAAACTGCAGTCTCATCCTTCCTTTTCAAAGAAACATAGGGTTTACAAGTTGGGACATTACAATATCATGTAAATAGTTTACATATTTTTTAGTGCAGATTATTTTTCATTTGCATTACAAAATGTAAAATAAATTTGGTTTGTTTTAGTGTGGGCTGTTTTAATCATACCTTGCATTATTTTATAGGTTATATTTTTTGATCCAGGTCATTAATCAGGAAAACTTCAAGCCACAATTAGTCTGGATTAATGAGGTTCTACTGTATTTACAAAAAACAAACTAAAAAGTGTTATATGAGCACTTATACAGAACGGCCGTGTTTTAAAGGCACACAATCACTAGAACAAAAAAGTCATGTTGAGCACGTTTTCAATTTTCTGGTAGGCCTACTAAAGTTAAAGTGAGAAAGTACAATAATGGTCACTATGAAAAATTAGCAAATTCTGAATGTTGCAGTTTTGTTTGAATGCCAGAACTTTTATTTTGTACACTAGGATTTCAGAACTAAAAATTGAAGTAGGCTAGTGAAAATCATGATATTAGGATTGATTCTTGATTCTTTCAATATAATGAGAATTAAGAAATCTAGTTTTACATCCTTAATTGTAACATAAAATAATAGATTGTTTGGATGAATCTATTTTTTTTTAAAACATCCAAAATAATTTTATTTTAATAACACAATCTCCCTGATCAATCTCACTATCTTTCAAATTGATATCTTACTAGGAAAATATAAACTATTTCAAAGCACATAAATAATAATGTTCATAAAAATTAAGTCCCACTATAAACATCTCGCATTATGCATCTTCAGGAACAGTGTAAAAAAAACACAGTCACAGGTTTATCACAGTTCAGTTGACAAATGAGTGGTACAAAGTAGTCATAAACGTTACTTCAAATACCTGGAGAAAAAAAAGAAGATTAATAATCAAATTATTTTTCTTGCAAAGTTATTGTAATATATGGAAGAAGGTATAGGAAAGAGAGATAGGGAGAAATAAAATGGGAACAAACGCAATATTACATTAAAATGTAAAGAACAATAATTCACACTATATAAAACCCACTTCTGTGGCTGCATAGTCTAAGGCATCACTCTCGCAATATACTAGACACTTAATGATGGGGAAGTCGGGGTTGGAATCCTGGTCAGGTGTACTTAGGGTAGTATTTGCTAAATGATTTTCTACTCTTGATGATGATAGTTTTCCACTCTTATTCCACACAAATGTGGGTACACAAACTTTAAATTCAAACAAACATCTTCTTATCACGTTCCCAGATACACTGTAAGAATTTTAATTCTGTCAATTTATATTTTATTTAGCTTTAATTTATCCTCAAGTGATTAGTATTTAAAACTTACTATCTTCAAAGGACATTGCATTGCGTCAAAAGAAACACCTAAGAATAATGGCCGCTTCAAACAAGGAGGAAAGAAATTGACTCCATCAGTGGGGAAGGGGAGAGACATAAAAAGAAGCGAGTTGGTTTTGTTTGTTGACATTGTTGTTGTGAAAGAAAAATTGAAGACGCGAAAGTTTAAAAAAAAAACGTAAAGAGTTTTTCTTTTCTTGGTTTTTTTCTTGTACTCATTTGAAGAAAGGATGGTGAGAATGGCAGTGCTTTATTAGCGACGAATACCATGTCCTGAGCTTCCTTTAATAGCTTCCAGAACGGGACTGAGACTTGTGAGATTGTCAGATTCTACTAGCATCTGCCTCTTCAACACCGAAGACTATCATGCTGGATGAAAATAACATGAGGTGATATTAACACTTAACCTAAATTGTGATTCATCTTTTGTTGGATACTATAACATCAACTAGACTGCATCCAACGATTACCATTTTATTACTCAAAGTTCAAAGGTTAACATTAATTATAGTTTAATTCACTGATGTAACATTTTTCTTGTAGACATTTTTTTTGTTTCAACATTAATTCTAGAAAGAAACTTATTTGGTTATTTTGCCATAACGACTTCGACGAATACAATGTCCTTATTTTAGTTTTAATTGTTTTAATGTTCTTGAGGAGATTGGCGGTAAAGATATATTTTTTCCAACATGACCCAGAGGTCCCGAGAGAGTCCTGTGCTCAATTATTTTGTAATATTAGATTTAATTTTCTTTTAAATTTCTATTCTGAGATATTGTATCAGAGAAGTGACTGTTGTTTTGAGAACCCAAATATTGTAATCACTTTATTTTTTATTTGTCTGAGCAAGTCCACAATTCATTTATTCATTATCTCATGTATTTTTTTAATTTGTTGACGACATTGGACTTGAAGTTAATAAATAGATAAATACTTTATGTAATCAAATATATATCTAATTCCCCATTTTCCTAATAAAAACCCATCCTCATTATCGTTAAAGTTGTATTCAATATTAAAAATAAAGATACAATTTTCACAACACATAATTTATAGTTTCGAAAATATTCCTTTATCATCTTAAGAAACACAAGGGAAAAACTGAGACAAAAATGTAACTGCCAATTTTTTTTCTAAGATGAAAAAATGTAAGTTTAAAAAGTGTTTGAAGAAATGAAGAGAGCATTTAATTTGTTCATAACATACAATAAAATAAATTAGAGTGGAGTCAATCTGTAAAGAAGGATGTGCAAGACCATGACAAAAAAGTCTACCTTCATTCTTCTTTTATTGCATCTTCTTATTCATACAATTCATGTCAAAATTAGGTTGGATCTAAATATAAACCTTTGGATTTTTTTTAAATCCAATTTATTCCTATTTATAATGTTGGTTACTTTTTAGTTTATTTTCTCACTATTTAAATATTATATCCATAATAATAAAATGAAGAGTTTCTGTATCTGTCTGTTATGAGTATTGCGTGATATCTACTGCATGCAGAGTTCAGAAATTTTAAAATTAGTGGCCCCTGTGTACGAACATATGCACCCCAAAGTCAAAATTTTAAATTTTTGATTAGCTTTTTTAAAAATTTATTAAAAAGTGTGTTGAAGAAATATAATTAAGATTTTTCTACTGTATGTTTGAAGCAAAGAAAAGCTTTTCCAGAAATCACCATACAAATCATGTACATCTGTTAGTATAAAATAAAATTATATAAAATTTCCTTTGTAATCTTAAAATAAGCCTAGTATAAGAAGATCAACGAAACAAATTGAACTTAAGTCCAGAATGTGGAAATAGTAGTATTAATTTGGCAACTTTTTTTATCTGGCAACCCTGTTAAGTTTCAGTTTCTCTCTTAACTTTTCAAATATCAGGTAACTACCAATTTTATTGTGTTATTCTCCTTTGAAAAAATGTTGTTTTCCAAAATTTAAAATTATGTGTAACTGTTAAAGTGATAAGAAGATGTAAGGGTGAAGATAAGAAATGAAAAGTTTTTTTCTATCAAGGCTTAACATAACTATCCTTTCAGATTGGCTTCCTTCCCTATCGTTTACATTACATCACATTACATTACGTTAAAGTGTGTCTACTGCCCACAATGTTTTCTTCATTAGCATATAAATACATATTTTATTTATATTATCTCAGACCAGCTGTCTAGTAGTGAACCTGTATGTAAGCTAGTGACACACATCCAACCCTGTCAGTCCAGGCTATGTTTTACTCACTTAGCAGCCCAGTCTGTTCGTCCATGGACCCCTGCACTGGGGCGTGATCCCCCAAAGAGCTTACTGGATGGAACACGAGACCCTTTCATGTCCCCTGCAGCAAGCACTGCACACATATACAATTACATTAAGCATTACATGCCAACATAAAACACTTAGAGAAACAGTTGCGCCCAAGTAAAAAAAAACTGTGTTAGAGAGGAGACCCATTTGGGGTCCGAAGGAAAGGTGAATTGAGTGTTTCTTCCCTTTATATTTTTAGCACATTTATTATCTCTAAATTAGAGTTAATAAACTGAACTGGCCACAATCTGGAAACAGTTGATAATGATGATGAAAGTATAATTATTTTATTCCTCATTTTACCAAATTTCTCTCTTTTAAATCTTTTCCTTTAACCTTTGTAACACACACACCACTCTTTTAATAATTGTTGCGACTGCAACACCTTGACCTCAAAATGAGTGCCACTAAATAAAAACGATATACAATTAGATTGGTAAATTTTAAACATTTGGCTATTATCTAAAACAAGGTTTCTCAAACTGTGAGGTACACCTCATTGGGGAGGCAAAGCATGGCACAAATTGTTCAGCTAATACAACTTGGTGAAATTCTAGTTAACTCTAAGAGAATTAAAATTCTGGTTTGGAAAATTAAGCAATAAAACCGATTGTGCAGTTTGCACATCAATAAATTGTTTATATATCAAAACAAAGCATACAAAAAGACTGGAGGTTGAACATAATATGCTTACAAAAATGTAAACTAGCCTAAGCCATTCATGTCCTTTCACACAATAAATGAGCCAGGGGAAATTAATGAACCATCTCTTTTTACTGAGTTTCAGTCTTATATAAGATATGTTGCGGGTTAATTTTATTTTATCTAAACATTTAAATTGTTAATGCATTATGTGAGCATTTTCATATGGTAATTTATTACAATTTTGTAGCATTATATTAATTTTAGATTGAGAATCTTCCATCATTAATACGTTTGCTAGAAAATATTGTAATTTATTTCAAAATATCATGACAATTCAAATCATATTTACAGACCCAACATACAATACAACCAAATTTCTTTAACTCAAATCTCCAAAGGAATGGTTGGTGAAGGGGGAGGGGACGAAAGAAAGTCATAAGAGAAAATTTGACTCAAAAGAAAGTCATATATAGGATATTTAAGAACTAACAAATAACATAGAATTAAGTTTTACATAAATATTTTCACCGGGAATTAACTTTGCTTTTATTTAAAGAGCACTGTGACCCACGGACAAGTTATGGAAGTTTGTGTCTTAATTCCTACAGATTTGTGAAGTTAAAGTATTGCATAGATTCAAAGATTGGTAGAATCCACAACTTAACTAATTCAAATCTCCTATACAATTCATTTTACTTTCAAATCCGAGAAAAAAAATTATGAATATAAAACAGGAAAAAGAAATATAACATAATGATAGAAAGTAGAAATAATGTTGGCACTTTTAGTTAAAATAAATTCATGCATCCTGTTAGATGTTAAAATGGTCTGGGGTCTGATTAAGTATTTCTAATACTTATTTTGGCGTTGAACCACCAATAAAGAACAGTATAGTTCTAAAACAATTACCAATTCTAAATTTTGGGAAAAAACATCTCAACTCTGATATTTTCCCGAGTATCCTCGAGGGTTAAAGGGATTCTAGAATCAAATTAAATTGGTAAATATATGCACACATACTTCCATTAGCATTTTGCAGGGGCAACTTTGTGCTTTGTCCAGCAATGTAGCGAGACTGACTAAGGTAATGCTGTTTGGCCGAGATAGTATCTGGACCATGCTGGTGCCAAGCAGACGATGAGTTGTCAATCATGTTCCTCATATTTTCCTTAGCTGACATTTGAATGCCACTGTCTTCACGAGTTCTGAAAAATAATTTCAACTGGGGTGGTAGTAGTTGTCAACAATAAATTATGTGAGATAACATAAGAAAACTTATCAGAATTTGTCAGAGTACCTGACTAAGATTCAAACCAAATCCTGACCTTCTAAGTCAGAGTTGAGCAAATCCTGCCAGTATTAAACTTGTCAAACATTTTTTATAGTAAGATTTAAGCTAGGAGGCAAAGGAATGCTAGTTAACTTCTGTTAATTAAAAGGTTTTATACCAAAATACATTTTGACCAAAATAGATCAAACTTGGCTCAATTGATAGGTTTAAGTTTAATTTTCTACACATAATAATAAAAAGAGTTATTGAATATTGTCATCGCATAATTTTACCATGACTTGATCTCTTAATTTAAAAAGTTTATGTCCAAATGTCACTATGCTCATAAAAAATATTTGAAATTGTCATATTAAGAAAATTAAAACTAAACATAATTATCTACTTAAGCAATACTTTATTTATCGTTTAAAAAAAATCTGTTATAAGAGCTGGAAGAAATATTGGCCTTAACTATTATTTACTTCCATCACACCTTAAATAAATGTGCTAGGAAACATTTTCTGTGAAAATTTCATATCATAAGTAACAACACAAGTGTTGCCAACTTGAAGCCTTGACTTCAAATTCTATAAAACTACAGATGATGTACATAAAATAGTGTAGTGTGTATTTACTTTGAGATGTTAGTACTCTGTCCTGCCACATATCTTGCCACTGTCATATAATGTTGCTTGGCACTCACTCTTCTCCGGCCTTGGACAAGATTGGTAGATTGGGCCGAGTCTTGTTGTTGGTAGTGCGGTAAGTTAAAATGGTTGGGGTGGTTTTCCTTGTATGTCAGTTCTTTTTGTGGTTCTGGATGGGTGACTTTAACACTTAAATAGAGGCACCATAGTTAATTGCATTTATTAATCAAACTATTAACTAAGATGCATTACTTGAGATATTTATTTAAAACTGAACAATGATACATATGAACATTTTTTAAATCTGTGACCATTAGATTAGGGTCTCAAAAATTAAACTAACCTTGGTATTAGAGGTTACTGTAAGGGATTTTTCCGAGCATTATTATCTACATATGTACTAATTATGCTAATGTATTAAGGATGAGGAAGGTTGAATTGAGAGGAAATACACCCACATTTGTGTGGAGGGCTATCCATTTAGAAAAAACCCACCATCACTACACCCAACCAGGATACAAATCCTGATCACCCCATCATCGGGAGTCTATTCTATCGCAAAAATGACACCTAAAAGCATGCGGCCACCAAAGCAGGTAATTATCTTATGGTTAAACATATCATTTTAAAAAAATGAGCAATTAAATTAACCAGTAGGTTCCTTTACCCCAACAAATTTGTAAAATCTTTATCTTCGCTGCCTTTCCCCCAGTTATCTCGATAGTATCCAAAACTATAAAGTGGAGGTTGCTGTTTATGTTGCCTTTCTTTCTGTAGCTGTTCTGGCTGATGTTGCTGTTTGGAACTGCGTGTTTCATGTTTTTGTGACATACTGTGCGTCTGCTGTGGCTGTTGGTCCGTCTCCTGCAATTGTTGCGGATATTGTAGTCGATTTGTTTGTTGGGTCTCTTGTGCGTGCATGACCTGCTGCTGCGTGACATTGTCGTTCTTGTTAGGAACTTTAATGCTGTACACAAGGCCAGAGTTGCGCTGACTCTGCGATAAACTTAGCCCGGGATTGTACACAAAACTCTGGGAAAGTGTTGCGTTGCTCTTTGACCGACTCGTCATACCTTGCTGCTGCACGGTGCCATTTAGTTTCTGCCCAACTTGAAAATAAGGATACCTGTAGAAAATAAACACCAAATAAAATCTAGATCCTTCATATTTTTAGTAGTATCAGTAGTCATATTATTAGCTTTTAATCAAATAATAAAATTTAAATTCTAAGCAACATAATTTAATCTATTTCTGCATCTAGTAGTGATTGGAAGAGGCCCTCCTGCTTCTAATAGTACCCCTAAACATAGATGTAAGATACTTTTAAGGTGTTTATTATATTACTATCGGATGTTTTGTTCTACAACAGATCCATTCCTCCTGTCAGTGAACTTAGACCGCCATTGCGCCCTGTCCTCTGACTCCTCCTTCAGCTCCCAGAATTTTCCTCTTTCCTTCAAGTCATCCAATATTTGAATCCTCCTCTTCCTAAGCTCCTCTTTCCCTACAATCTTGCCTTCTATGACGTCATGCAGAAGGAAGTTTCTGATCCAGTTTGCTTTGTGTAGAAGAATCACATCCAAAATGGTTCTCTTCTCACCTACTCTTAATTGAACTTATTCATTTGTCACCCTGTCTGTTTACCTGATCCTATCAAGTCTTCTTCAGCTCCACATTTCAAAGTTTTACATATATTTATTTATAACATCTTTTAAAATATACTGCACAAACACTCCAAGTCAAGTACCTGAGAGCCTGCTGTGCTGTGGGCCTCCTACCGGGATTCCATCGGAGAAGGTCTTCCATAAGGGTGAGTCCATCTTTGCTGGCATTAGGGACAATGGAGCTAAGAGGAGTTGGTGAAAATTGCGGAAACTTAAAGTTCATCGCGCCAGCCAATTGGTAGCCCTCAACCCAGTCTCTCTGGGTAGAAACATATTAGACATATGACATATTAGAAATATACAAATACAGTTAGTATCAAAACCATGTCATAAACTTTCTGACTAACAAATTTGTTATTAAGTTTGTAAATTAGGACAAAGTTAAACACTAGTTTCTTTATATCACAACCCACCTCGGTGGCGTAGTTAACAAACACGCGAGTTTCATGTTGAGCTAGACTGTCGAGGACGAGGAGCTCTAAGTTCGAATCTCGCTCTGGTGAGCTAAGGATGGTTTTCCCTAAATAGTTTTCCACTAGCCCTCCACACAAATACGGATTCACTTCCTCTATATTCACCCTTCCCAATTCCTAACTCATTAGAGTAATTAGTACTTAGATGTATAACCAAAAGTGTAGTAAGACGCAGTGCTAAGTATTATTTATATCAACAAGTCCTATCACCTGATCAGGTTATATGCATATATGTACTAATTACTCTAATATGTTAAGGAGATTATAAAACTATTTAGGAAAAACCACTCTTAGCACACCCGACTGGGATTCAAATCCTAATCTCCCTGTCATTTGCAGTCTAGTCTATTGTGAGAGTAACGCCTTAGGCCATGCAGCCACCGAAGCAGGTTTAAACACTAGTAACATATATATAGTTTCCTCCTTAAATTAAATGGCTAATTTTTTTAATATACAGTGAGAACTAATAAAAAGCATTAAAGCCAAAATATCACCAGTAAAATGAGTGTGTGTGTGCGTGTATGTGTTTGGCTCTTACCTGCAAGGTCAGGATATTTTTACCCGTTTGTACACAATGTGAAGTTTTTTTCCTTTCAAAATGTGATATGCCAAAAAGGTTAATAATTTGTGGTTGACTGTGGTGGTCTTGGGGTAAAGTGCTCGCCTCAGGACCAAATGTTCGTAGGTTCAAACCCAGCTAAGGGTGGACGAATTTTTCTTGAGTGATAAAAATATGTAGCACAGCTTCCTTCAGAGAGGAAGTAAACTCGTTAGCCCCTTGTCGATTGTGATATGTTTAACCCTAGATGGTATGTGAAAATACCTTCCCTCAGCAAAATTGGTTGGTCCCTTTCGCTATCGCTCATAGAAATTCTTGTGTGCTGATATAATCAGTCAGTTCAGACAGAAAGTACATATTCAATACCTCAAATAAATAAATAATTTGTTCTTTCTCTTAAAATTAATGATCCTTATCCTGTTCCCTTTAAGTAGTTTAAATAATTAATAGCCAGAACCCTTAGATGCAAACATAGTAACAAAATGTGTTAGTTCCTATTACTTTCTTCCATCTATTATATAGGTCATTAGGTCATTCTCAAATTGAGGGACAACTTATGTCTTCTGCCAATATAAATATTTTATTATTTTTAAAACAAGTAACAATTTTTTTTTTGAAATAATAGAAAGTGTATAAAACTTGATAGAAACATTTAAATATGACAGTATTAAAAACAAATTAGACTAAATGATTATTAAAAGTCTCTTTCATCACCTTGCTAACTGTCCCCACCTATGAATTTAGAAGTTTGAAGTTCTAAACAAAAATAAAAAACAAGAGTAAAAAATATATAACCATGGTAAAATATTCCCGTAATACTGTTATTTTCGTTTGAAGAGTCCATTTAAATAAATTATTCATGAATTTTGACCTTTTAATCAATATTTGTTTGTCCCAAAGGAACACTGGACAAATACGATATTTTGAATATTGCACTAAAACCAAGACCTTCCAAAATGCTTCTCTTTTACCCATTAGCTGTAGTGTGGTGTTGTCTTGTAATTCAGGTAAATAGTATAGAGTATGTTAGTTGCAAATCACTTCGCTAACCTTAATATCATTTGGAGTTTTTGATATAACTAAGCCAATACCAGTTCGGTTGAACGTAAATGGAGGTAGGAACTAACCTCAGTGTTTGTTTGCTGCCTTATACTTATATTATGGTTATGAAACTCAAAGTCTGCCAAAAACATCACTTCGCCAATGTTGCATGGTTATGAAAATGGTGCTATCACCTTGATAACGTCAGTTAGGTGATGAAACTAATTATAGTCATGTAGTTCACGTTAGTAAAGTGAGATTTTTCAATGTAAATTCTGTTTTCCCAGACATCAACCCGATAACGCCCGCATCACTTCACTAACGACAACAAAATCACTTATTTCTCATTAACAATCTTGGCAAAAAAATAAATATTATTATATATTATTAACAATTGAGCTATTAAAACATAAATAAAAAATGTAGAACTTAATTTTCTTTGGATTTTGGAAACTTTAATATCACTAACACATGAATTTTGTATGATTCTTCACTTACAAAATTCAAATTCCAATAAATTAAGGAGCTTTTTATTTTTGCATTTCCTATTTGTCCCTTAGTTTGAGAATGACCCATACAATACTGGAGATTGAAAAAAATAAGGAAAAATAATCTAAGTGAAAATTGGGTGAAGAAAGCCCACTGTATGTTTGTATTACTTTGATGACATTTTCATGATATGACCACACTCTGATGCATCCTTGAACATATGTATAAATAATATCAACAATTATTGCAGCCCCCTCTATTTCACTCACAACAAATCACAGCATAGTGTTGGTCAGTGTGGAGATGGAAGACTGAAAGATGGGTCTGATTGTGTCTACATTTAAAAAAGGGGATAAGAAGAAGTGTGGTAATTATATAGGAGTGACACTCGTGTGACATTGTGCAAAGATATATGAAAAAGTGATATAGAAGAGAGCCAGAAGAGTAGTGGAAGGAAGGTTGAGGGAGAAGCAGTATGGCTTCAGACCAAGTAGATCCACGGTAAACTTAATATTTGCCATGAATTGAAAAATAAAAGAGTGAAAGATGGAATAGTGGGGAGAGGGAATGAAATATACGACGAGAGAAGCATGAGCCATGTGGAAGTGGGAGGGGAGCGGACCGAATGGTTAGAGTTGAGGAATAGCTTGAAACAGGAAAGCGTTCTATCACCATTGTTGTTTGTTGTAGTAATGGATGTAATGATGAGAGAGGTGGTAGGAAGATTAGGGGAAGGAAACATGAAAGTAGTGGTCTGTGTGGAAGACCTGATAGAGTGGTGGAGAAACGAGGAGCTAGGAGTGCAGGAACAGTTGGTTGTATGAAATGAGGTGGTAGTAAAATATGAAATGAAGGAAAATAGGTACATTAGGGGAGTAACATTGGCAGAACAACTTAATAAAGTGTAAAGCTTCAAGTACTTGGCAAGTGCGGTAGGGGAAAGAGGAGGAAACCAGAGAGAAATTGAGGAGAGAGGAAGGCAAGTGAAGGCCTTTTACAAAATCGTCAGCAGTCTGATCTGGTGTAGAGATGTACTGCAAAGTGAAAAGGAGTGATGTAAAGGGTGTATTATGTCTCAATATTGTAGTATGCATCAGAAACCTAGGTGATAAAGAAAAGGATGGGAGTGAAAGGGATGGCCAAGGTGAGAAATGAAAAGATGAAAAAGAGAAATAGAGTGAAAAAGGAACCCCTGCAGGGTAGGATAGAGAAGGCGAGATTGAGGTGGTATGGATATGTGAAGAGGATGAAAGAGGATTCTAAGTACGATGCTTGAAATGGAGGTGGTGGGCATGAGGCCAAGAGGAAGACCCAGGGACAGGTGGATAAAAGGAGTGCGGAGTAATGTGGATAGGAGAGGAATGGATTGGGCTGGCATGGAGGAATAAAGGTAGTGGTAGGACAGAAGTAGATTGAGAGGCTATGTTTGAGACAGACCCTGCCAGTGGCAAGAAACTGTGCATGGTGATGATGAGTGGTTAAGAAGAGTAACACTAAAAATGTAATTCCAACCACCACTTTGAAGTTGATACTTTTAACTTTCTTTTTTGGAAAACTATGAACTTTTATTTTACAATAATGTATTTGAAGTTGTATTTCTCTGAGCATGCAGTATCCAAAATGAAACTAAGCAAGCGTATTTAAAGTGGACTTACTTTGTCAGGAGTGCCCAACACAGAGCTGATCTTGAAGATCTCGTCTATCTCACTGTTGCCAGGGAACAGCGGTCTGAATGTGTACAGCTCCGCCATAATACAACCCACCGCCCACAAGTCGATGGAGGAGTTGTAAGTGGTGGAATGAAGCAACACCTCAGGGGCACGGTACCTGTCAATCATAAAACAGATCAGGTGCTGCCTACTGGACAAAATGCTCGTTTCTTGGGTTTCAATACCAATTTACTGAGATTCCTATAAATGAGATACCGAACAAGACTACAATTCCAAATATCACTTGTTTCAGCAGTAATAGGTTTATGGCACAATTTATTATTAAATATTTTCAATTTTGTTTATAATTTAATGAATGTAATGCATAAAAGTATGTCAGTTATTTGTAATTTAGAGATTAAAAAATAAAGATTATAAAACATAATTGATATAATATGTTAGTTAAAAAGGGTTAAAATTAGATAACAGGAAAGACATGAAAAGGATTAATTGGAACAACAAAATTACAATGGAGGAGTTAAAGTAGCTACAACAACATTTGATTGGAGAGATTATGGCAAGCAAATACATGGAAGAACTAAATTGAGACCATGATAGGACTTTATGAAAACACAAATGAGGAAAATGGTAAAGTTTATATTGCGCCAACTCACCACCGTGTGGAAACATAGTCGGTGTAGGGAGGACGAGAACGAATTTCCCTCGCCAGACCAAAGTCAGCTATCTTTATCAGTTCAGGTCCCATACAGAGTAGATTCTCTGGCTTCATGTCACGATGGAAGAAACCGTGACGGTGCATGAATGCTAAACCTTGCATTACTTGATAAAGCATGTTACGGATTATTGGTTCAGGGAAAAATTTGTCTCTGCAAATTAAAAATGTATGATATTTAGTGGGTGCCCAGAGTCAAATTTTCATAGAAAGAACCTTATGATACCTAGAAAAGTTACAATATTTATTTTCTTGTATCTATATGTCAGGTCAGCTGATATTATTTCATAGATATCATCAATACATATAAAATTATACTTATAAGATGTCATCAATTTTGGCCCTTAAAAAGGTTGTATTTCCTAAAAGGCTCCAACTATGAAAATTTGACTGTTGCTATGTATTTTCAAGTCTGTACAAGATCAACCAACCAATTCAAATGGTTTTTGTTCTTTACTGCAGCTTACTGTCTTTATACAGTTGATTACACTAATCAGTTTAAGAATGAGGTAGACAAAATTGGAGAGGAAATATACTCCCATTTGTACGATGGAGGAGTGGATAACCATTTGGGAAATAGCATCCTCAGTACATATGTTCGGGATTCTAACCTGAAACTACCTGCCACTGGCAAACCAAACTTAATGAACTTGACGTTCTAGTTTTTGTGCCTACCGATGTACCAGTAAGTTAAAAGTTATGATTAAATAGAGAAATGGTTAAAAAGAATGTGTTTCGAGTAAATAAAAAAAGGACATTCTATTTATTTAAATGCAAAACTAGTTCAAATTTATATTACAGTCTAAGTTGTGGGAAAGTTACAATAAAACTTGCTTCGAGAAGTCAATTATATCTCTAAGCTATTATTACACACCTATCTTTCATAAGCTGGTAGAGGTTTTCCTTCATATATTCAAACACAAAATACAAGGTGTCGTTCTCTCGAATCACTTCCTTCAGTTTTACTACGTTGGCATGACTTAATTTCTTCAATGACTGAAATAAATAAAACCAAACAGTTTGTACAAGTTGATTCAGATTATATTTATTTATTGATAACTACAACACAAGATTATTAATAGCCTAAATTATAGAGGAAGAGAGAGAAAAGGAGAATAAATATGAAATATAATTTTTATTTTACGGGCAAAACTTATCATAGTATTTACAAACACTATATACACCATGTTTAAAGTAGATGTTGAAAGAGCAATCCCCCTCATTTCTTGGTATATTATCACTTTTTTCACTTTATTAATTTATTCGCAAACAGCGATATGTATTATTTAGAATGTTTACCAATAACTAGTGTGGAGCAACTTTTCAATCAACCTGTATAACCCCTATATGCAAAATAAACTAAAAACCAGTGCATATTGAACCCCAACCTCATAGGTTAGGCAGACTAAGCATGCTGCCAATCTTGCTGATAATCAATCAAAATAATTTAACATAGATTTATAGACTTGTTTTTATTAACTAAAGAAATAATATATTTTCATGTTTATATAAAAAAGGCAATATTTCTTACCTTGACTTCTCGAAGGTTCATAGCTTCATCCCAAGAATAGTATTTCCTCTTCATTCTGAGAAATTATGAAGAAAAGAGTTTGCTAATGAGGATAGTAAAGGCCTACTATCATAGTCAAGTGGCTCACAAGAAATAAACATGTAATTATAATATTTGTTTATATTCGGTAAGATTCTAAAGTAGTTTAAGTATAAATTAATGCCAATTTAGAAGTTAGTGATAAGGGTGTGTATTAGACCATTATTTTGTTAGCTGTAATTGGTTAAGTTAAATTGTGGCTTGTATGTTGATGTAGCCTTATGTTCATAAGGTACATATTAAATTCCAAAATGACCAAGATATCATAAAAATAAATATTTCAAGTTAGTACTTAGTCATGTGATAGCATGGTTAAAGGATATTTATTTGAGCCTGGGCGGTGGCTAAAAGATTTGAATATATGGTTATGGGTTCACCTAGAAAGCTGGATGCTAATAACTTCTTTGTGCTAGGTTTTGTTGTGTAGTGTTTAGTGTGTTTTTATAGGTTAAGTTAGTCTGTAAGCTATGTGATAGAGCACTGTCCAGAAAGTGTATGCCTGACTCTATCACCAAGCTAAAATAAAACTAGTAAGCTAATAAATGGGTAAAATTTGTTCATAATAAGTGACCCGCCTACAATGATATTTAGAATGAAAAGCTGGCCAATTTTTATGATTATTATTCGGTCAAAAACACCTTAAAGCCTTATATTGTATGCAGATAATCCAAACTCATTGTTATACACAAACTAAATATCTCCATTAAAAAAATAAATAATATATCATTATTAGAAATAATATTTTTGACTATCTTTAACCTTTTTATGGCAACTTTTTCTCCTGTGTCAACTCTCTGTCCCAGCACAACAGAGCCATAAGTTCCATCACCGAGCTGGTTTAACGTTATGTACCGGTTCATCTTCATTGGGCCAACCTAGTTACCTTCAACAAAATACAATCTAGGAAATTACTCTTCAACAATTATTATCATTGTGACATATGGAGAGTTTAAATAAATTACTAGAAACAAACATACATTAATCAAATCAAAACAGAATACTGGTGCCTGCATATAAAATATTTATGTGGGTATGTGAAAGATATGTCCACACCAGTGATGTGAAAATAGAAAGCGTTGATTCACATTTATGAAACCCACAATATTTTTTCTATCAGGCTATACACATTTGAATTAATGTACACTAGTGAGGTATGTATGAGGAAGCTAAATTGAGATAAAATGTATCCACATCTGCATGGAGGGTAGGAAAACAATTTTTTAAATATTCCTCCAGTAAAACTGTTCAGGATTCAAACCATAATATTACTTTAACCGGCTAACCAAACTATATCTCAGGGGTTCCGAAAGTGTGTCGCAATGCCCTGGTCGATCTTAGTCTGAGGCATTGTGGCTATAAGGAAAAACAAAAACTTATAATGTATAGATCATTTTTAAATGTTAGTGAAAAAGTGAAACTGAAATCATAAAATATAGGATGAGATGTTTTGCTATTATGAACAAACTGTACATATGAGATAATGTACAACCAAAATATGTTTATTCTAATTCCTTCTTTTTCAGTTCTTTAAGTTTGTTATAATTTTGTATTTTTACATTTAAAAGAATACAAGCTATTAATGTAAATTACAACTATTTTTTTATTTAAAAATATTGGGTACAGTGTCGTCACACGGAAAATCTGGCATGTGAAGGGTGGCGCGATCTCAAAAGGTTTGGGAACCCCTGCTGTACCCTGATTTTGGTTGGAAAAACAGTTTAGAAAATTCAAACATATTTCTTTGCTGTCAACAATGATAACATTTTACAATATTATTTGTGTTATTTTATATGCATTGATAATATCTATCAAAAGTGACAGCTGCAGATAACATGATTTGATGTATTAATATATTAAAATTGTTTCAGTAACTACCAGATACTGTTCTTCCTACAAAAATCAGGGTATAAATGAACTTGACATTTAGTTGGAATTCCTACTGATATTGGTTAGCAATATTACTTAATTAGATTCGTTATCAACAATATTAATTTACCGAAGCATGTCCATGTAACTGTAACACTCTAAATAACAAAATATTGATCTTGTTAAGGACAGAGGAGATGAAGATCCTATCAACTCACCTCACCATTGAAACAAACCACACAATTTGCTGTTATTATTAAGCTGATGATTTAACATGTTCCAAAAACTTATGGTAGGTCCTACTCAATAACCAATAAATTCCAATCATCTTCCTTTACCACTAAAGCAAGACCTTGCATAAGTAGTAATAATGTTATTGATTTTTATGTGACTACACCTGCCTGCCTACCTTTCCAGCTAACTCAAGGCCAGCTGGAATCAGACAACGCACATTTGGTATTCACCAGATAAGTAATGGAGGGGGTGAAAGGGAGGTGCCTGTTTGTTGTCACGCAACCCTATGATAGGCTGTTTCCATAGCAACCATCACAATAGTGTCTGTAAAGCCAATGACTTGAGTACCCTTGAGCAAAAAGGAGATAAATACAAAATTTCTAGGATTATCTTTTTTACCTCATTTATAAGACATAAGAGCTGGACAATATTGATAGAAAGTAAGTGAATTAAAAAAATGTACTGGCATTTAAATGGAAAGAAAATAAGAAACCACATAATAGAAAAACACTTTCAGTAAAAACCAAGAACAAACTCCACTAATGTATGATATATAATAATAATAATAATAATAATAATAATAATAATAATAATAATAATAATAAACCTGGAAAGAAATTGGGTGTTTCGGGTTAATTCAGAAGTACATAATAACTAGGCCTACTGTATTTCTTCGATTCCAAGACACACTTTTTTCCCCATTTAAACATCTTTAAAAATGGGGTGCGTCTTAGAGCCACAGTTCTTTTTTGACCAACGCTTTCGATGGCTCAGAAGACAATGAATGATGGGATGGTAAAAAAGAGATGGCTCAAAACAATTAGACTCTGAATGTGAAGTAGACTTGATATTGATTCAAATGAGTAGCAAATAACACACTATTCTTGTTCGTAAATTGAATTATGTGTTAAATAAATATTTCTTACATACAGGGTATTTTAGAGTTTTATTTTAATTTATTTTATTGGAATTAAACTTTTTTTTCTGCTGGTGGTACTGAAATATTAAGATATGACAATAATGACAACAGCACAGTCAAATGCATCACAGCAGCGCCCTTCGTGTCCTCCTGTTGCCATGCTTCCCATACACCAAAGTATGTCCATAGCATATTTCACTGAATTGCGTCCATTATTTTGAAAGTTATACGTGAAACTCAGGAGCCTAGAGTGAATGAAACACTATATAATGTTTCTACACTGTCTTGTAATAAATAATAATGTTAACTCACAAGTGTCTAAATATGAATGGGATTAATTTAATGGCAAAGATTTAAAATGTTTTCAAATTAATATACCTTAAGTATGATAACAAAAAAATGTTTTGACATAGATAGTTTTGCAACTGTGCTAGAGTAAAAGATAGCCACTTTTGAGGTGTAAAATTAGCATATCAAATGCATTTGCATACATAAAATTACAGAGCACCAGGTTTTTTAAAAAGGAAAAAACAAGGCCGCATGCAATGTTGAAACTCACATAGCATGCTAGCTTACTAGCAATTGTTGGGTTGCCAAATAATTTATGATATTAACAATGAATGAAGCATTAACCATAGTAGTGACCTGGTGGTCTAGGGGTAAGGTGTCAGCCTTCTGTGCTGAGGTCTGAAGTTCAATCCTCGGTCCCGGCACAGATTTATCTGATTTTCAAACCTTTCCTTCACCTCCGACAAGATGTGTATTAATCACAACTTGTGAATGTGGGGAATACCAAACCTCCACCGTGGTTCGGATTCCACGTTAAATCGTAGGTCCTCCATTTTATCTCACAATCACCCTACCATTACATATTAGCGTAAGTGCGTATAACCTGAACTGGTAGTAAGACATGGTGCTAATAATAATAATTAACCATAGGCACTGATTTTAATGAATCTGAATAACAACTTTTTACGGTCTACCTCGGTGGTCTTAGAGTATAGTGCTAGCCTCGGGACTCAATCTTCATGGGTTCAAACCTTGCCAGGGTCAAAACGGATTTTTCTTGAGTGATAAAAATCTGTAGCACAGCTTTCTTCGGAGGGGAAGTAAAGCTACCAGTCTCATGTCGATTGTGGTATGTAAAAGCACCCTGGAAAGTATGTATGTGAAAATACCTTTCCTGGCAAAGTTGGTAGGCCCTTTTGCTCTCACTCATAGAAATTCTCGTGTGCTGATATAATCAGTTGGTTCAGAGAGTGCACTTTATATACTTCAAATAAATAACTTTACTAAGGTATATATTATACAGGTATTTCTAAATAGGTCTTCTGGAAACTTTTATAATGAAAAAAAAGTTTTTACATGTGAAATATACGAGTTATTTATAAGCACATAGGACAACAATGATAGTGAATTGTGAAACACTCAAACTCCACCTTCTTTAGCACGGCACTAAGTATAAAAAATTGTAATCCCCAGCAGAATTTGAAACATGCTGTTAGGTGTCTTAAACTATGGTTGATGAGCAGTAAATGTTGCTCGAGTTGGAGTTACAAATAATGGTCGCTAAAAATTTCGCAGAATATGGCCACCCGTGAGCGTGAAATTTCATTTGAATTAAGTGTGAAATAATGCTATATCTGGCCATAAAGATGAACAACAACTACTATCTTCAAAGATTTCTAAAAGTTCAGCATCGATTCTTGTGGAAAAAATTGATTTATCCAAATATCTTGTGAAACGTCAATGTCATAGTGGGCAAACGATGGAGATGTTAAAAGTAGAAATCCCCAGATACTTTTAGAGATATCTAATTTTCAAAAATTTACCAAGAAAGAACCATTTCAAATAGCTTCCACATGTATCTGGCCGAACCTCTCAAAAAACAATTTTTGGCTAATCACACTACCTAGGTTCTGCCACCACTGGGAGCAAAGGATGTAGTGGATTTATCCTAATATTAGTGAAAGGTCATCAAAGATCAAATTTGTTATTGTTCATGAAACACTTAAGACAGTGCTTTCCATACTTGGTGTCGCTAAAGGTATATGGGGTGTCATGAACTGACCGTTAGACAAAAGTAAAATGGATTTATTTATTTTCAATTATTAGATTGTATTACACGGGGTGCAGATCAACTCTTTGTGTGTGTATTTATATAAATATATGTGTGTATGTATGTATGTGTGCATATATATATATAGTATTGTATGTAATTGAAATAGTACTACATTTCCACAACTTTTTAAGTGGATATTTGTAACAGTTTTATATTAAGGAATGTGATTTTTTTTTATTGCGGTACCTACCTATCGGTAAATTTATTGTGAGAAAAATACAGCTTATAACTAACTATATGACATTATTCAGAAATAAACATGAAAGTTACTATTCAGATCTTAAACACTATTGAATATGCTCTAAATATTCCTCTTCTTCAGCTCTGGAAAATTATAGGAGCTTAAAGTTAGAACATCAAGAAGATGAAATTAACAAATTCTGGATTGTATTTTATCTGTATCTGACTAAATGGGCTTTCCTTCTTTTTTTGCCATTTACAACCACATATTCTTGCTAAACTGGATTTTCTGTAATTACCAATATTAAAGTTCAGTGAAACATGGTGGTTTACAAATTTTGGATGAAGAAATGCAAGTTAACTCTCAAATGTAATAATTTGAAAGACTCAGCAAGCACATTTGAGCCACTAAAATTAAGGGGGAAAATATCTGTGTTTGTTTTATCTCCTTTGAAAAGTAGGTAAATTATTATTATTATCATCATCATCATCATCATTATTATTATTATTATTATCAGCACCGCTTCTTACTGCCCATTCGAGTTATACGCACTTACGCTAATGTGTAATTGTAGGGTGATTGTGAGATGAAATGGAGGACCTACAATTTAACGTGGAATCCGAACCACAGTGGAGGCCTGGCATTCCCCACATTCACAAGATGCCTTGTCAGAGGTGAAGGAAGGGTTTGATAATCAGATAAATCTGTGCCGGGACCGAGGATTGAACCCCGGCCGCCAGCACAGAAGTTTGACACCTTACCCCTAGACCGCCAGGTCACCAAAAGTAGGTAAAGATTGTAAATATGTTTATTTTACCTCATATAAAATAATACTGTAAATAAGTACTTATGTGCGTTTATTTTAACTCCTCATATGAAAGGTGCAAAAATAATTTAGATGTGTGAGATGGTTTTGTTTCTGGGCTAGGCCCCTAAGGTGTCACCATGGAAAAACTTTGGAAAAAAACTAACTTAAGCTTTACCCAAACACGTTTTTTTGATATTGTATTGCAAAAACAAGAATATTTGTACACCTTTAGAATTAATTAGCCTACATGTTCACAATCAATGTACTCCATATTCATATATCGCCACACATATCTACTGTGGAGTAGTATTTATCGTTCTTGAAGTGGACCCCGGCCAATGTGAGATGTGACATTACCTTGAGGTCCTATCCTACTGCACAACATTTCCTACCCTGTCTGGCCAATCACAGATGAATACACCAGGTGCATTTATCCTACGTTATTTATAGCTCTTTTCAAGCATCATTTTTAATGCTCACCTGGAGTATCTTCAAACGCAACTTCGACAAAAGCTGATGCCTAATGGACACTTACAATAATAATTTTGTACTTTTGCATTTTACAACAGTGGTGACATAACCCAATTTGTGCGGAAGGAGGTAATCAACATATAAAAGAAATTAAGAGTGACTTCGGGGTATCTACTGAGTTGGAGAAACAAAATTAGTGATTTTTTGGTGACCTTCGGTAAGCAGTTGAACATTATACAATGCATATATAGACATAAATCACTCACACACATTATTAAACTTTAGCTAGATAGTGAACCTTAACTTTGTCCTTGGTATCATGGTAAAAACAATCAGGCAACTTGCGGCTAGCGCATGGCATCATGGGTTGTGAGCTTTCGACGCGTTCGCGTCGATACCAAGGTGCAGAAAGTTCAAACAAAAATATTTTAGTGACTTAATAACCAAGATATTAAAAATTAGTGACTTTTCTGGGATTTTCATGACTTTTTTTGTGTGTGACACAGTAGACATCCTGAACTCCTCCTCACAAGCTAATGGAACACTTTTGAAAATTATATATGACTTTAGAAGCTATTTAAAATGTTTTTTCCCCGGCATTAAAGAATAAATGAAATACCTCGCCTGGATATTTTCTGGAAAATTAGATGCGGTGCCTCTATAAGACATTTGAAATGTTCAAGTCCAGTAAATTTTTGATGTGATGCATCTATAAGTTATTTTGGGTAGTCTTCCTGAAATGTTTGATGCCCCAATGCCATTTTAAAAAGAAAACTTTTTTTGCCAACCAACCAAGTCCCTAAATGGGTAAAGATACTATTCATTATTGGCTTGCTCAGTAATTAAACTTTGTCACAAAATTTAAGATCTGGAATTCAATACCGGTATCTACATAAGACAGAGAGAGACGGACAAGAATGATGCTGTGACCCAGCCACCCCAAAATACAGATATAATAGTTATAAAGGTCGAGATGTAAGTAATACTTGAACGCCCCTGAATATCCAGATATAAATTAAACCTCTGGCTATTATATGCATATGTTTTTGTCACTTGATCTTACAAGGATTAGACATCTTATAAGGCTTATTATGTTGAGTTTAGAGGAAGTGTACCCACATTTGGGTGGGGGGAAGTGGAAAACCGTTTTAGAAACGCCCCTACCCCTCACTAAACCCGACCAGAATTCCTGGTCTCCCTGTCATTGTCAGTCTAATCTATTGTGAGAGTGACATCTTATACCAAGCAGCCACTGAAGCTGGTTGGGCGATAGAAAATTACAGTTTATATATAACTATTTGAAAGATTACACATTTACACCCAAACTTTAAAACAAAGATTGTGATATCAAACAAAACTAGTGTTTATGAAAATATGAGTTTGCCTTAGGGCTTAGATTAAAATATTATCAGCAAATGATTTTGTTTTGTTGTAAAATGAAAGTGAAGTAGGCTAATGGATTTGGTTTTATTGTTGAAATGAAAGTGAAGGGCTGACTTTCGGTAAGTGACTTCTTTATTAATTTGTTAAATCCAATACAAAATTGCTTTAGCTTGATGTCTTACGGCCCATTTGGGCTATATGTATATTCCATTCACGGTAGGAATTACTCTCTCAAAGGCCTTTTTTCCTACCAATATCCTACTATATAGTAGAGTTATGGTAGGGAAAAAGGCCTTTCAGAAGTCAATTCCTACGGTGAATGGATTATATGCACCACTACAAAACTATTAACTTGAAACGGTGACTTTGCGGTCTAGGGGTAAGGTGTCAGACTTCTGTGCTGGCGGCCGGGGTTCAATCCTCGGTCACGGCACAGATTTATCTGATTACCAAACCCTTCCTTCACCTCTGACAAGACATCTTGTGAATGTGGGGAATGCCAGACCTCCACCGTGGTTCGGATTCCACGTTAAACTGTAGGTCCTCCATTCCATCTCCCAATCAGCCTACCATTACACATTAGCGTAAGTGCGTATAACCTGAACGGGTAGTAAGACGCGGTGCTAATAATAATAATAATAATAACTTGAAACATTTTAGTATTGGCTTATACTAATAAGTTTTACAACTTGTTGACTGTTATTTTAATATTTTACTTTTAAATTATTGTTGCTATCTAATTTTCTTATGTATTTTTGTAATTAAATTTTTAAATATTTATAATAAATACCTGTAGCCTACTCTTAGAATTAATTTAACATGATAAATTGTCCATACAGTTAATGTAGGAGTCATTGGCTTAGGAGGTCAACTTTATTTGAAAGAATATTACGGATATGTAAATTGTAAAGTACTTGGTATAAATGATTAAGCTAGTATTTAAAATTAATCACAGTAGGGCCTATGTTATTTTTAATGTTTCCAAATTTCAGCACACAAAATCTATAATTATTTACCACTATCTCCAATTAGGCCTATTTACTCATAAATAAGACAAAATAAATACTGACCGAATAATCTTGTTAAATTATAATTAATAAACGTTACTGTACTTAAAGGGGAAAAAATCACACTCTTTAAGTATTTAACACGGTTTTTAAGTCACAAAACCTATTGTTTTTGTTTACAAGTTAAAACTGAAGCGTGTTGTGAAACATTGCTTACTAAATGTTCTTACAAAACTTATAGCGCTAACATCGCTGCTTTATACTAAATTTAATAGATTGGTTTGTTGTATTTTTTGTTGTTTATTATTGAATTCTTGAAAGATTTTTTAAAAATAATACTCAAAATAAAAAGCAACATATCAGAATTATAATACCATAAATATCACAAATAAATACACACATGAAATATGTAGTCTATAATATGAAAGGTTTCTCTTATCTCCCTTCTAACACAAAAACTGCCGGCTGCCGCCACTTCTCCTGTGTGTCAAACCTGCCTTCGGCTATTTTGCTCAGTAAAATATTGGTAGATACAGAGCTATTTTTACGAGACTTCTGGGTGACGTCAGGGTGGCAAAAAAAACATAGATAAAGACACAACAAGAACATAGAAGAATAAATTAATATATTTTGTGATGTTAAATATAACCTACCCTGAATTATTAACTAAATAACAATAAAAAGAAAACGGCATTGGGAAGAATCTTTAATATCTATTATACCACCCCATTCAATCCCTAATAAACTGATCAAACATATAGATAGATAGTGATACCAATAAGGAATACATTAATATAGGTTGATTCGCTCGGGATTGACATTTTGTTTTTATTTAACTCAATATTGGAAAGTAGCATTTGAATAGTGTGGATTGTAAGACATACCCTGGCCCACGACAAATAAGAATGTCTAATAGAAGATGCTGGAAGTGCTCACCGCCAGTGTCCAGACACATATACACCCGACGCTCCATATTGGTGAATGTGCGATGTATCGTAGCGACGTTGGTGGCATCAATTTCACTTCTGATGTCTTTCAATTCCTCAATTGACCTTGGCTTGTTGACACAAACACTGCCTTTCAAAAGTCCCCATAGAAGTAAATCTGGGAGGAGGAAGGGTGGGGTCAGGTCGAGAGACCTAGGTGGCCACAGTTTTTTGGAGATAATACTTTCTTGGAAAAAAAATTTGGATTTCTGCCATACTCCTCTTGGAGGTGTGGCATATTGCACCATCCTGTTGGAAGTAGCCATCTGCAAGATCCTGATCATCTGATTCACAAATTCATTAAAGATTTAAAAGTATTGGTCACTCTTCAGAGTGTCTTCAAAATAGATTGGACCAATGATACAGTGACGAGACATCGTACACCAATTTTCGCTGGATGCAATGGCACTTCATGGATGGCGTGGGGATTATCAGTGGCTCACACTCGTATATTTTGCGAGTTTACATAATCGGACAAATAGAACCATGCTTTATCAGTAAACCATGTTATGTCCAACAGGGTGGGGTTTTCGGCGAAACATTGGGAAAACCATATGCTATAAACCAGTCGCTTTGCCAAATAAGATAGCTGTAGCTCATGCACAGCCATGATACGGTACGGCTTAGACTTTGCCTGCTCTTTGACAGGTTGAATACGATCGTACAGTCTCTTGGAATAACCCCCGAAGAGATTTTCTTGTGGATGCCAATAATTGCTGCTTCACATCCTGTATGGTGTCCTCCGTCATCTTGGGCCATCCGCCCGTATGATTCACCAAATTTCCCGTTCTCTCCAACTTCTTCACCAAGTTCGAAATGGTGGCTAATGTACGCCCACCAAATTTATTCAGATACGCCCTCTAACATTCTTTGAAGGAACCAGTCACCCAGTACTGACGCACAATGAACACACGCTTTTTACTTGACTATACCATCTTTCTTCTGCCGACTCACGCTGTCTGATTAGACACGCTTCCCCACTAATGTCTTGAGAGATGGCTCATCATTGTGGTGCCCAGCTGGCCAGCGAGGAGACATGTTTCTACAAATAATGCATGTCGACTGCTTTGTCATGAGCTAAAGAACCGCCCCGTTCGTGTTTCATACTCATTATATTCAACATAGCTTAATCAAAATAAGTGTTCAGTCCTAAGTGAATCAACCTGTATAACAACACATAGGACACTCTTATTAGAAAGTTACTCTATGTTGACCTAAATAAAATATTAAACACTTCTATTTATTAGTCTATGGTTAGGGTCAATGATTGTGCCTCTAGATTAGTTTGTTTATTGTCTTTTCTCATTTGGTACTTTCCGGATAATCTCGACGGACTAGGAATGACATGTGAGATTGACAAAACAAAAACACATCTTCACTAGAGTTCATTCCAGTATCCCAAACGGCAGCTTCAAAAACAAAGGAGTGAGGGGGGGGGGGGTGAAGCCCTGGGACGGTTCAGAACTACTGTAGTCAATTTGGCCAACGTCAAACGAGATTCCCAGATTATGACTCGGCGAAAAAAAATTTGGCATATCACAATAAATTGAAAGTTACATATACATATATATGAAGTTGTCTGTGACACTCTGTTGTTGTTAATTGAGTGGATGTTCTTGCATTCCTTCATCTTCGAAGTGGATGAAGGCTAGATCTTCATCACTTAACATCTGTATCGAGATCCTGATCTGTTCCTTTTGCTGGTATGAAGGCTATGTCCGTAAATATATTTTTGTTTAGCGGAAATATTGCAGTAGCTCAGAATCCCTTTCGCTATGTCAACAGTTGCAGTCTTGGTAAACGCCTGGGTCTGAAGTGGTTCAGCCATCTGTTACGCCTTCATAGTATGCTTTCAGTGGTCTGAAAAGAAACTGGTCCAGTGGTTGGGCCTTATGGCTGCTGTGTGGTGGTAGACTTAATAAATGAATATGGTTGCTTGTCTGGAGACTTAAGTGTGGCACATGATTGTCCAGAGTTAAAAGAACAGGATTCTGTTCAGACATATTGTCATGTTTCTTTAAATGTTCAAGGTACTTTATAAAAGTTGGGGTGTTCATGTACCCGGTATCAGTGTCGGCAATATCATATCAAGAAGGTCCATCTTTGATTAAGATCAGATTCATCCTTTTTCTATCAAATAAAAAATTAGGTACATGATGACATGTGATACTCATATAATAGACAGCTGTCAGCAGCTATATTTCATTCACGGTAGGAGTTTACCTCTGAAAGGTCTTTTTTCCTACCAATATCCTACTATATAATAGATTTATGGTAGGGAAAAAGGCCTTTCAGAGGTAAACTCCTACCGTGAACGAACTTTACTGCCTTTGCTACGTCTTTCTTTCCAACTGGGGCGATATGCTTCGGTAGTTTGTTCGGAACCGTTTGCAATCCCTATCTTTTCAACATTATATATACGTATACTGAAAATTGAAAAGTGACACCTGGACATAAGAATCGATCCAGTTATTTTTCAATTTTCAGAATATATCTGGATGGAGTAATCCTCACTAAAAGAATAAATAATAGCTTTGGCTATTTGATTCTTATTATATATACGGTTTGGAGGGAAATTGTATTTTTAAAGTACTTCCTCTAAAATGTCAAAGTAGTGGGACAGCTGTATCCTATTAAACCCCATGGTTCTTACAATACTAGTTTTGCGAGGAGTTCATAAGGATAGCCGATACCTCTTCATGAAATCCTCTAGTGAAGTCTCGACCTGCCAGCTTGCTGTCCATTGGAAATGGACGTTTAATGTCGTTCCTCTGCACATAAGAACGCTTATCGAGATCTTTACAGTGCTGCATTAATTGACTTTCTTGAGTCTGTGATATAACACCACTCGGAATCTTCCAAACTTCTCAGCACCCCTCCCCTTCTTCAAACGATTTAGTAGCGTTGCTTCATGAAATCTGACAGCTTTTGTAGCTTGCTGCAATGACACACCCTTTTCTATGCGCCTCACATAAAACAGCCTCTGTTATAGGCTTTTACTCAGACGTTATAGTATAAATACTATAAGACAAAGTAAAAAAAAAAGGAACAAAGTTACTAATTTACCTTACACAAAAATACATTAAATATAATGTAAGCTATGTAAGAAAAATTACTAAAAGCAAAGACATAGATAATATAAAATACATTAAATGTTATGTGAAAGTAATTTTATTGGTTCAGAAATGGGGCCAAAGTATTCATGCGTGTTATTGCCCAAAAAAACTTTGTTTTAGCCATTTTATAACTAAGGGGGTCTTCAAGTATTATGTTAGCACATTTTTGGCCATTTTTAACACCTCCCCCCTTTTGTAAGCAAAAATAAGTAAATGCCTGACCCCTCCCCTTCTTTGATTACATAAGATTTGTCAACATTTTAAAATTTGTTCATAGGAATAACCATTTTATTTTCCATGCAATTTTAGCCTGGACAGGTAGCAAGACACAATGATAAAAAAAAATTAATGCAATTTATAAATTGATGTTAATTATTATTATAAAGGCATAAATTAATATTGTTAAATAATTGACAAATAACACTGGTTATACAATGAATTTACATTTATTGAACAGATAAAATTGAAACTTACATTGTTATTTTAGGTTTTTTCTGCAGTCAGATTCTATTGTTTGCTACTATCAGTGAGCAATAGAACTGGATTGGAATCTGGCAGTAAGCCAAACGTCGGTGTCGAGGGCAATCACAGCTGTCACAGCACAGAAACCATTAACAAAGTAGGCTACTTTCGGTGTAGTTCCCATTGAGAGCTGTGATGCTGCAGGAAGCTGGAGACAAATTCCAGGATGCTCGACACCCATTTGTTGGTGCCATAGCCACAATAGATTACCACCATAATTTGATTTTGAGCCTACTTCACAAGGAAAGGACTGTCAATCATATCATTCACTTAATGTTCAGGTGGTAAGTTTTTGAAATAACCAAATAATTTTACCATTAATATTAGTAAAAAATTGTAAAGGGTTTGTGTTTTAATGACATTTTGAGATATATTAAATTAATTAATTTGGGTCAAATAAAAATCTTCAAGTTAATAATAGGCAGCATCGAAATACAAAATTTATGGCTTATTCAAATCTGATAGTAATTGGTTTGGGGGATGCATGGTCTAAGGTGTCACTCTCTTGTTAAACTAGATGCTAATGACAGGAGAGCTAGGTTCTAATCCTGGTCTGGTGTAGCGAGGGTTTTACTAAATGATTTTCCACTCTTCCTCTAAATCCAACCTTCCGAATCCTCAACACATTAACATAATTAGTGCATGTACATATTAACCAGAACAGATAAGATGGTGATGTGCTAAAAAAAAGTGTTGACAGTATATAATACTTTAAGATTTTCTGTGGAGCAATCATAGTGTTAAGTCTGCTGTTGAATGAGGTGTAAGGTTGATGAATTTTGCAGGTACTGCATCTTGATTTGTTGCAAATGTAGGAACCTTTAGTCTGATTTTTGTGACTGGGTCAGGTAATTTAGGGTGAACTAAAATATTGTGGATTTTAGGGGTGGGGTGGGACATTGAATGTGATTCTTAGAGAACTGTTTAGATTTCTTTTTGTGAGAGGTTAGGATATTGTAGACTGTGTTCAAGATAAATATGAGTGTCTTAGTCCTTCCTAATATTTGGTGGTGAGCAGTATGTCATTGGAAGGTTGTTTCTTGATCGAATAATGCTGTTTAAGGTATCCTCAAGCTGTGAAATCCTTGAAAAGTTGATGACATTGCTTGCCAAGGTCTTCTTCCACAAAACATGTTTGGCTCTTGTAGCTAGGCTATAGTATAGAGATCATTTCACATTAAGAGGTTGGTTGCTTTAGAAATGGTAATGTTGATCGTTAGTGGCTTTGGTTTGGACTGAGTTGTTTATTTCCTTCATGAAGGTTTAGTTCCAGATCCAGGAATATGGCATGGTGTCGTGAAATGTTCCAGGTGAATCTGAGGGTGCTATGGTTATTAAACTTGTTTAGGAACTTCGTTTCAATTTTTATCTTTTAACATAAGTTTTTAAAGAAATACATGTTGAGGTTAAAAAGAAGACAGTAAGTAGATTATATATTAAAAGTAATTTAGCCATCAGGCCTTATATATATAAAAAAAATATCAAAAAAGGTTCTATTTACTACAGTTGTAACAATCAACTTAAGAGGTTTATCTTTCAATGTCACAAGCTAAATGTGTCATATTATGACATATAGAATTAGTTTTATTAATTTTATGTCCATTACATAAGATAGAATGTACACTCAAAATAATACAAAGAGTTACAAAAAGTTCTTTGCCAAAAAATGCAAAAACAAAACAAGGTCTTAGAGGAGAATCTTAATCTAAATATAAGTAAACAGAACTTTATTAAGAAATAATCACTTCGGTTTTATAAGATATAATTGCTTATAGAAATAAATAATAAAACCTCTTATTTTTAATGTGCCATTCCTAATGTAGAGCTAATTTAAATACCATATAATAATTTAGTGTGCTACCTACCAAGAAGTTTACCTAAACGGCTTTGTTTTTTTCCCTTACAAAATATTAGCTATAAGAAAATTCACAAAACAAAATTCCCAGTAAAAGTTTTATTTATCAAGATTTTTTAAAATTCCTTTATTTAACCAATTTATATTTATTGCAGCCCTGTCAAGGTTAAATATTTAGATTCATATGCAAGAACAAGTTTGAGTGAAAGTGAAGTGTATCTTCTTTGATACAGCTAAACTACTTTCACCACTCAAGATTCGTTCTTGCATTCAGGCTTAAGTCTTATGAATAAATAAAATAAGCAAAGTTTAGTCACCAAAATATACTAGGATTACATTTTGCTATCAATCTTACCTCAAAAGGAGTCATTTAAGATATTTTATTTATTTAAGTTTGATAAAAATAAAATTTTCAAATTAAATAAAAAAGGGTTCAATCAATATAGAATTGAATTTATAAACACATATTCTGTATAAAAATGACAAACTTTGCCACATAGTTTAAAGTTTTAAAGACAAAAGCAATAAAAGAGCATCCACCACATTAGATTATTCAAGTGTCTTTAGGTCAAATTAAAATTAAACTTGTATATATTGTTAAAATAAAACCCAGCCCAAACACCGTTCATCCATGACATGAGCATGCTGAAACATTTAACTTGAAGGCACATTTGAGCAGGTGAAAAGCATAAAAATAGACATTAAATGTTTACTATAAAAGTGGTTATCAGAAATGTTTTATATAGTACTTTACTTGTAGCTTATAGCTTACGAGTAGTCCATTTTCTTTATTTTAATATCAAATAATTTTACTAAGAAACCTACAACCATGGCACTTTGGCAATGAAACGACTTTTGAAAATGTGGGTTTAGTTAGTTTTGAGTATTTAACTAATTCACTATTTGCCATTTTGCTAACAAGAGTATATCAAGACAAAAGGTTATATTTTGTTATAAATATCCATGTTGACACTGTGATAACAAGAATCATATATAGAAATAGCTATCTTTCTTATGCCATGACAAATCTATATTATAGCTTTAAGAGAAAACTTAACCATCAGTGTTTAAAGAACTTTCTAAAATTATAGAGCTAACACACAATTAAAATGCAAGTTGTTGATGAAAGCATAGAACCTATTAGTAATATTACTACCTACATGCTTTGTGTTCAACACATGCACTTTTTATAATTTTCATGGGGGCTAGAATTCAATAAAATACATTTTGTTTAAGACATGCCTCAAACTTTTCATTTCTTTATCACAGTAGGGTTAATTCTAGTAAATATACTAAAACAGTTCATGTTCTCTGCAACAATGCCTGCAAGTTTTGACAGAACATGTAATTAAATATATGAAATATCAATAAAACTGTAACTATATCATTAAAACTCTGCATCTAGTGTAAAAACATTGTCCTCCTTGTTCGACATTACACCACACTTCTGGTATTCGCCCACTTTCTTTTCAAAAAAGTTTGTCTTCCCCTCCAGTGAAATGTGTTCCATGAAGTCAAATGGATTTTCCACAGAAAAAATCTGAAAAATACAAATGTTCCCATTTATCGGTTTCCATCTCTTTTTTGCACCGTCTTCCACTTAGAACAATAATTTTAATTTAGTAATCCACTTGCTATATACACATTTTATGAATTAAACTTTACCAAAGTTTCACATATTTATTCTTTGAGGAATTCAATTTAGAAAATAAAGAAGCTCATGTGAAACAAACATATTGGGATAGCATATAGTTCAGATTAGCCAACAATGTATAGGTCTACTTAAGGTGGCCGCCTCGGGTCAGCAAGCAAATATCAATCACTATTAGGTCATACCCAACATTAAATACAATGGCCTGTGTTGTTTTCTGGAACTACTACTCTCTTCTGTCTAAGATTATACTCCCTTTTGCTCTTCCCCTATAACCTACCTTTAGTCATGTCAAAAATGAAACAAAATTACAAAACTTATCTAAAGACAAAGAGAAAAGATTAACGCTAGTTCTCAAATATCTTAAAGTTTCTATCCTATCTAAAAATTACTATGTATTTGTTGAATAATATAAAACTCTTTTACATCAAGTCTTCATTGTCTCATACCTATGCAAAATGTTTGGAAAGTAATTGAAAGATTTAATGTCACATTTTCACACAATTTTTAATAAACCTTCGATAAGGTTGTCAAAGAAAACTAGTCTGGTTGGAATATCTCAACTTTATTTTTGCTAAAAATGATGTGGCTCCATGGTTAAATAATTTATAGTAGAAATTGATAAAAATAAACTAATACTGTAGGCTCGAAAACTCGACACGTGCACATGTACAAAGTTGTTGGCGCCAGTCATTACAATCCAAGGTCATTTTATAATAAAGTAAAGTGATAAAACTAAAGAAAAAGGAAAAATAAACTATTAAGAGTAAATTTGATGAAGAAAGCCCACCTAGGGAAAGAGGAAAAATGTGGGAAGAGTCCAATGCACAAAGGTGACATCTTCTTCCTTTCCTTTCTTCTGTCTTCTATAGTAGAAGTAGTCACACACACATTTTAACACAAATACCATAATATTTCGGCATTGTTATGTTTGATAAAGGCAACAATGCCAAAATATTATATTTGTGTTAAAATGTGTGTGTGACTACTTCTACTATAGAAGACAGAAGAAAGGAAGAAGATGTCACCTTTGTGCATTGGACTCTTCCCACATTTTTCCTCTTTCCCTAGGTGGGCTTTCTTCATCAAATTTACTCTTAATAGTTTATTTTTCCTTTTTCTTTAGTTTTATTACTTTCCTTTATTATAAAATTATCTAGCCATTGGGCCACCTCATTTTTAAACAAATCCAAGGTCATTCAAATGTATAACCTCTCGGTTTGTTTGTGTAACTCGAGTGGAACAGTCATGCTGTGGTGTTTTTAGAAGCAATGGGTTTGTTAGTTTTCCAGTCAGTAAAGTATTATTCGAATCAACAAAATATTATATGCATAGTACTGTACTTCATTTCTCTATTACATGTATGTATATACACCTTTATATTCAGGGTGGCTACAAAACAAATTTTACAAAATTCCCCGACTTTTCCATGTTTTCCAGGCTATATTTTTAAATTTTCCCTGACTACTTTTTTCCAGTTTTAATGGTGGATGATGATTTTTTCTTTATTATTGACCACATATTAAAATAATATGTATCTACTAAACAAACGGTTTTATCAGTTATTTGAAAAATTAAAATGTTATTTTATTTAGGTATTATTAACTTTTGTTTCAGTGTTTAGTTGCAAAATTAATGAATTTTTTTTAGACATGTTTTTAATTCCCTGACTTTTCCTTATTTTTAGAAATTCCCTGACATTTCCCTGGTCATCAAAAAATTCCCTGACTTTTCCAGGTTTTCCCTGTCTGTAACCACCATGTATATTGTATTGTACATATATTACTGTTACTGTACCGTACAATACTACAGTACAGCTGTACCTATAATATTAAATACTGTGCTGTGATTCATCCTTGCTTAGTAAACATATATCTTTAGTAAAACTCGACACCATCTCAGTTTACATTAGGTCGAGTTTCCGAGACTAATGTAATTGTTAATTTAATTAAGAAAGCACGCCAAGGAAAAGAGGAAAAATGTGGGAACAAATGTGACATTTTTCTTCTTCTAAAGTAGAAATATTCACCTTACTTGTGGCAAAGTGTATTCCCTCTTCTCTTTTTATTTGATAAAGGCAACAATGCCGAAATATTACTAATTTTGTGTTTAGACATGTTTTAACTATGTATTTCTACTTTATAGGATAGAAGAGTCACATTTGGGTATTGATTTATATTTTATTCCCCAAGTAACCTGGCGGTCTAGGGGTAAGGTGTCAAGACTGTGCTTGGCGTCCAGGGTTCAATCCTCGCTCCCAGCACAGATTTATCTGATTGCCAAACTCTTCCTTCGCCTCTGACAAGACATGTATTAATCACATCTTGTGAATGTGTGGAATGCCAGCCCTCCACCGTGGTTCGGATCCCAGGTTAAGCTGTAGGTCCTCCATTTCATCTCACAATCACCCTACCATTACACAGTGTAAGTGCGTATAACCCGAACAGGTAATAAGACGCAGTGCTAATAATAACAATAATTTATTCCCACATTTTCCCTTTTTATCAAGGCAGGGTTTCTTCATTGAATTTACACTTAATTAGTTTATTTTTAACACTTTTATGTTTGCATAAAACCATATTTTGAAATAACACTATATATAATTAAATGGTGTGTTAGAGGCTTAGAGCCGAACGTCAATTTTTCAATTAACGAGGCCGTTCCCTTAACCTAATACTAAATATTTCTTTCTTTTGGGCATTGGTACCCTTAATGTGAATAATAATTATAAGGGCCAAAAATAATAAGTTTCTTTCAGGGATGGATAATATACATACCAGGTACCTTTTGTATATGTTTATGATGATCAAAATTAAGATACTAGACACTCTACTATAAATGATTAATATTTTATAAATAAGTGAATTTGATGATAGTTTGATTTAATCTACAATAAATGTATATAAATGTGTTCCCACCTTTGAGCAACCCAATTCCACCAAGAGACGATCTGCAACAAACTCGATATATTGTTTCATAAGGTCACAGTTCATCCCAATCATTGCACAAGGCAATGCCTCTGTGAGGAATTCCTGCTCAATGAATACAGCATCCCTAATGATCGCTTGAATTTCTTCTGGATTAGGTTTCTGAACCAGATGCTTAAACATCAGGCAAGCAAAGTCACAGTGCAACCCCTGAAACACGTTTAGAATATATACGTCATTGTAAAATAATGTGGATTGATTTTTTAACCTCAAATTCAGATTTGAAAGTAATTATTTTAAATCACAATTTTAAGTATGGTAAGCGATTTCTTTAAAGAAAAAAGGAAAACCTCTTTTCTCTTTATATATATATAAGGTACAGGAAAGAACAAAAGAAAACATAATCAAACATAGTATGGTTGTTACGATAAAAAGAACACAGTTCAAATTTTACTTTGCTGCCAGTGGACAAAGAGGTATTGGCTGCCTCTTTAAGAATAGCCATCGTCACTGTTCAATCCCTAACCCAGGTTTCATTTCTCATGGTATTCATCTTTTTGAGGTGTATTGTACACATATTTGAAAGAAAGTGGATAGAAAATATACAAAAGGAACAAAAACACAATATGGCTTTTAAAATGAAACAAACACAGTTCACAGTTTACATTGCTGCTACTGGACAAAGAAGCAATGGCTGCCTTTGGAAGAAAATAAATCATTACCAGCCAATCCCCCCCAGGTTTAATTCACAGTTCACCCTGGACAAAGAAGTAATAGCTGCCATTGCCTCTCTGTCCAGTGTTTACTGTGTTCATCTTTCCATTGTAAAAGCCATAGAGTGTTTGTTACCTTTTTTTTTTGTTTCTATCAACCTTTATTGTACTATCTTCCAAGTATAACAAAATATCTCAAAAAGTAATAAGATATTTTACTTGAAGAGGGACAATAAATTGTTAATAATTATTGTATTTAACAATTTTCATAAAGATAAAGATCATCTGAATAGTGAATTAATGTCAACAATTCAATTTTCAATGATACACCATCAAAACAAGGCCAAAAGCATGATAAGTACTGTAAATTTCAAACAAAACATTACTTGTTTGTGCAAAATAGTGTAAATAATTTAGTGTACCTCCTCCAATTGGCAATCATAATCACCAACACATCAATAACAATCAATACAATTTATTGCTATTTGCATTTGAGCCCTATCTATAATACAAAATCACGAACAAAACAATTCAGAAGAAACTACATTGTTTAATACAATTAACTTACCTCATCTCGGGAAATGAGTTCATTGCTGAATGTGAGGCCTGGCATAAGACCTCGCTTTTTCAACCAAAAAATTGCAGCAAAGCTACCAGAAAAAAAGATTCCCTCTACAGCTGCAAATGCAATTATCCGTTCTCCGAATGTGGCAGTCTCGGAGCTGATCCATTCTAAGGCCCAATCTGCCTTCTTCTTCACACATGGCATGGTTTCAATTGCATTAAAAAGGTAATCCCTATAAACAGCATATGGTAGATTGTTAATTTAATATTCAATTAGAGTTTATGTCAAAACAGAATTTTTAATTTATTTTTGTTTTGGTCAACCGCTTGGCACTTGTATCAGATTTAAGCCAAAATATATATTAAAATAAATAGTGCCCATATTTTAATTTCCAGTAAACCTGTGCTTAGAGGATTTTTTTCTTCTTACTACCTGTTTTAAATTATACACCCTGAAAAGATTTAATTGTAAATTCAAACTTACGAATCAAAAGGAGTAGGCCATGTAAGGCATGGTTATATGACTAAATGTTTTAGAAAAATGTGTGAAAATCCCCCAACTTAGGTTTCATTCTATCGGAACTCGGGAATGTGACATGCGCAATGCTACTTCCTAAAAGAGGAAACCAAAAAACACAAAAAGGAGAAAAAGGAAATTAGTCAAGAATGGTACGAACACTTAGATAAGAAAATGTAAAAGGAATATGATAAAGGACAAACGTAGGGAATGGACATTGGATGCAAATATATATCATAGTAGTAATGATAATCTCTCATCAAGAGGAAACCATTACCTCTTTGTCCAACAGCGGCTATGTAAAGTGTGAACAGTGTTCTTTTCATTATAAAAGCTATATTGTGTTCGTCCCCATTAAATGTTTCTATGCACCTTTCCTCTACATTCTTACAAATATAATATAATATTATTAACATAATAATTTGTGTTCAGACACAATTTCTGTGGCTTTAATTTGAATTCTCTTTTGAATTTGAATTTTTTAAATACATCATTTCGCCTTAAACCTAAGATAAATTTTACTATAAGGTACTTAATTTGAAATATTTAATCTGAATTTGATTTGAAAATTTTCCAAAGCATAATATTCAATTCGGAATGATTATAGTAAAAAACAAATATATAAAAAAAATTGATTTGAAACCCCAGATTCACACAGGGAGTTTCCAGGGTTGCTATGGACATATATTTAATCCTAATGGTCAACTTTAATGAAAAATATTCAAGATATAATTATTATTTTAAGTAAAAGGGTAATTTTGAATATGAATGGTTTCAGCTATACTACTTTCACTTTTGGCAACACCTTCCTTCTGCGGCTTTACAATTTCTGATGACTTTTTTTAAGCTTCCCTCACTTTCCAGACTGTAAGAACCCTGTTATAGTGTTTAATGAGTGCATGGCAGCATTGTAAATTATATTTGTTTTCCCAAAGTAGTATATTATGTCGCATTTGATCCTGTAGCATCAAATTCATATCTTGCTTAATGCAAAATACTAGTCAGGTCTAGACCTTAAAAATATGGATGCTATTCATCGTGTTTATAATAAAATCTTGGAAATAGTTTAATTTTAATGTTTTATGGAAAATCAAAGAGTTGACAGCCATGCAACCCACTCTAGTTTAGTTTATATTAGTATAATTATTATGGTAAAATCTAAGACTCAACTTTTATACAATGAGAAGGAATTTACCTAAGGAATAAGTAGTAGGAAAAAAACTCCATGGCATGAGCTCACAGGCGAGCTGTACTGGCCAACGCAGTTAGTGATGATAGTGCCAACATTTGTGGATAGAGGGTGTCATGTGGTTAGTACAACAAACCCCCTGTCCATTAATTTCTGTTTTTTCGACTGGAACTACTTTTTATTTATTCAAGTAGCTCCTCATTAATCCTTACCAGACTGAATTTGAGCCTGTTCCGGACCCACTGCTTCACAGAAATATTCTGGAAGCACCGGGAATCGAACCTGGGACTTATGGTTCTGTAGCCAGGAACTCTGACCAATATCTAACAGAGACGGTCAGGGAAATGCTAATCCAAGGAATTCAATGGGAATCAAACTATGGTCAGATGATCAAACTTTGAGCTCCTGAATCTGTAAGGTAATAACTCGGTCTTCTAGCTCCAGTAATTGTATTTTAATGTGCCTGTACCTGAAAAAATACTAACCTTTCTGCACTGTCATTCACATAAGTATCAATGAGGAGACTATACATTTCTGAGTGAATGTTCTCGATGGCTATTTGAAAACCATAAAAGCATCTCGCTTCAGTCACTTGCACTTCCTGACTGAACCTTTCCACAAGGTTTTCATTAACAATGCCATCAGATGCAGCAAAGAATGCTAGGACATGTTTGATGAAATATCTCTCATCTGGCTTTAGTTGTTTCCAATGGGACAAATCCTTTTAAAAGAAAGATTAGCTATGATTACAAACATAAGCATTAAAATAAAAACTAACCCTCCAAACCTCTTTTTTACAGCACTATAAAAAAAGGTGGTAGTTTTAAAGAAGTGTCAAAACTAGAAAATACATTGTTTTAAATATATTATGAAGTAAATATTATATTACATACACAAATTTAAATCTTTACCTTTGATAGGTCAACTTCTTCTGCAGTCCAAAATGAAGCCTCAGCCTTTTTATACATTTGCCAAATGTCATGGTATTCAATCGGGAAGACAACAAAACGCTTTGGATTTTCTCTCAAAAGTGGCTCCAATTGTATATCAAAAGGTCTCTTGACTTGACTTTTCTTAACTGTTTCATGGTCCTGTTAACAGATCCCAGTTATAATAAAGCTAAGTTTCATTTATAAAAATGTTAAATCTTCAACATTTGAAACATCTAATCCACACTAAAAATATTGACTAGGTAGTCACCTGAATCATGCACCCTAATTTGAGCCAGGATATCAATCTTCAAACCTTTATTGCAAGAATATTAAGACTGAAAAGCCCTAAAATGTAATTAAAGTCTATCGTTTACAACAAAGATTCTGTATCTTTGAAATAAATTTAATTAATTTGTATAAAACTAATATCTATAAAAACACATGAATGTTTGTGTGCACATATATTTTTTTTTTACATCCATTACAGTTTCCAGTTTGTTGCCTTGGTCAGTTTTTTATTAAAGCCATATACTTACCACTACCGGCTTATTAGGCCTGTCGTAGCTTCATATGCCTTATACTTATACTCCACCCCCTAACAAGCCAAACCTTTCCACAAAAAGTAATATTTTGAAACAATGAATTCGTATAATAAATAGAAAGATACAGACTTTGATTAAAAACAAACAAAAATAAACTTACAAGAGGATTCATCTTTTTTTGAAAATTTAAGATAGTTGCAATTATTTAGAACATGATTAAAACTTATGATATTAATAGACATACCAACATTTCAGAGGGGTTTTGGGGGGCACATCCAAAGAAAAATTACAAAAATTAAATGTCTCTAAAATCTTTTGGACTTATTTTGATAGTAATTAGGGGCAGGGATTAAATACACTGTTTTGTTTAGTATATAAAAAGTTACATATTGTGTCCTCCCTTCGATTCTGATAATTTAGTGAGCACTTATTAAATAAATGCATACCCAGTGATGGCAGAACCAAGGAATGGAGTTTTGGTGGGGGTGGGGTAATAATTTTTATCCTTCTATCCCCTCTAAATTTATTTCACTCCCATCTGATATTAAAAAAAAAACGAAAGGTTTCTAAATCTAAAGACATTGAATTAAAATTTTAAAAATCAGGTGAGGACGGTTTGAAATATCTTTTAGTGGCATTATCCAAATAGCAGGCATCCAATTGTCAAATGTTTGCAGGAAGAGGGTCCGGAACTCTTTAGGCTGATGAAGGGGGGACAAGTCATTCAAAATCCCTTTTTGGTTGACGCGCCCCCTCCCCCCTAAACAATTAAGGGTTATATGCCTCTGACCCATCAAGGATCATTTTAGAGACAATTTTGTAAATCTCTAATAAAATTCAATATTTAAAAATTTGTGTTGGAGAAAAGCTTGTCACCCCTTTTCATAGTTCAAAAATAGGTATTTCCAACTTGAACAAAAGTATTGAAGAATTTGACTCATATCTAACTGCAAGCTGTTTGGGTGTTGATAGCTGAGCCCTTCTCCCCTATACAGTATCCCACCCTCGCATTCTTGTTTCTTCGCCAATTCATTTATGACTTGGGTCTCCACCGTGGTTCGGATTTCCACGTTAAACTGTAGGTCCTTCATTTCATCTCACATTCACCCTACCATTTGCACATTAGCGTAATTGCGTATAACCCGAAAGGGTAGTAAGACGCGGTGCTAATAATAATAATAATAATTTATGACGTGGGCATGTTCTTGGAATTATCACTTGAATAAATTCCAGTTAAAATTTTTGTTTCCTAATCTCTAAAACTGACTATTTTCACAGTCCTCCCCACATTCACTAATACTTCCTTTTCCTTTGTCAATATTCCATCATGGTCTACCCAGCTTTGTCGCTTGAATAATGAACACAATCACAAACTTAAAAAAAAAATTAACTTGAATGATATAGGCCGCATTTTATTGTTTTGTTTGAAACTTAAATACGGCAATATTCATTTTTAATTGTCAACTTTAAGGGGGGGAGGGGATGTTTAACATCCATTCCCCCCCCCCCCCCCC